>OW240913.1:330683043-330695281 GCA_933207985.1 Pelobates cultripes
TTTGTAATAAAGGCATTGCTGTGAATGGTATAATATGAGTAATCCGTAAATTGAGACCATGCAGTGTGTCTGTGGCCCAACTCAGAAACGTGCCACGTCCGACAACCCGCCCTGTGTTTTGATATATATAAAAATGAAACGGCGCACAACTATACAGACGTCCATCAAGATAGGAATGATAGTTTATCTGTGGTCGCCTCCTGCTCAGGAGCATCGTAGAGCCTTGTGGTATCTGAACCCTCTCGTTCCTACCCTTTGTTTCCCATTGGTAACTCTACACTGCAAAGTCGTACGAAGTGAGTCAAAAGATGATAGTAAGGATAAATAGAAAAGTAATAGAAATAGGACAGGAGAAAGGAGGGGGGAGATGAGGGAATATGGGGGGTTTGACCCTTTTGTCTCTAGTGAGATGCTGACAGGTTGATGGACCATATTGGGAATGTGCACTGAGGCATTTCAGTGTCCATCATCTCTTAATCTCCATTACCCCACCCTTGTTGAAGTGAGAGGAGGTAACTAGTTCTGGCTCCCTAATGGTGTCTAAATGTTCTCCTGGGGGGGCCAGTGGTGTGCATCATCATTGTGTATAGTTCATAGTGTGTGCGATAGTAAGAAACACAAAGTTACTGTAACACCTCATACAATGTGTTAGGAGTTTTAATACATGCTGTTAACACTGTGCGATGTTTTTCGTTGGTTACCAGATCAAAGAGACTCTGCAATTGCCTGATTGCTCACTGGAGGCAAAATATAATGGAAAACAGTTTGCTAAAGGAAAATCCTAGTGGTGTTGACAACCAAGCCTTAATCAGCTTACAGTGAGCACCACTCGAGGACGCTTGTCTCTAATTTAAACCTCTCTGATGCCTGTTAGAAAGAAATGATGGTTCCACAGCTCATGTGTGATGTTCCAAAATGATGGTAATATGATAATTTGTTTTTGGGTTTTTTAGGTAATTGACAATAGAGGGGTATTCTTTTTAAATATCCTGACTGGAACAGACTGGTGCAATATTTGGAATCCTGGATGATTGGTGGTCCTGGGGGATTATTTGCAAAGTAAGGAGATCGAGAACAGGAATAGAACCAAGGGACAATGGGAACTGTACTTAAATAGTTTTTAAAATAACATGTATCAATGTGGACTACAAATAGTAAAGAGACATATAAATAAAACTTATAAAAGTAAAATAAAAAAATATCAAATAGTCCAAAAAGATTTTAGAAGTTGCACTGTGGCAATAGATGTCTTATAAGGTGCTTTTGGTGATGGGGTCTCTTCTCTGTTTATAGTAGTCCAGTTGGTCTCGTGATATGGAAGACACAAGATAAGAGACCAATCGTATAGAGTGTAAAGGTCAATATATGTGAGATAAAGATATAAATATTCCACTCACATTTAAATGAGCTATAGCCAGCCCAGCTCTCTTATCTTGTGTGTCTTCTATATCACAAGACCAACTGGACTACTATAAACAGAGAAGAGACCCCATCACCAAAAGCACCTTATAAGACATCTATTGCCACAGTGCAACTTCTAAAATCTTTTTAGACTATTTTCGATATTTTATTTTACTTTTATAAGTTTTATTTATATGTCTTTTTACTATTTGTAGTCTACATTGATACATTTTGGCGCAGCCTTGCATTACTGTTGTTGTTGTTTTCCATTCTTACTATAGATGGTTACCCTCTGCTAGGCAGCTGCCCATCCACCTTTTTATTATCGCTAACCTCCTTTCTTGTTTTTAAAATCTCATGTGTCTGGTCTAGGAGTACAGAGAT
Source organism: Pelobates cultripes (assembly GCA_933207985.1). Classification (NCBI taxonomy): domain Eukaryota; kingdom Metazoa; phylum Chordata; class Amphibia; order Anura; family Pelobatidae; genus Pelobates; species Pelobates cultripes. The sequence continues at coordinate 330,684,829 of OW240913.1, forward strand.
AAGCCAGTCCTGAAAATTTAGGGATACCATATTTTAAATAAGAATAATCTTGGACATTGGTACAAGTCATGGACCAATTTAAAAGATGTTGGTCTAATAGTGAAGAAATAATACGTCACACAAAGCTAATTGGTGATCCACACTCGTGCATAATCCCCAACAGTACACAAAAAATGCTGCGTATCAAAAAAATAAAATAATAATAAACGTGAATAACACAGATCTGAAACCTGAGAGCAGGACAACCCGCAGCTGCGGAAGAGGGGAGAGACACTCAAGATTCCTCTATGTTGTCTCGGAACTCCTTAATATTGATTTGATTCCGGTTTTCGCTGATCAGTCTCCGCCCATGTGTCTGATGTCATGCGCTTCCCTTTAAAAGGAAGCCGCGATCGCATGTAAGAGGCTAATTCAATTTCTCTTGTGGTTTGATGTGCTCTCGCTACTTTGTTGCTGCTTTGCTACAGAACTCTAACTAACCTGATTTCCTGTGTACTGAACCTCTGGCTTTAATCCTGGCTACGCTCTACTCCACACCCCTTCTCCAGGAACAGACTTAACATTGGATTCCTGCCTCTCTTCACTTACTTCAAGGAACCATAGATCATACAACTCTGGAATGGACTACAACTCCCATCATTCATGAATGGAAAGATACGTTCACCAGTATTTGCAATTATAAATTGGTTCTTACCATAAGTTATGTATGAAGGATACAGGAATACTAAAGTCTGCGTTCAGGGATTCTCCTTGATCTCTCTAATGTAATTTATTAAATTACTCAAATGTTAATAATTATTATTTGAGTCTAATGACTACAACCACTTGTGATACCAGGATACATTTCGTTATCAAGTTATTTCTTCAAGTTAAAAGACTCTCAACTTTATATTGAAGTTAATGGACTTTACTGCTTGTGTCTAATTATGCATTTCTCAATTTCATTTACAATCAATGACTAGTTTTCTTTTGAAGAGATAATTAACCAAGAGTTCCAGAGCATCACGGACACCACCAAGAAAGTCAATCCTGAGAAAAAGTTATTGAAGCCCTAGATGCGTTTTGCACCCCTCATGGTGCTTTCTCCACTTTCTCTAATAGGGAAGAACATATAGATTGTGCCTTGGTTGGCACCAGTCTCTCTTGCCTTGTTCTGTTACATGGCTTTGCAGGCACAGTAATAACATAGAAACAGATATGTCACATGCATTATCAGTTTAGTTCAGTTAGGTTCACAAAAGACAGAGAACAGAACAGTCATGAAATGCTCACTTTATTACACCACAGAGATTGGGTAAAACACAGCTTCAATTGGTGTCAATTTACCATGCATAGGCTAATATATCTATAGAGATAAAACATTCAAAATAAGTATTTGGGGGAAAAAAAGAGGAATATGTGGAAACGTAGACATATTCGAAATTTTACAGACTCTAGATATATCCTTGTTTGTTCAATTTTTTGGTTGTGTTGTTTCAGTCTTGATGTATTTCTTATAGTATATTCCACTATTTATCTCAATAAATATAGATTAACCCCTTAAGGACACATGACATGTCTGACATGTCATGCTTCTCTTTTATTCTAGAAGTTTGGTCCTTAAGGTGTTAAAAAAGAAACCAAGGATAACAATGATTAGCAATATGTTCCAGCAAAGTTTTGGGTGGTCACCATGACCACGTCTGCTGTACGTTAAAGGACCACTATAGGCACCCAGACCACTTCAGCTTAATGAAGTGGTCTGGGTGCCAGGTCCCTCTAGGTTTAACCATTTTTGCTGTAAACATAGCAGTTTCAGAGAAACTGCTGTTTACAAATGGGTTAATCCAGCCTTTAGTGGCTGTCTCATTGACAGCCGCTAGAGGCGCTTCCGCGCTTCTCACTGTGATTTTCACAGTGAGAAGACGCCAGCGTCCATAGGAAAGCATGGAAAAAGCTTTCCTATGAGACTAGCTGAATGCGCGCGTGGCTCTTGCCGCGCATGCGCTTTCAGCCAGTGACGTCAGAAGAGGGAGGACAGTCCCGTGCTGAGGGAGCCCAGCGTTGGAGAAAAGGTAACTCATTCCTCGTGCCCCCACCCTCAGGGTCCCCCTCCCGCCGGGCTGGATGGTGAGGAAAAATTAACTCATTCCTCCCCCTTCAGCGCCACAGGAGTGGGACCCTGAGGGTGGGGGCACCCTCGGGGCACTATAGTGCCAGGAAAACGAGTTTGTTTTTCTGGCACTATAGTGGTTCTTTAAGGACCAGAGCTGTTTTAACACTTTTATGATGTTTGTGTTTAGTTGTAATTTTCCTCTCTCTCATTTACTGTTCCCATACAAGTTATATATTTTCAGGACAAAAGGGGCTTTCTTTACATACCATTATTTGTATCATGTCACATAATTTACTTTAAAAAAAATGGTGAACATGTTTTTTGACTTTTACTTTACAAATCTTTTACTTATCTACAAAAGCTAATGAAAACAACTGTTAAATAGATTAAAAGTGTTGTTCTGAGTTTAAAAACACCAAGTGTTTACATGCTTTTTTGCAAGTTATAGGGCTATAAGTACAAGTAGGATATTGCGGTTTCAAAATATATATTTTTAAAATGTATCATTAGTGACATTGTAACACTGTAATCTGTCATGAATCTCTGAATCACACCTCACATGTACATATTTTTTCAAAGTAGACAACCCAGGGTATTCAATATGGGGTATGTTCAGTCTTTTTTGGTGGCCACTTAGTCACAAACACTGGCCAAAGTTAGCATTTATATTTGTTTGTGTGTTAAAAATGCAAAAACTATTATGAACACTAACTTTGGCCAGTGTTTGTGACTAAGTGGCTACTAAAAATGACTAACCATACCCCATTTGCAATACCTTGGGTTGTCTTCTTTTGCAAATGGTATGCCATCATGGGGGTAATTATCATTCCTGGGCCACCATACGCTCTCAAAGGCAACAAAACCAACCTGGCAATATTCAATGTAAAAAAATGTGACCCTTATATTTGACCCTATAACTTTCAAAAACACTATAAAACCTGTACATGGGGGGTACTGTTTTACTCTGGAGACTTCACTGAACACAAGTATTAGTGTTTCAAAACAGTAAATGAGACATATCACAACAATGATATCATCAGTGAAAGTGCTGTTTGTGTGTGAAAAATGCAAAAAAAGTAACTTTCACTGACAATATCATCACTGTGATAAGTGTTACTGTTTTGAAACACTAATATCTGTGTTCACCGAAGTCTCCAGAGTAAAACAGTACCCTCATGTACAGGTTTTAGGGTGTCATAGAACGTTACAGGGTTAAATACAGTGCTAGCAAATTACATTCTCTGGACTTTCGGCCTGGGTTGTCAGGCAGGTCCCTCAAATTGCAATCAATAAAATTACTTAATTATGTAAAAATATCACATGAATATGCACATAGAATTTAAATATGTATACATATTATACTGTTATATTATTGAAGTCTACGTGTTTATTTATGAAATTATTTATGTAATTTTGTATATGGATAAATATTTCGTATAATTTTTATTTATTTTTAATTTCATTTTAAGTGTCTTTTGATATATGTATTAATAGCAAAATACAGTTAGAATAAAATGACATACCATATATATATATATATATATATATATTTTGTAAATAATTTTTACATGTTTTATTTATTATTTACTTATTATTAGTATTTTATAATATATATATATATATATAGTTATATATACACACACACACACACACACGTGTGTAATTGAATTATAAGTATTTTTATATTAATATATTCATATATTAATATAAAAATACACTTAGTATGACATTATAGATATAAGATATAGACATATATTATATAGATAAAATATATATATATATATATATATCATATATCTTATATACACACACACACACACACACACACACACATCTAATTATATTTTTATTTATTAACCATTTTTTTTTAATTTTACACATGCAGGCAGATACACAGGCCCCTATTGCGGCCATGTGACCAGCGGGGGAACAGCGGCGATCGAATAAGTAAATATTACCGTTATGACGGTTCAGGGTCCTCAGGGGTATTTTTCCGATGATGGTCCTGAACCGTCAGCGATCGTTAAGGGTTTAAAAGCTCTTTTCTTTCAGCAATTTAGTAGAAAACTTCCTTGATTTTATATCATTACTTGGAATTGTCATATTTACGGATACGAAATCAGAAAGAGATCAAAATGAAAAAAAGGGCTTTTCTTAAAAGGACACTATAGTCACCAAAACAACATTGGCTTAATAAAACAATTTTTGTGTATAGATAATGCCTCTCACTTTTCACTGATCAATTCTCAGCCGTTTAGGAGTTAAATCACTTTTGTTTCTGTTTATGCAGCCCTAACCACACCTCCCCCGGTTGCGACCTACACAGCCTGAAAAAAAGAAAAAAGTGGTTTCACTTTCAATCAGATGTAACTTGCCTTAAAGGACCACTCTAGGCACCCAGACCACTTCAGCTTAATGAAGTGGTCTGGGTGCCAGGTCCTTCTAGGGTTAACCCATTCTTTTATAAACATAGCAGTTTCAGAGAAACTGCTATGTTTATGAATGGGTTAAGCCTTCCCCCAAAGCCTCTAGTGGCTGTCTCATTTACAGCCGCTAGAGGCGCTTGCGTGATTCTCACTGTGAAAATCACAGTGAGAACACGCAAGCGTCCATAGGAAAGCATTGATAATGCTTTCCTATGCGACCGGCTGAATGCGCGCACAGCTCTTGCCGCGCGTGCGCATTCAGCTGACAGGGAGGAGAGGAGGAGGATCGGAGGAGGAGAGCTCCCTGCCCAGCGCTAGAAAAAGGTAAGTTTTTACCCCTTTCCCCCTTCCAGAGCCGGACGGGAGGGGGTCCCTGAGGGTGGGGGCACCCTCAGGGCACTATAGTGCCAGAAAAACGAGTATGTTTTCCTGGCACTATAGTGGTCCTTTAACAGTTTTTATCTCCTGCTCTGGAAATTAAACTTTAATTACATACAGGAAGCTCCTCTAGGGTCTACTAAGCTATTAAAGGACCACTCTAGGCACCCAGACCACTTCAGCTTAATGAAGTGGTCTGGGTGCCAGGTCCCTCTAGGATTAACCCCTTTTTTTTATAAACATAGCAATTTCAGAGAAACTGCTATGTTTATAAATGGGTTAATCCAGCCTCCAAATCCTCTAGTGGCTGTCACATTGACAGCCGCTAGAGGCGCTTGCGTGCTTCTCACTGTGAAAATCACAGTGAGAACACGCAAGTATCCATAGAAAGCATTGTAAATGCTTTCCTATAAGACCGGCTGAATGCGTGCGCAGCTCCTGCCGCGCATGCGCATTCAGCCGAAGAGGAGGATCGGAGAGGAGGAGGAGAGCTCCCCGCCCGGCGCTGGAATAAAGGTAAGTTTAACCCCTTTCCTCACCATCCAGCCCGGCGGGAGGGGGACCCTGAGGGTGGGGGCACGAGTATGTTTTCCTGGCACTATAGTGGTCCTTTAACCCCTTAAGGACAGAGCCAAATGTACACGTTGTGAACAAAACAAAATGTAAACAAAACCTGGCATTTGCGCTACAGGTCTGTTCAACCGTAATTCAACTCTTTCATAAAATGCACCCACACTTATTATATATCATTTTATTCAGGGGAAACAGGGCTTTCATTTCATATCAAATATTTATATATGAAACATAATTTATTATGAATAAAATTAAAAAAACTGAGAAATTTTAAATTTGTTTTAAAATTTGTAGTTCCGCCTCACATTTTAGCTGTAAATGTCATAATACTGTTAGATTTTACTGCAAAACAATGCACATATTTGTAATCAGCGATGTCTCACGAGTACAACAGTACGCCCCATTACCAGGAGAACGTTCCATTTTCACATTGAAATTTGCCAGATTAGTAATGTTACCTTTGAGACGGTGTGGTAGCCCAGGAATGAGAATTACCCCCATAATGGCAGACCATTTGAAAAAGAAGACAACCCAAGATATTGAACGTGGCATATGTTTAGTCTTTTTTAGTAGCCACATAGTCACAAACATTGGCCAAAGTTAGCGTTCATATTTGTTTTTTTGTGATAAAAATAAAAAAACTAATATTTGGCCAGTGTTTGTGACTAAGTGGCTACTAAAAATGAGTGGATATACCCCGTTTGCAATACCTTGGGTTGTCTACTTTTGCAAATGGTATGCCATCATGGGAGTAATTCTTATTCCTGGGCTACTATACGGTCTCAAAGGCAACATAACCAACCTGGCGAATTTCAATGTCAACAAAATGAAATGCAAGCCTTATATGTGACTCTCTAACTTTCCAAAACACCATAAAACCTGTACATGGGGGGTACTGTTATTCTCGGGAGACTTCACTAAACACAAATATTAGTGTTTTAAAACAGTAAAACATATTACAACAATAATATAGTCCATAAACATGACGTTCATTTGTAAAAAAAAATGCAAAAAATGTCACTTTTACTTAAAATATCATTGTTGTAATACAATTTACCAGTTTGAAACACTAATATTTGAGTTCAGCGAAGTCTCCCGAGTAAAAGAGTACCCCCTATGTACAGGTTTTATGGAGTCTTGGAGAGTTACAGGGTCAAATATAGTGCTTGCAAATTAAATTCTCTGCACTTTCTCCCTGTGTTGTCAGGCATGTCAATCAAATTTTAATTAATCAAATAATTATGTTAAAAGATTACTTAAATACACATGTAGAATTTTAATATATATGCATTTATAGGTATTTAAATTCTACGTGTATACTAATGTAATCTTTTATGTAATTATATGTATTTATCTATATATATTTATTTGCGGTTATTTGTATTTTATATATAGATAGATATATATAGAATGTCATTCTAAGTGTATTTTGTTACCTATATATATTAATAACAAAATACAGTTAGAATGAAATTACATATGAATATATAATTTATATTAAATTTTGTTTCAATATTTTATTTATTTTATTATTTCATTTATTTATTATTGTAATTATACGTATATATATATATAGACATATATATAATATATACATATTATATATATGTAACGTCATTCTAAGTGTATTTTAATATTAATATATACTTATATTAATATTAAAATACATTACGTATGACGTTATATGTATATAATATGTATATATATTATATATATAATATATACACATATATTATATATATAATATATACACATATATTATATATATATAAAAATATATTACATTTATTTTAACATGTTTATTTTTATTTTTTTTTACACTTTCCACCAGCAGGGGGACTGTCTGATATTTCAGACAGCCCCCCTGCTGGCAGATCCACAGCCAGCAAAAGGGGGCCATGTGATCGCTCTTTGAGAGCGATCACATGGCCCCCGGAGGCCTCATTCGCCGGATGAGGGCTGCCTGGGCGGTCTGGCAGCCCTCCAGAAGAGGATCGCGGCGGAGGTGAGTACCGCCGGTCCTCTGGGGCTCAAAGCCGTTACGGCGTTCTATGCCGCCGCAATGGCTTTAAAGCCCATTAAAGCCGCAACGGCATAGAACGCCATAGCAGCGAGAAGGGGTTAACAAAGCAGGAGATAAAGAATTCTCAATTAAACAGAATTTGCAATAAAAGGAACACTATTATTTGCAATAATGTAAACATTAGATGACTCTTTACAGGAAGTGTTTAGGAAGGCTATGTAAGTCACATGGAGAAAGGTGTGGCTAGGGCTGCATAAACAAAGTGATTTAACTCCTAAATGGCAGATAATTGAGCAGTGAGACTGCAAGGACATGATCTATACACCAAAACGGCTTGTTTTTGTGACTATAGTGTCCCTTTAATTTTGATATTTCATCAGTCTAGCAGATAACTCCCTAAACTGGTACTTTCCATAGTACCTTTGTGACTGACACCATCATATTTCATTATTGCGGCAAAATGGGCTTCCGCAATTAGACAATTAACAAATTTCAGAATCGAAATTTGAACATTAAAAATTTCCGAACTAAAAATAACTAAACAATTCACACAAAGCAAAAAATAAATTCCCCCGTGCACATCAGTCAGCATGTCTTGTGCGTTACAGATTTTCGTTAAGGGCTTTTAAGATGATAAGGGGGATGGGAGGCAGGAAATTCTCTTTTTCATTAGTGATCGGTAATTCATTTGTTAGTGAAATGTTGCATCAAAAGGAAATTCTTATTGCCTGTTCATACAAGGTCACATTTCCACATTATATCTACAAGACATTTCTATCCTCAATATCTTTGAAACTAGTACATTGTTATAAATAATTTATCACTGAACATTTGGCACCAGTGCATAATTTTAACATTTCTTTAATATTAAATTTTGTGCGGTTAGCATTTTCATCTGCAGCACACAACCCAATAGGTTTCCATGTATCTACATCAAATCCCAGTCCTTCTAGACTAAATGTCTCTTTCCCTTTCCTAGTTACAGCATGCATTGTGATATTTTTTGAATTATTTAATAGTTTAAACATTTATGTTATGGCTAATTGTAGTTAAACACACGCTTCAATAACAGACAATTATATCTGTAAATGTTTGCTTCAATGAAATGCGTTATATGCCAGAAATTCCCAGGGTACACCTGGGGGTAAATGTCTCAAATCCCAGTATTTAAAAAAAAAAAAAAAAAGAAGACAATTAGAACTAAAAAAAAAAAAATGCTATTGCTAACTAAATTTCTCGTTAAAGAATATATGCCACTTTTCTAAAAATCACCTATATATTATGTTCCTATTAGGCATGTGCTGCACAATTCATTAGCGTGTGCACCTAGGAATAGTTATTAAAATATTTTGGGTAGGTGTGGTAGGTTGGCTGTTTTTTTTATATGTCTGTGTGTGTGGCTGTGAGAGTATACGTGAGTGATATGTTTGTGGCTTTTAGTGTAGCAGTGCGTGATGTGTGTGTGTACTTGCGAGTGAATAGTATTGCTGTGTGTTAAATGTTTTGCAGTGTGTGTACTTGTGAGTGAATAGTATTGCTGTGTGTTAAGTGTTTTGCTGTGAGTAAGTGGTGAAGCTGGGATGGGAGTGATGATTATAGAGAGAGAAAGGGAGCAGTGGGAGTGATAGGATGGGGGTGGAAGGGATGGTTGGGAATGATAGGAGGTTGCGGAGAAGAAGTTGTAGCGATAACATGTTGAGGAGGGTAAGAGTGACTAGAGGATAGAGAGAGGGATGTGTCAGAATGATAGGAGTATGGAAGGGAGAGATGGTTGGGAGTGATAGGAGGATTAAACAAGAGAGGTATAGGTTTGGAGTGGTAGGAGTATGCAGCGAGAGGAAGAGATAGGTAGAAGTGATATGAGTATGGGGTGAAAGGGAGAGATAGCTAGGTGGCAGTGATAGGAGAATGGGATGAAAGGAAGGGATGGGTGGGTGGCAGTGATAGGGGAATGGGATGAGAGGAAGGAATGGGTGGGTGGCAGTGATAGGAGAATGGGATGAAAGGAAGGCATGGGTGGGTGGCAGTGATAGGTAAATGGGGTGAAAGGAAGGGATGGGTGGGTGGCAGTGATAAGAGAATGGGGGTGAAAGGAAGGGATGGGTGGGTGGCAGTGATAAGAGAATGGGGTGAAAAGAAGGGGTGGGTGGCAGTGATAGGAGAATGGGGTGAAAGGAAGGGATGGGTGGGTGGCAGTGGTAGGTGAATGGGGTGAAAGAAAGGAAGGGATGGGGGCGGATGGCAGGGATAGGAGAATGGGGTGAAAGGAAGGGATGGGTGGGTGGCAGTGATAGGAGAATGGGGTGAAAGGAAGGGATGGGTGGGTGGCAGTGATAGGAGAATGGGGGTGAAAGGAAGGGATGGGTGGGTGGCAGTGATAGGAGAATGGGGTGGAAGGAAGGGATGGGTGGGGGGCAGTGATAGGAGAATGGGGGTGAAAGGAAGGGATGGGTGGGTGGCAGTGATAGGAGAATGGGGGTGAAAGGAAGGGATGGGTGGGTGGCAGTGGTAGGAGAATGGGGTGAAAGGAAGGGATGGGTGGGTGGCAGTGGTAGGAGAATGGGGTGGGTGGGTGGCAGTGATAAGAGAATAGGGTGAAAGGAACTGGGGTTCCAAAGATGTTAATTTCACTCTCTTGCCGGCCGGATAAAAGGGTGAATTGGGACCACTTCATGCTGGAATGACACTGGATTCTAGCCGCGTGCGTTCCACTGCAGCTCTGGATGCGTTCCAATATGCTCACTCTCAGGAACCGGTGTGAAACGATGTAAAGATGCCGCCTAAAGGTAAAGATGCCATCCTGAGCCTCAGTGGAACGCACGCGGCTAGAATCCAGTGTCATTCCAGCATGAGGTGGTCCCAATTCACCTCTATCCGGCCGGCAAGAGAGTGAAATTAACATCTTTGGACCCCCAGTCTGCTATACCTGGTATTATTGCTACTCTTATTTGGGAATGT
>OW240913.1:330703568-330757841 GCA_933207985.1 Pelobates cultripes
AACACACAGCATTACTATTCACTCACAAGTACCCACACACAGCAAAACACTTAACACACAGCATTACTATTCACTCACAAGTACACACACACACATCACGCACTGCTACACTAAACGCCACAAACATATCACTCACGTATACTCACAGCCACACACAGACATATAAAGAAAACAGCCAACCTACCACACCTACCCAAAATATTTTTAATAACTATTCCTAGGTGCACACGCTAATGAATTGTGCAGCACGTGCCTAATAGGAACATAATATATAGGTGATTTTTAGAAAAGTGGCATATATTCTTTAACGAGAAATTTAGTTAGCAATAGCATTTTTTTTTTTTTTTAGTTCTAATGGTCTTTTTTTTTTTTAAATACTGGGATTTGAGACATTTATCCCCAGGTGTACCCTGGGAATTTCTGGCATATAACGCATTTCATTGAAGCAAACATTTACAGATATAATTGTCTGTTTTTGAAGCGTGTGTTTAACTACAATTAGCCATAACATAAATGTTTAAACCATTAAATAATTCAAAAATATCACAATGCATGCTGTAAGTGGGAAAGGGAAAGATACATTTAGTCTAGAAGGACTGGAATTTGATGTAGATACATGGAAACCTATTGGGTTGTGTGCTGCAGATGAAAATGCTTACCGCACAAAATTTAATATTAAAGAAATGTTAAAATTATGCACTGGTGCCAAATGTTCAGTGATAAATTATTTATAACAATGTACTAGTTTCAAAGATCTTGAGGATAGAAATGTCTTGTAGACATAATGTGGAAATGTGACCTTGTATGAACAGGCAATAAGAATTTCCTTTTGATGCAACATTTCACTAACAAATGAATTACCGATCACTAATGAAATAGAGAATTTCCTGCCTCCCATCCCCCTCGTCATCTTAAAAGCCCTTAAAGAAAATCTGTAACGCACAAGACATGCTGACTGATGTGCACGGGGGAAAAAATTGTTTTACTTTGTGTGAATTGTTTAGTTATTTTTAGTTCGGAAATTTTTAATGTTCAAATTTCGATTCAGAAATTTGTTAATTGTCTAATTGCGAAAGCCCATTTTGCCGCAATAATGAAATATGATGGTGTCAGTCACAAAGTTACAATGGAAAGTACCAGTTTCTGAAGTTATCTGCTAGACTGATGAAATATCAAAATTAAAGGGACACTATAGTCACAAACACAAATGAAGCCGTTTTGGTGTACAGATCATGTCCTTGCAGTCTCACTGCTCAATTATCTGCCATTTAGGAGTTAAATCACTTTGTTTATGCAGCCCTAGCCACACCTTTCTCCATGTGACTTACATAGCATTCCTAAACACTTCTTTAGAGTTATCTAATGTTTACATTATTGCAAATAATAGTGTTCCTTTATTGCAAATTCTGTTTAATTGAGAATTCTTTATCTCCTGCTTTGTTAAAGGACCACTATAGTGCCAGGAAAACATACTCATTTTCCTGGCACTATAGTGCCCTGAGGGTGCCACCACCCTCAGGGTCCCCCTCCCGCCGGGCTGGATGGCGAGGAAAGGGGTTAAACTTGGGACCCCTAGTCACCTTGATTGGGGGGGGGTTAATTTAGGGCCCCCACCCACCGCTCAGGGGTGGGGGCCGGGGGGAGGACAGTAGGTCCCCCCCTTATTGTTTTATTAGGGCCCCCACCCACCCACCGCTCAGGTGTGGGGGCCAGGGGGGAGGACAGTAGGTCCCCCCCCCCTCATCTTCATGGCCCCCACCCGCCGCTCAGGGTGGGGGATGGGGGGAGGACAATAGGTCCCCCCTTATTTTAATTTAACACATCACGCACTGCTACACTAAAAGCCACAAACATATCACTCACGGGGGGGCTTAGGGGTATTTGGGGGTGACTAGTGGGTCAATTGGATGTAGTGGAGGCGGGTTAAAAAAAAAACGGGATTCGGCATGACAGTGCCGCTTTAAAGAACCACTATAGTGCCAGGAAAACAAACTCGTTTTCCTGGCACTATAGTGCCCTGAGGGTGCCCCCACCCTCAGGGTCCCACTCCCGTGGCGCTGAAGGGGGAGGAAGGGGTTAATCCCTTACCTTTTCTCCAACGCCGGGCTCCCTCAGCGCTGGGACTTTCCTCCCTCTTCTGGCGTCACCGACTGAATGCGCATGCACGGCAAGAGCCGGGCGCATTCAGCCAGTCTCATAGGAAAGCTTTTTCAATGCTTTCCTATGGACGCTGGCGTCTTCTCACTGTGAAAATCACAGTGAGAAGCACGGAAGCGCCTCTAGCGGCTGTCAATGAGACAGCCACTAAAGGCTGGATTAACCCATTTGTAAACAGCAGTTTCTCTGAAACTGCTATGTTTACAGCAAAAATGGTTAAACCTAGAGGGACCTGGCACCCAGACCACTTCATTAAGCTGAAGTGGTATGGGTGCCTATAGTGGTCCTTTAACGTACAGCAGATGTGGTCATGGTGACCACCCAAAACTTTGCTGGAACATATTGCTAATCATTGTTATCCTTGGTTTTTTTTAACCCCTTAAGGGCCAAACTTCTGGAATAAAAGAGAAGCATGACATGTCACACGTCATGTGTACTTAAGGGGTTAATCTATATTTATTGAGATAAATAGTGGAATATACTATAAGAAATACATCAAGGTTCATATTCTAAATTAGCTTGCAAATTACACGACTGAAAGAACACAACCAAAAAATTGAACAAACAAGGATATATCTAGAGTCTGTAAAATTTCGAATATTTCAAAAGTTTCCACATTTTCCTCTTTTTTCCCCCCAAATACTTATTTTGAATGTTTTATCTCTATAGATATATTAGCCTATGCATGGTAAATTGACACCAATTGAAGCTGTGTTTTACCCAATCTCGGTGGTGTAATAAAGTGAGCATTTCATGACTGTTCTGTTTTCTGTCTTTTGTGAACCTAACTGATAATGCATGTGACATCATATCTGTTTCTATGTTATTACTGTGCCTGCAAAGCCATGTAACAGAACAAGGCAAGAGAGACTGGTGCCAACCAAGGCACAATCTATATGTTCTTCCCTATTAGAGAAAGTTGAGAAAGCACCATGAGGGGTACAAAACACATCTAAGGCTTCACTAACTTTTTCTCGGGATTGACTTTCTTGGTGGTGTCCGTGATGCTCTGGAACTCTTGGTTAATTATCTCTTAAAAAGAAAACTAGTCATTGATTGTAAATGAAATTGAGGAATGCATAATTAGAAACAAGCAGTAAAGTCCATTAACTTCAATATAAAGTTGAGAGTGCAGGTGATTCCCGTTGTACCAAGTAACAGTCTTTTAACTTGAAGAAATAACTTGATAACGAAATGTATCCTGGTATCACAAGTGGTTGTAGTCATTAGACTCAAATAATAATTATTAACATTTAAGTAATTTAATAAATGATATTAAAGAGAGATCAAGGAGAATCCCTGAACGCAGACTTTAGTATTCCTGTATCCTTCATACATAACTTATGGTAAGAACCAATTTATAATTGCAAACACTGGTGAACGTATCTTTCCATTCATGAATGATGGGAGTTGTAGTCCATTCCAGAGTTGTATGATCTATGGTTCCTTGAAGTAAGTGAAGAGAGGCAGGAATCCAAAGATAAGTCTGTTCCTGGAGAGGGGGTGTGGAGTAGAGCGTAGCCAGGATTAAAGCCAGAAGTTCAGTACACAGGAAATCAGGTTAGTTAGAGTTCTGTAGTAAAGCAGCAACAAAGTAGCGAGAGCACATCAAACCACAAGAGAAATTGAATTAGCCTCTTACATACGATCGCGGCTTCCTTTTAAAGGGAAGCGCATGACATCAGACACATGGGCGGAGACTGATCAGCAAAAACCGGAAGTCATACGGGTAATGCCGATCGGAATCAAATCAATATTAAGGAGCTCCGAGACAACATAGAAGAATCTTGAGTGTCTCTCCCCTCTTCCGCAGCTGCGGGTTGTCCTGCTCTCAGGTTTCGGATTTGTGTTATTCACGTTTATTATTATTTTATTTTCGATACGCAGCATTTTTTGTGTACTGTTGGGGATTATGCACGAGTGTGGATCACCAATTTGCTTTGTGTGACGTATTATTTCTTCACTATTAGACCAACATCTTTTAAATTGGTCCATGACTTGTATCAATGTCCAAGATTATTCTTATTTAAAAAATGGTATCCCTAAATTTTCAGGACTGGCTTATCTCTGTACTCCTAGACCAGACACATGAGATTTTAAAAACAAGAAAGGAGGTTAGCGATAATAATAAAAAGGTGGATGGGCAGCTGCCTAGCAGAGGGTAACCATCTATAGTAAGAATGGAAAAAAACAACAACAGTAATGCAAGGCTGCGCCAAAATGTATCAATGTGGACTACAAATAGTAAAAAGACATGTAAATAAAACTTATAAAAGTAAAAAAATATCGAAAATAGTCCAAAAAGATTTTAGAAGTTGCACTGTGGCAATAGATGTCTTATAAGGTGCTTTTGGTGATGGGGTCTCTTCTCTGTTTATAGTAGTCCAGTTGGTCTCGTGATATAAGAGACACACAAGATAAGAGAGCTGGGCTGGCTATAGCTCATTTAAATGTGAGTGGAATATTTATATCTTTATCTCACATATATTGACCCTTACACTCTATACGATTGGTCTCTTATCTTGTGTCTTCCATATCACGAGACCAACTGGACTACTATAAACAGAGAAGAGATCCCATCACTAAAAGCACCTTATAAGACATCTATTGCCACAGTGCAACTTCTAAAATCTTTTTGGACTATTTTCGATATTTTTTTTTATTTTACTTTTATAAGTTTTATTTATATGTCTTTTTACTATTTGTAGTCCACATTGATACATGTTATTTTAAAAACTATTTAAGTACAGTTCCCATTGTCCCTTGGTTCTATTCCTGTTCTCGATCTCCTTACTTTGCAAATAATCCCCCAGGACCACCAATCATCCAGGATTCCAAATATTGCACCAGTCTGTTCCAGTCAGGATATTTAAAAAGAATACCCCTCTATTGTCAATTACCTAAAAAACCCAAAAACAAATTATCATATTACCATCATTTTGGAACATCACACATGAGCTGTGGAACCATCATTTCTTTCTAACAGGCATCAGAGAGGTTTAAATTAGAGACAAGCGTCCTCGAGTGGTGCTCACTGTAAGCTGATTAAGGCTTGGTTGTCAACACCACTAGGATTTTCCTTTAGCAAACTGTTTTCCATTATATTTTGCCTCCAGTGAGCAATCAGGCAATTGCAGAGTCTCTTTGATCTGGTAACCAACGAAAAACATCGCACAGTGTTAACAGCATGTATTAAAACTCCTAACACATTGTATGAGGTGTTACAGTAACTTTGTGTTTCTTACTATCGCACACACTATGAACTATACACAATGATGATGCACACCACTGGCCCCCCCAGGAGAACATTTAGACACCATTAGGGAGCCAGAACTAGTTACCTCCTCTCACTTCAACAAGGGTGGGGTAATGGAGATTAAGAGATGATGGACACTGAAATGCCTCAGTGCACATTCCCAATATGGTCCATCAACCTGTCAGCATCTCACTAGAGACAAAAGGGTCAAACCCCCCATATTCCCTCATCTCCCCCCTCCTTTCTCCTGTCCTATTTCTATTACTTTTCTATTTATCCTTACTATCATCTTTTGACTCACTTCGTACGACTTTGCAGTGTAGAGTTACCAATGGGAAACAAAGGGTAGGAACGAGAGGGTTCAGATACCACAAGGCTCTACGATGCTCCTGAGCAGGAGGCGACCACAGATAAACTATCATTCCTATCTTGATGGACGTCTGTATAGTTGTGCGCCGTTTCATTTTTATATATATCAAAACACAGGGCGGGTTGTCGGACGTGGCACGTTTCTGAGTTGGGCCACAGACACACTGCATGGTCTCAATTTACGGATTACTCATATTATACCATTCACAGCAATGCCTTTATTACAAATGCTTGTGCAAATATTGATTACTATACATTTATTAATGTCTGTATAAAGCTAACGGAAATATTGTTTACACTGTATCTTTCATCCTGTCTTGCAATAAAGAATAAAAAAAATTAAAAATTAAAAATGGAAAAATTATCTCTGCGTTGTCCCCAAACACACTTTCTGTACCCCATAAGTTTTATCCTATGAGCTCATTAAATGAACACAGGTGTTCCCCAGGACCCTTAGCAACCTGGTGAAATGCCAAAGGACAATTAACAAAGCAGGAGGTGCATGTGGCTGTCCAATTCATTGGGCTGTGGGCCATACCTCTCATGGTTTATTACAATATCTCCAGAATCTTTCGATGGTGCTTATTCAATGATACAGTAAAAATGCTTACCTGGTCCCCCCATCCTTGTGCAGATGTGAAGCCTCAAAACGGGCCTTGCATGCCAAACTAAATAACCATCAGCATGAGCTTGGTTACTGGTTTGCTTATTGAGGCTTGGTAGTGCTAAATGGAATGAGGCAAAAATGTGATTCTTTGTTGCCCACCCAGAATCCTTTGCAGTTGTAACATCACTGCAGATTTGGGATTTCTGTGGGAAAAGCAAGTCTTATGTTTTGACTGGTGTGCAGAGTTTTGTTTAACATTGTATTAACTATCCACAGACTTCAGGTGGAAGGGGTCTTGCACTCCGTGTTGTATATAAAAAGGTACTTGTCAGGCCCAATGTACAGAAAAAGAGAGCGAGAATTAATTTATACAATTTCTAACATTTAACCAGCTTTGCTATTCTTTCCAGATTAAAAAGAAGCTCTTAATACGAGACCTGAAGGATGAGCTTGAGAAGAATGAAAAATGTGACTTTTCAATCAGCTATGACGGGGCTCAATATAATTCTTATAATATCCCGCTGGATGGAAAATTGGCTAAGCTCCTGGATACCCAGAAAACATAGGAAGACAAGCACATGTAATGCCAGATACACAGAACAATGAAGATGAATATGAAATGTAACAAATTAAGCCTAATCTATTTAGCTTGACTTAATATGCATGATGAAAAAAGCATTCCACATCATTTACTGGAAATCCCAGGCGCACGTTGCACAAAAACGTCATTTGGAATTGATAAATGAACTATTTGCAATATAACTGCAGTGTACGAGAGCATTGCTTCCGGACATTATCTTCACCAGGAATACAGTACCAGTAGAAGTGCAGTCACTTCTTTTTAATGGCACTAATTATTTAAAAATAAAGTGGTTGGTAAATTGATATTTTGAAGATAATGCTTGAATGCTGTTTAAATGTTTAGGGGAAAACAATGAACAATGTTATTGAGGATTGTGAATAATGTGCTTTTTTTTCCTAATGGAATAAATAATTTTTTGAAATTATTGAGTAAGGCTCAGAGTTCCCCTTTGCTCTGCAAGAAATAGGGTGCAATCGGTGTAGTCGGTCAAGCAAGAGATATCATCTGGAAAGCAATTGATAAGTTAGCTTTTGTTGGGGACAAACTACTTTTTTCTGGACACAGGTTTATTGGCCAAGATCTAACCCCATGGACCAGAATGAGAGGCTCTTGGATTTTGACTGGTGTTGCCCAGTGTTGTTGTCAGATTTCAAAATCACTAGGGGTTTGAATCTAAAGCAAATCTCCATTACCACAACTAGGCCTCAAATACATAAATAAATATGCATGCCTGCGAACACACACACACTTTCTCTCTCCCCATGTTTCGGTCCAACTTAACCTTTAATAAAATAAAGTTTGTTTACTTTGAAAACCTCTGAAAAGCAGAAATGTTGGTCTGCTAAGGAATTTGGGGATGAGATGCGAACACAAGTACATGCACAGTAAGGTTTTGTGAATGAAAGCATCCTTGAGCTCCACAGCAATATACCTCTCAGTGTGCATTGTATATATGTTAATCCCACAGCACAACAGTAACAATACTCTCAGTTATGAGTGGTGGTGGTTGTACAATGCATAGAGTTTTCAGTTATATGTCTCAAGCCAAAAAAACAGTTTGAGTGCTGCTCTCCCCTGTGGCTACAGAAACCTTAAGTATATAAAAGTAGTCTTGAGATGATCCCCTCAATGCTTTATGGTAACATAGAAACATAGAATGTGACGGCAGATAAGAACCATTTGGCCCATCTAGTCTGCCAAATTTTCTAATTACTTTCATTAATCCCTGGCCTTATCTTATAGTTAAGGTACAGATTCAAATATAAAGTTTTGTTTGTTAGTGGCGTTATTACACATTTTTTGATGTGGGGGGACATCCCTCTAATGGTGAAGTTCAGGAAAGTGATCCAACGCCCACTGTAAGTGTGCTCCCATGAATCTACCCTTCTGTGGTATAACATGGTATAATAACTCAAACAAAGACTAGCTATTAATGACACCAGATTGAAACAGTAGCAGGTGGTACTGATCTAAGACAATCTTTTTAAAAAGAGTGAGGGCTACATTTACTAAAAGGTCTGGAGACCATAGTAGTCTCTAAATACATTTGCAATGTGCCTGAATTCTATTTGGGCATGGTGTAAGGATCTAGCAAAGTATGGATTTTTGCATAAAATGTAATGCACAGGAACGGTTAATTTATTTGAGAATTGTCAGAAATTGGACCCAAGAATTTCAAATTATGCGTTAAATAGCCAGATGTAAAATATTCTCCAACTCTGCTGTGTTTGCAGCTTGGCTATTTTAATCTAAAATTGGAAATCTGTCTCAAATGAATGTTAATTTTATTGAACATTTAACTAAAAAAAACAAAACAAAAAAAAAAAAAGCACTGGCTTCTAAAGCTATTGTTATAACAGTAATACTTGAAACACTTAGCTGAAAAGAAGTGTGTGTTGAGGGACTGTAAAGTTTGTATCCCAGTTTGTTACATATGTTGAAATCATCATAATTCTTCCTTTTCCCTTTACTCCTTGTATGGAACTCTTCTTTTAATATGCACAGACTCCTCGCCATAGCCCAACACGTATTGAGTTAATCTAGTTTAATTTTTCCTCAGCATAACGCCTTTTCTTTCTATAAATGGAGCAATTGGAACGTAATTAACTAAAGAAAGTGGATCAACTCCATGCTACTAAATAGAAAGAGTGATGTATCATATTTCCAAATCCACCACCTGTACAAGGTTACAACAGGTAGGTCACCAGCATGTACAGCACTAAAACTTCCAACAATGCTGATTTAAGAGTCATGGGAAGAGGAGTTAAAAAGGAAATGGGTTATGTATTTGTTCCACCGGCGTAAGAAAATTTGATGTACTAGTGACGCACTGGTGTTTTGTATGTATATTAAAGCATATAGTTATTTAGCTACAAATTGAAGTGTAGAGAAACATATGATAAACAGTTTATATAAAAACTGCAAACAAAACAGGACGATCGTAGCCCACAAGAAACCCCAAAAAACAAACCAGTAATTTCATTATATATGTTTTATAAAAATCCAAGTAGAAAATATACTGTACAACTTTGTAACATTCTACATGAATTTTACCGTACGCTATTAAGTCAACTGCGGGGAAAAAAAAATGCAACTTTTAAAAACATTAAACATGGTTATATGTACAAATATTTACACATTTACAGAGGTTATGATAGCATAGCCTTTTTTTAAAAAATAAAAAAAGAAGAAATAAATAAAATTAATGGGTTATATATTCAGAGAAAATAGAGGAAACAGTTCTACTGGTATGAAAAGGAGATAACGAACAACAATGTCACGCTTATAAAACCCCCCATTAAACTATGGTTCCACCTAAGATCAAGTGATCAGGAGTGCCCAGGTACTCCAAGCATCACCATTTCATAGAGACAAAATGTTATGGGGTGTAAGTGTACCTAAATGGCTGCCCTAGGTAAAATACACAAATAAAACAACAATGTTGAGGGTCTCCTGGCCCCCTACCATCAAAACAAGAGATGACTATTCTCTCTAGTTCACAGAAGCTTGGCTGCGCACAGAGTCTGAAGCAATTATGAAAGTTTTAGCCATTAGTTAGGAAAGTAATATCTGAATAGCAAAGATTTAAAGATTTGTCTATAACTTTCTATATTTTTGCAGTTGTATTTTTTTTTTTCCATTCGTGAAAAAGGAAAGCAAAACAGCTGATGACCATTCAGTCAGCAATTGGTCAGGTCGCTTCTTTTATTATTTATTACCATCAATTGCTTATTTAGCTTTAGGGGGATTTCATACAAATTTACCTAACACCTATTGGTTAAATGACCATTTTGGAATATATATACACTAATTACAAAGAGTTGAAAAAAATAGAATAATAATGCAAAGTACATTATTGTACATTACACGTTTCTTCACTTTCAGATTGTTCATGTAAAGTTTTGACGTTCCGTATTGTGTTGCCCGCTTCTTTTTCACAAACGTTTGGACTTTCATACACGGGACCTTTCAGCTTGTTGTAAGATGATAGTGGAGATGAGAGTTCCATAGATCCTACTGCTGCCTCCAACTGCATTAACTCCACTTTGCTCAACTGAAAGAAAAGAAAAAAAAAAAAAATGTATGTAAATATATATAAATATACGCTCTCTCTTCTCCGTAACCCTTTTAACAAAACTAAATTCACAGGTGGAAACAAATAGTTATTTGCCTTTTTAAAAGATTACACCCAGACTGATTGTGTAAAATCATAATGAAAGATAACATTATGTAATAAAATGTGTAAAATAAGTGGACATATCAATGATCGTGCCTGGCATCAAGCCATCAGCCTGTCTGATTGGAGTCCTTCTAGACCAATGATTATTCCTAGTCCCAGATGTCATCTCACTAAACTCAGCACACTTTACTCTCTATCATCCAGACACACTTTACTCTCACAGTATGCTCACTTATGCTGCCACCACCACCAAGTACTTCTTCCACTTCCTGTTCCTTACTTTGCACTACACGCCTCAAAAAGGAGGCAAGTAGGCTTTCCCCTAAGGAGCTCCACATACCTGGAATAGCCTGCCACAAATGATCAAATCTACGGCCAATATGAAATCTATAAAATCTCTGCAGCCATCCTTCTTCAATCAAATAGTAACTGTATGTATCTACAGTATGTACGCCTATATATTTTAACAATGAGTGCAGTTGCTGTTTGATTAAAGATAGATGGATATTATATATATATATGGATATTATCTACAATATTGCCGTGATGGTAAGGTAACATAATTCGTAACCAACAAAGATAGTTAAATAACACCAGTCGGTTGTGGTGTGCCAGAAACAACAATGCAGTATGCCTGTGATAAAGAGGGCAAAAAGAAGTGTACCATACCAAATTTATTCATATTACAAAACATCAATTATTTGGACAAATCACGAAAAGCTTGCCGTAACTCTTTAACTGGGTTTGGTATGTAAAGAGAGTAAGCAGAAGATTTCCAGTGTCCCATAGTTTTGATATGAGCTGGAATGTGGTTGGGGGAAGCAAATTATGCCGCCCCTATGTGGAAGGAATGCCCTGAGAAATTATTTGCATTTAGGCCAAATCGAGTTAACAGCAAACTGACATAGAGCATAAAGTTAGCGGTAGTGAGAATGGAGCCGTGTAGTTCAAATAGTGGTTGGTGTGGTTGTTTATGGAAAGTGTTGAAATAGGTGTCCAAAATATATAAATATATACACACACACACATATATATATATATATATACATACATATACACATATACATACACATACATACACACACACAAAAAAAAAATTGTAATTCAGCAAGCAAACTATGACTAGATATGCATAATAATGCATTTGTATGCACTTCTAGGGACACTTGGAAAAATCAAATCTAAAAGGATTGGATTAAAAAAAAAATAAGGAAATCAAGACTGTATGGTTTTAGAAAGATAAACACCATTGATTGATTTCCCATTGAGATGAACAAATTCCAGTGTTTGTTTGAACATGTCATCATCTACACGCTCACTTGCTACAGGTCAGGTGTGATGGGATCCTAAAAGACATTGCAGAATCCCTAAGAGTCAGGTTGCTGGCTTCTACATATTGTATCAGCTTTTATGTACTCTGAAAGTTCCCCTTTTTTCTGAAAAATTTAACATTTCTACAGCTGCCTATTACAATTCTGAATGCCAGGATCTTACATATGACAAAAACCTATTTAATTACTTGAACATTATTCTTTGCTTGCTGTATAATCTACATAATTTTCCTTTGTCTTTTCAGACTTCGCTTAGAATAAAATACCAGCAGAAAGCATGAAATGCATTATTTAAACCTGTTGAATGATTTAGAAATATTTCATATACCATACAGCACATTTTATGCTCTACTGGTGAACCGCACACTGCATAGGCTGTGTAGTGAATAAAATACAAATAATGGGTAATTACAAAAGCAAAATGCTTCATAAATCTACTGCAACAGTGTTTACAATATCTGCTCTGCCTTGTTCCTTTAGATCAAGAAACACTATGTAAACATTGCAAACCTAGCACTCTTTGTGACAAATCACGATAATCCTAAACAAGGAGTCTTCATTATTTTAAATATATGAATAGGGTTTTCTTTTCTACTCTAATGCATTTCTGAATAATGTGGTTCATGAATAAGTAAGCGTACACACAAATGCTCTAATGACCCTGCATGTTTTTTCAGACTATTCCAGTGCTGAGTGTTTTGCAAGAATAGCAGTATAGTTACCATCTGTGCTTTGCTGCACCCTTCTGTTACATTAGGGAAGTTCTGGAGGTTCTCAAGGTCATCACTGGGTGTTGAGAGGATTGATGGAGACTGTTTTTGGCCAGCAAGACGTGGGCTTTTCCTTCTAGGAAGAGCCGTTCTACTGAGAACATAAGGACTTCGTTTTCCTGATGGGATATCAGCAAATCCTATTTAAAAAATACATAAGGCAGAAAGTTGACAAGAGACCCTGGGTAGTGACAAGTTAACAGCGTCAATCTGACGGTTTATGTTGGCCAATCGGTGGATACTTCAGTTGTATGTATGCTGTGGAGTTGGTTTTTACTCAACCAGCATCATAAAAAAACACAGAACACAATAACAGGAGTAGCCAAGATTCATCATTACTTTAACAAATGAAATACAATATATTTTTAAATCTCAAAATTAGATTCTGCATTTTTGTTTTAGAGATAGTCTGGAAAGCTTTGGGTTTTATCTATGCAATGTTAATGACCAAACCAATACATTTTGGGGTCGATGATTCCCTCACTCCTAGTAAATGCTGTGTATAAAATATAATGCTGAGACGGAACACCTTTCTTGCTAGAGATACTTTTGTTTTGTAATCTGATTATTATTTCCAGGTAACCTGCATTAAATGAAAACAATCCTTGCAGGGATTGTATACTAACATTAAATGTGGTTTACTGAAAAATGCAAAATAACCAAGTAGGAAATATTGCCAAGTATTTTTCCAACCAAAATTAGAATGACCAAAATTTAGCAAATGTGCCGATTTACTAGTAGTAAATTCCATTTTAGTGTATCTTGCGTCATGTAGGGAAGTGCTTTAATTACTAGAGGGGGTACCTTTATCAAAAGGTCTATGTCATTTACAAGATACTGGAACAGTACAACAAAAAAAACAACTTTCCACTAAAGTAAGGTCCTCACTAGATATATCGCTCTGGATATTTAGGTTGTATAAAAAAATCTTTACCAAATAACATTTGAAATATACACAATGTACATAAGCAGGACCTTTTATAAAAACACACATGCAAACATAATATAGAAGAGGATATAAGACTGCAAAAGTTATCTGAAACAATTTGTATATAGAAAATAAATCAAACTGTACCCTTTTTAATAACCTCTGGAAGTCCATCTGGCTCAAAGCATGCATCGTCAGTTGACTGTGGTGTAGAAACCGTACTGCTTGCACTGTTCTTAATCCGTTTAGTATAGCGTGGAGTTGTAGGCGTTGTGTATTTCTGCCTTTCGCCATCCTCTGCACACTCTTGAGCTCTTTGTCTTTTAGTGGATTTCTTTGCGGTGCCCTGCGTAGACCTTCTGTCCTTTCCGCCTTTGCCATTACACTTCTTCACAAGGCTGTGTACTTTCTGGGGTGAAGAATGGACTTCTTTGCTGGCTTCAAGCTGTTGCAGCCTTGATGTTAACAAATCCACTTGTTTTCTCAGTGTTTCATTGGCATTCTCCAGAGTATGGGCTTCAATAATTAGAGTACAATATTTTTCAACGCTCTCGTCCGCCTCCGCAGTCTTTTCTTCCAAAGATTGTTTTAATTCCTCTAGCTCTGACAATAAGTCATTGGAACTAGAGTCCATTTCTGCACCTATATAAAAAGGCAAGACATTACATAATTGGAAATATCTTGTCTTAAAGCATGTATCGGTTTCAAACAAAGTCAAAGATGTAGTTGCTCATTCAATAATTGTCTAACTAATCCAGAGAAGACAGTAATTCATGTGTTGCGGACTGTTGTGATAATGTGACAGAAACAGGAAATATTGTAAAGGTGCAGAGTGAACTACAGCTACACCACCACCAGTGTTCCAATTCGTTAAACAAAAATTCCAAGCACCATAACCACTACAACTCACTGTGAGGATTACCCTGACACCTCCCATGGAAGTTAGTCAAACTGTTTTTGAACACATGACTTCTTACCAGTGATCTGCCACTCCCAACCACTACTGTTGATGGAGAGCTGGCATCTCCTAACCAGGATCTTCTTTTCTCTCCTGAGCTAAGAGTGTCAGCGGATTGATCTCAACCAATGAGCTATGCCCCACAAAACTGGGCTTTCTTAAAAAAAGAGAGCTTCTGGCTCGCCATCTGCAGTTCTGGCGACAGGGAGCAGCCCCAGGATAGTCAAGCTATTTTAACACTATTCACTATTCCATGTGTGGCAAAGCAGTGACCGAACAACCGAGTTTTAATCACAAACCTGTCAAAATGATGTTTTATTGTAAACCTTTTTTCAGACTCACTGCTCCAGTTCATTACATGAAAATGTGCTGTTATTTCACTCGCCTTAAGTATATGTCAAAATACTCTAACAGCATTTAAAAAAAAAAAAAAGATTCAAACATAAAAAGTGCAAATAGGTCAATTTAAACAACAAAAAGTATTTTAGTTAAAGACAGTCTAAACTCCCAAATTGCTTAATCTTAGTGAAGTGATTTAGGGGCATAGATTTTGCCCTTGCTGCTGTGATGTTGTAAACTTCACATTTGTGCCAATTTACAGAAATGGCGCCGTTTACATTTTGAATTCTCTACATTTACTAGTGGCTGTAGGACACGGTGGGGGCATATTTATGATTCTCTACAGTGGTATGTGTCAGGAACCATAGGGCTACAGATTACTGTTACGAAGGTTTAACCTGCTAAAATCAAGCATGTCCAACCTTATCCCTCCAGGTGTTGCTGAAATGTATTTTCTCAAATTATCTCCCAACTGTTAAAATTGTAGTTAAAGCCCAGCTGCATACCACATGTGGATCATGCCTACAACAATTACATCGGCAAGAACTAATCACAAAGGGTCAATATAAATAAAATGTAGGTATTCATTTAACAAGGAAAAAAGCGACATTCCCACTAATATTTTTGTTAAATAATGTTTTCATTACTTGCATTAAACTATTCCGGTATTTTACAAAATATATCAAACAATCATTCTGTGAAACTTGAATTTTTCTTGGTAAAAAATAACTGTAAAATATATATTGAATGTCTACATTACAACATGAAGGATTTTATTTATCCTTTAAGAGAACAGTTTGTGCCTTCCAGTAAGCATGGTACAAATTAATGGATGTAAAAGATTTATTGTTCTTGCTTACAACAGAAAAAATAAAGTAACTACGCTAGTATGAAAAATAACGTCTGCATTAAAGTCACAATATTGTATTGCAATCTGATCTAAAAGTAGTGTTTTAACAAAATAGGAAAGTCTCAAATGGACCACATCAACAAATTATAAATATATAGCAAAGCAAATGTCTTTTCACTTTCTACACAACCAAATAGTGGACTAAAAGTTAGCTATAGGCAATGTTTTGTTGTTTATTTTTATTTTAAATCATTTTTGTTTAAGTCACATACTTAAACAATTAAGTGTACATACTCCACATTCCGCCCTTCCTTCTACCATGGCAGACCAATGCATTTCCCTCTGCTGCTCTCGTTAAATGGACACTCTAGTCACCAAAACAACTTTAGCACAATTAAGCCGTTTTTTTGTATAGAATTAGATCATGCCTATGAAGTTTCACTGACATTTAGACGTTAATTCACTTTTATTTATGATTATGCAGCCCTGCATGAAAACAAAATGGTTTCATTTTCAATCAGATGTAACTTACTTTAAAAGTTTTTATCTCCTGCTCTGAAATTTGAATTTAAGAACATACAGGAGGCTCATGCAGGGTCTAGCAAGCTATTAAAAGAGCAAAAGATAAAGCATTCTAAATAAAACAAACATTTGCAAAAAAAGGAAGTGTAAACATTAGATGACTCTTTACGGGAAGTGTTTACAAAGGCTGTGTAAGTCACAGGCAGGGAGGTGTGGCTAGGGCTGCATAAACAACGTGATTTAACTCCTAGATGGCAGAGAATTGAGCAGCGAGGCTGTAGGGGTATGATCTGTACACCAAAATGGCTTTATTAAACCAACGTTGTTTTGGTTACTAGAGTGTCCCTTACCTTGTCCACTCTGGCCCCATGAAAAATGCTAAAATTGGCATAAACAACTAGGCAAAAAATTATTTATACCAACCAACTGAAATATTTTTAAGGAAGCCATAACCTTCCCGCAATGTGCTTTTGTGCATATGCATAGATAACGTACTTTTTTGTTTTTCTTGTAAGCTTTTCAAATCCATTTCTTGTTGTCTGATCTGTTCTTCCAGCTGTCCCTTTTCCTGTTCCAACTGTTTGCACGATTTCATCCACTGGTCAAGATTACTGCAGGTAATGGCATTTTCCTTTTTCATTGCGGTAACATCGGCCTAAATACATTGACAAAAACATATTCCAAATTAGGATTACAGCCAGCTGTATATATTATATACAGATATTCGTTTCCACAGTGGATTTACTCCACTTTTCCCTTAATTCGTTAAAATAGTAGATAATAAAAATAAAATTACTCTGAATATCTAGCATGGAATTTCCAGGCACCAATCTTCCTCCTAGAAGTTTAAAGAAGTTGTTTCACGGACACAGAGATCTCGGACTATTTAACTCAAATGAGGTAGAAGGATGAGGTTGAAAGAGAGTAGAATGTGTCACCAGAACATTTAGCAGTTTCTAAGTGCCTAGTGGCTGTGAGTTGCTGAGGAATTTCTCAGTATTTGAGTTCTTGTGAATAGGCAGACAGTGTCTTTATCCAGTATTCTTGTCTAGACTATTCCTGTTAATGCAGAGGTAATATTCCTTACTTTTCAAAGGTAGAAAAGAGGTAAACTTTGGATAGGACCACCCTGGAGACGGCCATGCTTCCTAGATTACATCACAGGAGGCGAAAGGTGAGCAGCGCAAACAAAGCCTTAGTGCAGGAAAAAGAGAAGTAAAAGTTAAAGGGTCACTATAGTCACCCAGACCACATCAGCTCAATGAAGTGGTCTGAGTGCCAGGTCACTCAGGTCTTAACCCTTCAGATGCAGTTTCAGAGATGTTTACATTTGGGGTTAAGCCAGCCTCTAGTGGCTGTCTTCCGAACAGCCAATAGAGGCGTATCTGCCACGCTGGAGGCATATTATGCCTCCATCGCGCAGAGCTTCCATAGGAAAGCATTGAGAGCTGGCGGGGGCGGAGAGGTCACCAGCGCCAAGGGAGCCCGGCGCTGGAATAAGGTAAGCTGCTGAGGGGGATGGGGAGGAAGGGGGGAAGCAGACACACCTTTAACTCGTTTGTTTGTATTTCTAACACTTTAGTAATCCTTTACTTTGTAAAGAAAAACAAATAGGCAGGAGGTACACAGCTCTATGCACCTGCTCATTAGTGTGTGTGTGGTCATAATTTCACAATGAAAGACAGTGGGAGGGGTGCCTTTTTGTTGTTATCACTGAGAGACGTCAGCCACCTTTGGAACTGATTGGGATGTCCAAGCAGGCCGTTCAGAACCTTTAGATTTACCATAAAAGAGCATTTATCTAAATGTTACACATCAGTAAATTTTTGAATGCCGTTAATAAACTTTGTATTATAAATAGTGGTACAATGCACATCATGGGGGTACCTTTAAAATGGCTCCTTACAATAAATATAGTTTAGTCATAATACATATATTTTAAATAGTTTTAAAAAAAATAAAGAGGTTTATTAAGTATAGTAAAGTGTAGCCTTTTGGAAAGTGACAGGTGCTCTTTAATTCTAAAGCTGCTTAGGGTACAGCACCTCAGACTGGCAGCAGAAAACACATTAAAGCTCTGATTAATGACAGAACCTTTGCATTATTCACGCAGGCTAAAAACCAGCAAAAGCATATGTAATGTACGAGCAGCTTTCTGCCAATTGGCCGGCAGATGGATAACGTTTTTTTTTTTTTGTTTTTTTTTAGAGAACAAAACTGTCTAAACGATCTCAATGTACTCACTCAGATAGCTAGTGAGTGATAAAGTTGGAGGATACAGGATATGAGTGCTAAATTACACAAAGGGGCTTGCATGCCTTTGATACTAAACCATAGGAAGAATTTATTTGTTTACCAGTTAATTTTAACCAACTGTGTTTACTTGGCACATTGAAAATAATACTACTGGACCTCAGAAGATGACAGAAGAAATAACGCTGAATGCCATTGTTTGGAACCCAGAAAGTTTATCAAGTTTATTTATGTATTTGTGAAGAGCGTTCCTCCAAAGCACCTGAGACAAAATGCTCATAACAAGACATCTTGAGATGACACCCTAGGCATAAAGTATAAACACAAGCTCCACGATATTTTCAACGTTAAAGAAGAAGCCTTTTAAAATGCTGTTTTGGTGGTGCCACATCACATGAACACACAACCCAAAGAATCAAACCAGCTCACATCTACATACCAGTGTTTGACTTGCTGCCAGGAAGCCAGAGGCAGTGAGTAGACTTACACTAAACAGCTGAGCAACTCTGCGAGAACCATTGTCTGTTCTCCTCTCAAACACTAATTTAGCTGTGAAGATTCACAACACAATATATGTCTCTATGGTTGAAATACAGAATCAACCATTTGTATCCCTATCTATAACGGGACACCGGGGTAACCCCAAATGTAGATGAATTTATTTTCCACTCCATTTTCTATGTCCTCCCACTCCACCATCTCTCAATGTTAACTATTTTTTCTTAACGTTTGTTTCCTTGTTCTTGTCAATATTTCTTTATTGTATTAGATGCAATTTAAGATTCCCACAAAATTATTTAGATGTATATAAAATTATATATATATATATATATATATATATATATATATATATAAAATTTATATATTTTTTTTTAAAACTATTTATTTTAATACAGGATATGCAAAATTATTCACGGTAGGGTATTCCAAATAAGAAAGTGTGAGTATGTGTGGTTAGTCCAGGCCAACTCCTGTAACTTTGCAACCCCTACCAGTCACATGTCCTTTATTTAGGGGCCTATTTAATCTTGCACTGCAGAGAGACCCAGGAGGAATAATTCCCTAGTAGTGTGTTAATCTCATAAAAGCAGGTATTAGGTTGTTAGGATAGGAGCTGTCAAGAATGGGGTACATTGGTGTTGTGGCAGACTTATGCAGTATATGATATATACTGTAATTAAACTATCCTTTATGTTTGACTAAGTCAGGTGTTTAAAAAGAATACAATTTAAATTTTGTAAGCTTTGAAGTTGTGGCTTAGTGAGTGTGTATATATGATTTTTATATATATTTTTTCTTTTTTTTCATTCTAGAGAGCAGTAGTGGCATATTACGGGCATACGGTAGAGTGTTACAGCTGCACATGTGCCTGCCATATACATGTTCTATGTGAATAAGGGGCAGCATAATATGGAATAAATGCAATACAAAACAGTAGTAAGGCTTGATTCACAGGAGTGGTGCTACAATCACTGTGTGTATCACTCCAAACACAAATAAAGTGCTAGATACAATAAAAATGGTGAGAGCACACAGTAAAATAAAATAAAGAGTTACCACAAACTGTACATATAGTAGTGGGATCTATAAATAAAATCTAAAGGAAAAAACAGAGTAATACAGTTAAAGAACGATGTTAGCACATCTATGGACCCACTCACATGGTTCTAAGCCACTCCACAAGCTGGCTCAGACTAAGGGCTCTAATACAGGAATATGGTGGCAACTTGATCAGGATTTGGATACCGCTCACAGGTTCTGCTCCTTAGGTTTAACCTCAAATACAATCCAGGATGCAGGATGTAGGTGAAAAACCACAAACCTTCTTTATTAAGAAACAAACAGTAAAACCATATTCCTTCTAACCAGACAGTGCATCAACACTTGACGTGATTTGGCTTGTTCGCCTTTCTCAAAAGTGGTTACGTTTGAGTATTCTCCATGGTCTCTCTCCTATTTGAAGTAATTTTTTGTGCCCTTTCTTAGGATGATTTCCGGGTTTGCGACATATACTTCCGCGCTCATCATATCTACTCGTCCGGCGCTCACGTCCTTACGTCCTGACGTCTTAGTCCATGTATCGGCTCTCGAGCCAATACTTCTATTTCCCATCATATCCCCATTGTTCGAAACACTTATCATAAATGCTTCTGATATACTTATGATATGTCATAAGGGGCAGAACCCGTGAGCATCTAGCTCCTGATCAAGTTGCCACCATATTCCTGTATTTAGAGCCCTTAGCCTGAGCCAGCTTGTGGAGTGGCTCAGAACCATGTGAGTGGGTCCATAGATTTACTAATACATACAGTTCTTTGTAGCTGTATTACCCAATGTTTTTTCCTTTATATTTTATTTATAGATCCCGCTACTATATGTACAGATTGTGGTAACTATTTTATTTTACTGTGTGCTCTCACTATTTTATTGTAATATAAATATAGCACAATGAACCTGCTGCGTTTGCGATTTTTCACCAGAAGCATGTTTTTAAATTTCAGAGCAATCATGTGCCCAGAGTTTGTCATATATGCCAAATAATGCATGGAAGAATACAGATAAACACAAGTGACAAACTACACACTTACCTTCAGTTGGTTTAACTCCAGATTTTGCTGCAAAGAATCGCTCAGGGACTGTTTCAGTTCTTCACGGTTTGCTTTTAAGTGGTCGATTTCATGTTTGTATGCATTAAGATGTGCTTCAGCTACAGTCATTTTCTCTTTGTAACTCTGAATTTCACATGTGTACTAAAAATAAATAATAGAACACACAACATAAATACAAAATTTTGATACAACATTTAAGGGACTCTATAGTCATCAAAAAATCTTTAGCTTAATGAAGCAGTTTTTTTGTTTATAAATCATTCTCCCGAAGTTTCACTGCTCAATTATCAGCTATTTAGGGGTTAAAATCGCCTTGTTTCTGTTTGTGCAGCCCTAGCCACACCACCCCTGGCTGTGACTGACATATCCTGCATGAAAACAAAATGCTTTCATTTTCAATCAGAAGTAACTTACTTACTTTTTAGTGTTTATCTCCTGCTCTGTAAATTGCACTTTAATTACATACAGGAGGCTCCTGCAGGGTCTAACAAGCCATCAACAGACCAGCAGATAAGAAATTCTAAATTAAACAGAATTTGCAATAAAGGAAGTGTAAACATTAGAGGACTCTTTACAGGAAGTATTTAAGAAGGCTGTATAAGTCAAATGCAGGGAGGTGTGTCTAGTGCTGCATAAACAAAGTGATTTAACTCCTAAATGGCAGAGAATTGAGCAGTGAGACTACAGGGGCATGACCTATACAGCAAAACAGCTTCATTAAGCTAAAGTTGTTTTGGTGACTATAGTTTCCCTTTAACCCCTTAAGGACACGACATGTGTGACATGTCATGATTCCCTTTTATTCCAGAAGTTTGGTCCTTAAGGGGTTAATTGACTTCTCACCTTCCGTTAATGCCCAGATAGGCATCTATGCCAAAAATGTTGCTGTTTGAGAGGTAAATAATGTGTAACTCACTAACTTGTCTTTTTTTTGCCGTTATGAAATATAACACTACATTCTTGTATCACATATACAAGCTGTTATAGGTAAAACTCTTAAAATAAATACATTTTTAAGCCCCATGTTTCACTCTTCCAAACAGTCTACCCTGTTTATAAGTGAATTTGGCTTATTTAACTCAACCTCCAGTCACAGATCCATTCATCAGATCCAAACTCCACCCATAAGCCATGTTGCCGCTGCTAGTTTATTCACACCATCACTGGTTACTGGCCAGAGATACTTTCATCTGCAGCTCAGGGAGGAGATAGATACTTGCATGGAA
Organism: Pelobates cultripes; assembly: GCA_933207985.1. NCBI lineage: Eukaryota > Metazoa > Chordata > Amphibia > Anura > Pelobatidae > Pelobates > Pelobates cultripes. Next base: position 330,726,006 of record OW240913.1, read on the forward strand.
TGCACACTCCCAGTGTATGCATGATGTACACACTTGGGTGTATGTTATGTTGCAAAGAGAAAGTGAGACCCAAATCCAAAAGATCAAGCCCCTGCCACTGGAAAGAAATGTGGAAGTGACTTGCAAACCGTTGCAGAGACTTCCTTGCATCACAACCTGTGCAATAAACATAGGATATTCTGGTGCTTTGAGTCCTATTACGGTCTATGTTAGAGAAAGTCTCTGATGTTCTTTTCTCCTGTTGATAATCACTAGCATCTTTTTTACTCTCCCTCCTGCATCTTAATTATTTAGGCTTTCTTTTTCTAGATCTTCCTTGCTTTTGGCAAACAACAATCATTTGGATTATTAAAAAGCCCAAACTTGATGTAAACTTCCCAATCCACTTACTGTCCCCATTTTCATACTAGTCCTCACTTCCAAATGTCTTACACCAGACTAATGACATTTCGTTTTAACTATGGCTGTCAGCAATCACACTCTTATCATTAACTGCACTATACATGCTGGGAACTCACCGATTCCAGCATGTACTAGATTCCAGAATGTGTGAGAGTGATAGCAGTGTTGTCAGCATGTTCAGTTAAAGACAGATTTGTGAAGAAATTGTGTTGATTCATCAAAATTTAAAGGAACAGCCTCCATGATCCATATCTGGTGGACATGCCCGATAATCACACTCGTTTTCCTGGCACTATAGTGCTCTGAGGGTGCCCCCAACCTCACGGTCCCACTCCCGTGGCACTGAAAGGGGAGGAAGGGGTTAATCCCTTACCTCTTTTCCAGCGTCGGGCTCCCTCGGCGCTGGGACTCTCCTCCCTCTTCTTCCGCCATCGGAAGCCACTCTCCTATGGAGGCTGGCGTCTTCTCACTGTGAAAATCGCAGTGAGAAGCGCCTCTAGCAGCTGTCAATGAGACAGCCACTAGAGGCTGGATTAACCCATAGGTAAACATAGCAGTTTCTCTGCAACTGCTATGTTTACAGCAGAAAGGGTTCATCCTAAATGGATCAGGCACCCAGACCACTTCATTAAGCTGAAGTGGTCTGGGTGCCTATAGTGGTCCTTAAAGGGACACTCCAGGCACCCAGACCACTTCTGCCCATTGGAGTGGTCTGGGTGCCAACTCCCACTACTCTTAACCCTGCAAGTGGAATTATTGCAGTTTTTTATAAACTACAATAATTACCTTGCAGGGTTAACTCCACCTCTAGTGGCTGTGACAGCCACTAGAGGGCACTTCCTGCATCATAGCACAGAAAATCTGTGACGACCTCCAGCATCGCTCAATTTCCCACAGGAAAGCATTGAAAAGCATTTCCAATGCTTTCCTATGGGGAGCTCTACTGCGCATGCGCATTAGGTCTCCCCAGCCGGTGGGTGGGATCAGTCTCATCCACCGGCCGACGTAATACAGAGGAGGAGGAGCGGCGGCAGCGGAAGAAGCAGCGGCTAGGGACATCGGCACTGCCTCTGGTAAGTTACTGAAGGGTTTTTCACCCCTTCAGCAACCGGGGATTGGGGGGTAGGAGGGAGAGGGGACCTGCAGTGCCAGGAAAACTAATTGTTTTCCTGGCACTGGAGTTTCACTTTAATGAAAAAAATATAAATATATATATATTTTTTAAAGAGTTACTGTCTGATCATGTCTGCTTTTTGAAGTGGTCATGGTGGTAGGATTCTGGATATGCAATGTTGCTTGAAACACTGCACATACACAGATATTTTTAGTTGTGTGCTGAGAAGAAGTTTCACCTCCAGCACATGTGACAGTACTCTGTTCCAGGATTCCCAATGTCAATTCTGTGCATAATTTATGTTTGCCAACAGAAATAACTGCTCCCTCACTCTCCTCCCTCCTACCCACCCTTAATGAAGCCCTCCTTCCTCCCAATCCCCAGCATTATTACTACACACAATCCCTCCTCCTTTTCCACCCTTCCATCCCACTCACCCTTCCCATGTCAGTTCAGAGAGCGTGCATGTAGTATTAGTGTGTATAGAAGGAGCCTCAAGAAATTTTAAAAAAATCTCTAATATCTATATAATTAAAGTCTCTTAGCTGCTAAGCAATACCTTGTGCAAACCTTAAAACACATAGAAACATACAAAACAGTGAGATTGTAGTGTTTGCGCGTAAAAAAAAATATCCAAGAAACAAATAAACCAAAGTGCAAAGGTTTGCTTATAAAGTGTCAAATTACCCATGCATGTGCCTAGAACCGGTAAAATGGTCCAACCTATGAGAAGCCTTTCATTGGACTATGCTGAGGCTCCAGCCTCTAGTTAGACTAGGGTGCGCCAAGTAGCCCTGGTGAGCTTTGCTTAGCGCTGGATTAAGGCAAGTTAAACTTTAGTTTAAAATGCTCTATGAGCATTTTTCAAGGAGGGGAGCATATAAATTAATGACAATTAGGCATTAAATGTACAGAATATCGGCAAATGGCCCGAAAGGCGACAGATAATATGTATCTGCTTTGGCTCTCAAAAATCTATATTGCCTAGTGGCATAAAACTTTGAATTGCAAGCCTGGTATTTAGGACACAATGTTGTCAAAGGGGTTGTCCTGTCAGACAGCAGCCTTTGAGCACAGGGACACTATTTGCTTCATAGACAAGTAAGAAAGCATGTTAGTGTTCCAGCTTTTTGCATTATTACAGAGGAAGGCACAAGTTGCTGTGTTGATCATTACAATCAAATATCACAACAGTGCATAACTTTATAATCCTCTGAATACCAACCTTATAACCATTTTTTATTATTCAATATTGCCAATGTATTCTGAATTTGGTAGTTTGCAAAGACAGCTAAGAAAAAAAGAATGTGATTAATTACCTGTTCCATCATTTCATTAAGCAAAGCTTGTTTCGAATCTGCTTGAAGGAGATGGTTCTCAAATTCTGAAATATCTTGCGCATTTTTCTTGGTCTGTGCATCTAATTCTTTTTGAAGGTTTGTAATAGTCTCTTCTAATTCGGCTCTTTGAGATGTTGCAGATATTAGAAATGTCTAGAAAGTGAACATAAATCTAGGGTATGTAATACAGTGCTGTGATAGCTAGTGCATAGCATTTATACTGCTGAAGAAATTATAATCAACACACGTGATGCATCTGTAACAGAATGACTGCTCTACAAATAACATATGCAAATCAACCACAGATGAAATCTTTAGATCCACACAATATGAGTTACTTCCATAATCTTTAAACTTCTTTTTCTTTAGACTATTTTATTTTTAACTGCTACAGATCATGCTGGTGCATATATGTTATAAGAAAAGAAAACCAATTCTCAGAGATGCTCTATACGACAATGAACTGATTCTTTGGACTCACTGGATTAATTCAGCTACTCATAAAATGTCTAAATGCTTTCTATATCGAATTCTCTTACTTTTATGAAAGTCATGTATAACTGAAAGTTAATACCAATGTGTGCGTAAAAACTCAATAACTCACACTGCTTTCTTCATTTTGCCTCCGAAGTTTCTCGATCTGCTCATCAATGGCCTTCCTTTCCACTGAGTCCGCCTCTTGAAATGTTTTGATACGATGATCAGCATCATGCAGTTTGAGCTGTAAATCACTGCAGCTTTTTGATAGCTCGTTTACCTAGAGGTTATATACGAGTCACAAAACATCTGTTAATAATGCATTAATGCCTGGGGATTATATACATTTATAAATCGATTGCCAACATTCTAATCAATCAACATAAAAAAGTAGTTGGAGTCTATTCACCAAGGAAGATTAACATATGAAGTGAGAATATTTGCTAGAACTCTAATCTTAAGGTATTTTAGTAACCAAATAACTTTTTAACCCCCTACCAAGAACTGAAGGCAGTGGATAATATAAACCCACCAGATTCCCTACTAAATTTTAGGTATGAAGATATTTCACAATGCTAAATGCAGCCTTATGTTGCTTATCGTGAGAGGGGTTAAATGTGCACACAATTATATGTGCCTGCCACTGTAAGGGTAGAAAAGACTTCATACATTCACATACATTTGGTTGACATATTGCTTCCACAATGCATAGGTTACAATGTAGTACCTACCAGAAGCAGACATTGTTATTAAATAAATAACATGGAGCTAGGAATACAGAAATGTATGCATAACACTATGGTGTTCTATTTAGAGAACTCTCCCCCACGGTATGCAGTAAAACTCAAATTTACTTGCTTTAAAGCAGGGGTTCTCAACGTTAGTCCTCAGGACCCCCTACCAGTCCAGGGTTTAGGGATTACCTGGGTGTGTCTAAGGTGTTTAGAAAAAGAAAAAAAAAAAAACACCTTAGAGTCTAAGGTGTTTTTTTTCCCTTTTTCTAAACACCTGAGACACACCCAGGTAATCCCCAAATCCTGGACTGGTAGGGGGTCCTGAGGACTAACGTTGAGAACCCCTGCTTTAAAAAGGACACTGCAGACCCTAAAAGCGCTTGGGCTTGCTGAAAAGCTTTGTGTGTGAAGAGTGTCATCTTTATTTCATTTTGCAAAAGTACAGATTTCAATAGACATTAACCTTGTCACATCCCTGGCTGTCAGACACCCGATCTTACTTCCTGGTTTGTTTAGGACAGTGGAGTTGAACTCAAGAGGCAGATATTGCCCAGAGCACCAGCCTTACAAAGACTTCTCATTGAGCTGCATTGGGAGGCTAGTGTGCATGACCAACAAACTGTTGCACTAATCAGCATCTCCTTATGGAGATGCATTGGATTTATGCATCTCTTGTGGAGTATTCAGCATCTCCAACATTGGTGCAGCAACTTTTGCAGGACCCAACTCAGGAAGTCCCTTTAGTGGCTGTCCAAGTGAGGCGGACTTTAGCAGCAGCGAAAACACTGCCTTTTGTCAGTAAAGGTGGTATTTATATTGCTGAGCCTGCAGTGAGAGGCTACATGCCCCAGAACCCCTACATTAAGATGTAGTGATTCTGGTGACTAAATAGTGTCCCCTTAAGACATAAAGGTGAATCTGTCATCCACAAGTCTTATGTACTAACCTGCATAACGAAGCCTGCAAATACAGAATATAATTCAGTATTTACCTTTTGGAAAAGATCTTGGTTTTCACACGTAGATTTTTCCAGCTGCATTTTTAAATCTTCGCACAGTGTATTTGAAGTCACTATTGCCTGTTCAAGGGTTCCAATGGATGCAGTCATGGCCTGAATCTTAGTTTCCAACTGTTCTATCACTGCCTGAAGAGCCTTTTTCTCATTACTCAAATTTTCTGACTCAACTTCAAACCGTAAAAGTTCTGATGAATACCGATTTTTCAACTGCCCTGCATTTACCAGTTTTTCTTCAAGAATAAGAAGCTGTTGGGTCTTCTCATCCAATTTTTGTTTGCATTCCTCAAGCTCTGAGGTAAGTTTTTCAACAGAGACTTCCAGGTTTTGGTTGTTCAATTGTGCCCTTTCTAACTGATGCAATAAGTCTGTTTTAGTTTGCTCAATAAGAGAAAGCATTTCAGCTTGTTTATCAGACTCTGTTTGGTATCTCTCATCGGATAGCCTTTTTTGCTCACGCAACTCATTCAACTGTTTCTCAATCTCCAGGAATGCTTGCTCCGATACTTCTTTAAAATTCTTCTGTGCCGTTTCCCTTTTTTCCAGTTCTACAATCTTCTCATGACTTTCCATAACTACTTTTTCTAGGTCCACCACCTTCCTCCTAAAATTATTTGTGTCCTTCTCCAATGCATCTTTATGTGCCTTGAGCTTTTCCATCTCCTCTTTGTTCGCCTCGTTCTGAAGAATCGCGTCTTCAAAATTCTCTTCTGACATGGTCAACTCTCGCTCTAGATTTTCAATTTTATCTTTAAGATGATCTATATTTCGTTCACGCTCTTTTAGTTTTTCAATCATATGAAATTTTTTCTTTTCATCAGATTCAATACGAATTTTAAGTTTCTCAATACCAGCATGCAGTAGTCCAGCTTCCTCTTGGGCAATATTCAGTCTGTTGGCCATTTCTTGTTTCTCAAGCCGGCAGCATTCTAGAGTTCTAGATATTTTATCTTTTTCATTTAGTGCTGCATGAATTTGAGCTTGTATATCTTCTAATTGATTCAATAGATGTGCCTTTTCCTGTTGAATTTGGTCTAGTTGGTTTTGTAGCTCTTCAAGTTGAGAATGTTTCCCTTTCTCTGCCTCTTGAAGGCTAATTAATCCATCTCTTTCCGTAGACAACTGTTCTATGATGGATTTTGCATTCTGAAGCTCCAGTTTCAAAGCATGCATTTCGTTTTCCAGTTTTTCAACCACATGACATTTTTCCTTTTCATTAGAGTCAATACAAATTTTAAGTTCCTCAATACTCTTATGCAACAGAGCAGTTTCTTCATTGGCAGAATTAAGTCTGGTGGCTAATTCTTGTTTCTCAAGCAGGCAGCATTCCAAAGCTGAAGATATCTCTCCCTTTTCTTTTAGCAACTCTCTCACCTGAGACTGTATCTCTTCAATTTCTTTCACCAGAAGTTCCTTCTCATCTTGTATTTGCCGTGTCCGATTTTGTAGCTCTTCAATGTTTGAATTTTTAGTGTTTTCAGTTTCATGTAGCCTAATTAGCTCATCTCTTTCTCTGGACAACTGTTCAGTGATGGATTTTTTAGTTTGAAGTTCAACTTTTAACGCTCGCATTTCATCTTCTAGTATCTTTATAAGTTCTCTGGAATTTGCCTTATTTGCTACAAACTCATCTTCCTTTCTCTGCAACTGATGGTAGAGAACTAAATATTCCGCTTTTTCTTCATTCACACTATTCAGTTCCTGAAATATTTTATTTTTCTCTTCCAGAGCAACATCAAGACTTTCTTGTAAAGAGGAAAGACGCCTTATATTTTCTGCATTTTCATCTTGTAAGTGTTGGCTTTTGGCTTGTAGGGTATCTAGGTCAGCTTCCAGAGATAATGCATGATTCTCAATGTTTGCCCTTTCAGATTTAGTCCTTCTTAGCTCATTTTCTGTTTGAAGATATTTTTCTTTCCATTCCTCACTCGACATTTCCAAACCTTTACGTATGATGGACAAGTCGGACAACTGAATTTTGAGCTTCTCTACTGTATTAGACGTGTTATTGTGGTCTTTTTCCAAGTTTTCAACTCTTACAGTTAACTGCTGTTTCTCAGAAGAAAGTAATTCGAGTTTTTCAAACAAACATGCTCTCTCCTCTTCAAGTTCCTTCACATAATTGTGAAGTTCTAAGCTTGCTGCCTCATTTCCAACACATTCTGATTTCTGCCCGTCAATCTTTGCAGTTAGGTCTTTCAGTTCAGCAACCAATGTCTCAATCTTATGCTCCCCATCCTCTGCTCGTTGCAGAAGCTTTAGGTTCTCATTAGAAAATTGCTGAGCTTGAAGCCTAAGATTTTCTATAACGGTTTGAACTTTCAGAATATCTGGGGAAGCCTCCAAGATCTTAGTAGTTGAAGAGTTAGGGGAACATTTTGGACTCTCAATTCCAGTGGTCCCCGGATTTTCAGGTGATTTCTCCAAACTGAAAGATGCAAGTTTTACATCCTCTGTGTGTTTGGAATGTAGAGTATTATTGGATTCTCCAGGACTTTCGCTTGTTTGCAAACTAGTAGTATTTAACGATAAACCTCCTATAGGTAAAACGGTGCATATGCTCTGATTGGTGGCGTCAAATGTTTTTGTTAACTGAAAACAAAAGGAACAAGTCAGACAAATAGAGAGAAATGAAATCTTATCTGGACAAAATTTTAACTATAATTTGTCAACTTAAGAAAATAAAAACAGAACTGTAATTTTATTTCTAACTTAAAAGCTTTGAAAAACACAAAGTTAGGTCTCAGGAAACTTTCCACCTTTGTAACAAATAAAGAAATGGTTTGTGTGTCCCTCCATTTGTGTCACATAATTATAATTAACCGAAGAGAATATAATTGTGATTTGATAGGCAGTTTGACAATGTAGAAGTAAAGGGGATAAAGGTTACAATGCTACAATTATTTATAATCGTGTTATATTCAACAGTACAGGAATAAATTAAGTGGTCATGTTGCCTGGAGTAACCTTTTAAAGCCGATGCTTATAATATATATTTAAAAGGATAAGACTAGAGTGAAGTGGTTGTTCCACTAAAGATGGAAAAATTTGGACATCCACTTCACCAAATGATATCTCTAGATAATTACAATAATTGTTAGGTATAACCTTTATTAAGCCGACTTTAGGCAAAACACAAAACAATAAATAATAATAAAAATAAAGTAATAGTGAAACACTCGTGGGAAAAACACGTGAAGTAAAAAGTGGGTAGATGTAGTTTGGATATCCTCAGTGTATATTGGGGTAATTTAGGTAACTTCACTGAAAACACTAGTAACCAGTACAATAAAGTACCGTATGTGTTCAGTCACATATCACAAAATTGCTCCCCCTAAAGTCTACAGGGATCTGAAAATCCCAGCTATACAGAGGTACATCCACAAAAATTTCCCATAGACTCTAGTATATTATCACAGCATATACTTTCGGTTTAGATAGATAGTATCCATATCCAGTTTTATCTATCATCTACAGATGTATCCAAAGTGTTGCAAATAAAGACAGAGTCTAGGAAGAAGCTGAGAGGCACTGTGTATAAAGTGTGTTACTTGGTATTTAGTACTTAGATAAGATGTAGATACTCATTACTAAGTGGAGAGGTCACAGGAGGAAAGAGCTTAAATAGATCTAGAAAGGTAGTTAAAGAAAAGTAGTATGTAAGTGTCTCTAAGGATGGATTAACTTATATAAATATATAGAGGTTCCCACCCAACAGAATGAATCCCTCCCGGGATCAAAAAGGACACTTAAATGTGCAGAAAATTACTACACTTGCTAAATCCAGCTCATGTGTATACTGAACGCTGCTGCTACACAACTCCTATAAATACTACACACTGCTGCTTCAAGGCAGCCTAACACTGAAGATCACTAGCTGAACTGTCTAAATAGGTATAATTGAAGTCCTAGTAGTGCCACTAGCTATGGCTATAACAGAAAAATATCAGCTAGACAGTTCAGCTAGTGATCTTCAGTGTTAGGCTGCCTTGAAGCAGCAGTGTGTAGTATTTATAGGAGTTGTGTAGCAGCAGCGTTCAGTATACACATGAGCTGGATTTAGCAAGTGTAGTAATTTTCTGCACATTTAAGTGTCCTTTTTGATCCCGGGAGGGATTCATTCTGTTGGGTGGGAACCTCTATATATTTATATAAGTTAATCCATCCTTAGAGACACTTACATACTACTTTTCTTTAACTACCTTTCTAGATCTATTTAAGCTCTTTCCTCCTGTGACCTCTCCACTTAGTAATGAGTATCTACATCTTATCTAAGTACTAAATACCAAGTAACACACTTTATACACAGTGCCTCTCAGCTTCTTCCTAGACTCTGTCTTTATTTGCAACACTTTGGATACATCTGTAGATGATAGATAAAACTGTATATGGATACTATCTATCTAAACCGAAAGTATATGCTGTGATAATATACTAGAGTCTATGGGAAATTTTTGTGGATGTACCTCTGTATAGCTGGGATTTTCAGATCCCTGTAGACTTTAGGGGGAGCAATTTTGTGATATGTGACTGAACACATACGGTACTTTATTGTACTGGTTACTAGTGTTTTCAGTGAAGTTACCTAAATTACCCCAATATACACTGAGGATATCCAAACTACATCTACCCACTTTTTACTTCACGTGTTTTTCCCACAAGTGTTTCACTATTACTTTATTTTTATTATTATTTATTGTTTTGTGTTTTGCCTAAAGTCGGCTTAATAAAGGTTATACCTAACAATTATTGTAATTATCTAGAGATATCATTTGGTGAAGTGGATGTCCAAATTTTTCCATCTTTAGTGGAACAACCACTTCACTCTAGTCTTATCCTTTTAAATTATTTTGTGGGGTTATGCCCCTTGATATCTCTGTAACCCTTCCTTGGAATTAGTGATGTGGATTTTGTCCACCTCTATCTCTTTCCTTTCTTATTCTGTACTTATAATATATACATATTGGTAAAAATCTAATTCAACAGATACTTACATCATCAACATCAAAAGACAGAAGCGAACGTGCGCTCAAGTCAAGGACCTGCAGCTCCAGCCTTGCAGCTTCAAGTTCAAGTGATAGATGCTCCTTCTGTTTCTTCTCTTCGGCCAATTTATTTTCCATTTCATTAGCTTGGTCTTTTAATGTTTGTTGCAGTGCTGCAATTTCTGAACCATACTGTTTCTTCAAGTCATTTACTTCCGCTTCGTAAATGGCAAGTAATTGTTTTACACCATCTTCATCATTGCTATTCACACTGGCAAGAGAACACAGTTGCTCTTCAAACGATCTGTTGAAGGTTAGGTCAAACAGTTCATCAGAAACAGATTTCCTGGGCCTGTACCCATCACATTTGCTTTGGTCAGTAAAGAATGTTATTTCTGAAGCAGTAGCACTTTGCTGATCAGTGATACACTCACTTTGGCCTGGCAAATCAAACTTTTGCATCAACATATCACACAAATCAGTTGTAGGGTCATTTAAACTCAACCTCTTTGACTTTTTCAATGGGACATCATTTTCCATTTCAAGAGTTGTGGTAGTTGGTTGATAAATGTTTTCAGAATTTAATAAAATAATCTTAACTTCAGAACATGAGGTTTCTTCATGAAGCTCAGCTTGAGTATTACAAAGATCCATGTCTTTGCTGTTGAATATCAGAGCTTTCACGGATTCAATGTTCACACCTTCAGTCATATCCACATCACCATCATCATGACCTGCTGAACCATTAGTCTTTTCCGTGTCAATATGCAATTTACTTGTTAATTTTTCCTTTTCTTCTAGGCTCTCTCTGAATTCTTCTAAGATTTTGTTTCGAGATAATTCTTTGCCTTGCAGATCACAGACTAGCGTGGTTAGTTCTTCATTTGCGATTTGTAATTTGCAGTATTTCTCTTTCATCTCTGAGAGTTTCAATTTTAGAGTTTCGTGTTCTTCTGTGTTCTTAATGAAGCTTCTGTTGAGCATAGATTTCGCTTCTTCAGAAACATGTTCCACATCTACTTCTTGTTTTTTATTACAATTCAGGGCTCCATCACCAAGTTCATTGATTCTTTTATTTTCCGCAGTCAGCCGTTCAATGTCTTTTTGATTACAGCTAATTAACGCAGTTAGTGTTTCCCTTTCTATCGACCATGACTCAGAAACCTGATTTAGTGCTTGCAGTTCATCATTGAGCTCCTTAATAGTTTGACATGCAGAAAGCATGTCAGTGTCCTTAAGTCTTAATTTCTCTGATAAGCTGTTAATGGCTTCATCTTTCTCCTTAATAGTAGAAGCCAGTGATTCAATATCAATTTGTTTAGATGAAATTTCATTTTGTAAGCTTTGTACTTGGCTTCTAGACTCTGCTACAAATCGTTCATGCGTGTCTTCGAATTCCACCAGACTAATTTTAGTGCCCACTTGAGTTTTTAGCAGTTCATCATGCTGTCGGCGCAATTCAGCGTTCTGCAGCTTTTCATTCTGTAATATGTTCTCTAATAAAGACATTTGGTCCTGGCAAGGATGTGATTTATGTTCTTCAATTTGCCCCTTAAGTTCAGTTATTTCTTGCACTAATTTTTCGGTTTCATTCCTTAATTTCTGACTTTCCACTTCCTGTTTTTGGCAAAGATCATTGTACGCAGCTTTCTGCATCTCAAAATCAGCCATTTTGGTATTCACAAGCTCTTGTAAAGCTTTAATCTGAATATTTAAATTTGTTTTGTCATTTTCCAGTGAGTGTATTTTATCTACATGTGTCTGAACCACACCTTTCAGTTCGCTAATCTTACTCAACATATCTTCCATTTCTCTGGAATGTTGATTAGTTGTTTTTTCTTGCTCGTTTTTCCAATTAGAAAGTGAAGTATTTGCATTGAGCAAGTCTTTGCATTCCTTTTCTTTACAGTCGGTTAAATGTTTCAGAGTTGTAGATTCTTTTGCCAAGTTTTCTAGAGTAACCTTCATCTCTTCAATATCCTGATCTCTCTTCTTTAACAATTCTTGGGTGAAATCTCTCTCTTTTTCCAGATTTAAAATAGTGCTTTTTGTGCTCTGAAGACTAACCGAACCTTCATCTTGCAATTTTTCATGGACCAATTTCAATTCTGCTTCTATGATAACATTTTTATCTTTGAAAAAGAGAAAAGAAAATGTTAAGAACAAACCACATTTATATGTATGTATATTTTTAGAGTGTTATAGCTATTTAAAGTGTCTAAATCTCCCCTATATTCATTAAGGTAGGTGTAAAAACATCATATATTATACACAGTAGCTATACATTTTTGCACTAGAAGCACCACATACCTAATCATTCATCAGTATAGAGGACTGAAACGTGCATTTTTTGAAGTGCCAAACACTTGTTCGTGATGTGCATGCGTACTAGCTGTTCATTTACTGAATGGTTGCTGGGCAGATATCTGCAGCCCTGACCAACAGAACTTTGAGATGGCCACCAAAGAGCAGGGTCAAGACAAAAGACGCACTGAAAAGAAGTATTTACTTTATATGTACGCATTACAAAATAATACACATTTAGGCCACAATATGTGTCATTTTTTACTTTAAATAATAAAAATGAGTATTCCTTTCCTTTAAAAACATTTACAAATCTGTATAACCTAAATAGGCAGGGATAATCGCTTGCGCACCATGAATGTTAGGACAGATCCCCAGATGTTTTAGATCTACAATATTTGGGGATATAACTTATCAGCGCTCCTGATGCATTTCTTACATTTTAAAATGGTACCAGACTGTCTTGGTAGCATGCAGACATAGATTTAGAAGCCAACATGCAAAAAGTTGGATATTGCTAGATCTTTCAACATTCCCTTCCTACTACTGCTATGTGAATCAAGCAACACTTATTATAAGTTACTCACTTTTTAATTCCTCTACAAATGTCTGATTTTGTCTTAAAGTTTGATTGGCTGTTCTGAGGTCCTCCTCTAGTTTCAGATATTCTCTGCATTTCTGGTCATACTGACATTTGATGGCATTTTGTTCAGACTTTGCTTCCTAAAAATACATAAAAACAATTGGAAGAGTTTATAAAATGAAGTTAAAAAAAAGATACTGTGCAAGTTTGGTTATTAAAACACAGGGTTAGTCACTAAAGGGAGAATTCAAAGTGAAACTAAAAGGCCAAAGTAGTTAAACGGGAAACAGCTAAATTAGAAAATATTTCTGGTTTGGCTATTTTGCCCTTAAATGGATTCTCTATTGCCAGGAAAACAAACCCGTTTTCCTGGCACTGCAGAATCCGGGAGTACCCCCTCCCTCCATCACATGTCGCTTGGCGCTGGCTAAATGGGGTCTTTTAGATTTCAAGGCCCCCCTTTTATTATATATAATTTATATATTTTTTTTTTTGTTTAAGATGAAGTAGTCAAGCTGGTTATAGTGTTCTTTTAATCACCCCTTTCACACAATTATCGAAAATTTTCACAATTACCATAACCCATTTTCTAACTTCTTCCAAAACAAATTCATCAAAAATGTGTTTGGTTTGAAAGCAGAATAAGCAGTTCGTACACTAATTCTCTGTATACAGTAATAGCCATTCCCCTAAATTTATATGAACATTCCGACTTGTCTGTAACCTGCAAGGTGATTCACCATAAATATCATGTCTTGTGGTACAAGGAATAACAAACTGGTGTTAAGCAAATCTGTCCACTACAGGAAATGTGCAAGAGAGGTTTCGGAACATGGTTATGTGCACAGTAATTTGTAAAATATAAATCTGCAGAAATTATAGTCTTGTAGCAGTTTACAGCAGATGGCCTTGGCAAAACATCACTGGAGATGAGCTTTAAATTTTCAGAGGCAATGGAGGTGGCAGATGGACATAGATCATAAATGCCATACAGAGAAAAGGCAAGGCTTGGGAAGCAAGAAAATGAAGTCGTATTGGTGAATGCAGAGACTTGGCAATGAATGCAGCTACCCATGTATAGTGCTTAGACTAGGAAGCGCTATTTGTCGATAGTTACAGTTTTATACACATGTATATTGTGGGAAGCAAAAAGGTTTGGTTGTCAGTTTTAAACAGATATCACCATTCACAGCATTTTATTATTACTCAAACACAGTATAAATTATTGTGATACACACACATTAAATTAAAATGTCAAATTTCACAGTTTCAGATACTGAGTGTGGTTTACTTTCATAATTGCTAGTGTATATTGCTTCCTTTTGGTTAACCCTAGATTACAAATAAGATCAATAGGTCAGCAGTTCTGGAGCATGGAATGTTCTGCACCCAGGCACCTTAGGTAACATGCAGCAACAGCATATTCTACTTAACTACATTGAGGTAGTTTTAAGGTGCAATATCTTTATGATAGAAGCACCACTGAATGACACTTATTTTATTTATGGCTTGCGCCTTATACACTTATATGGTCACGGGCTACAGCCAGCAGTGTTGTGGGCATATCTAACATATTCCACCAACAACTGGTGATTCGCACAATCAGAAATTCAAAATAGGAAGATAAATAGAATATCAAGGCAACAGCTACCATTGGAAGTCACAAGAGAGGGGTGGGGGTGTGGGAGGTAATAACTAGAGTTATAGCACTTATCTCCTCTGGTGTTTCTTTTCTATCTCCTTACTTGATACAATAACTAATTAGGAAAGGAATATAAATATAAATATAAATATAAATATAAATATAAATATATATATATATATATAAATAAAATGGATGGGGAGGAATATTAATGATGACAAGAAACCGAGGCTAAAAGTAAGAAGCATCATGTGTACCATATAAGCCAGGTATATGACTGAAATGGGGGGGGGGAGAAATTCAAAGAATAAGAATTTGACACATTTACCGGAGTTAAGGAATTACACACAAGCTATATGTAAAAGGAAACAACATTCCAAAAAAAAAAAAAAGTAAAAAATGTACAAAACCTGGCAAATATTTATTTAAAGACTATTATTATTTTATTTATTCCTGAGTATGGAGCAGTCTGTTAAAGGAGTGTTAGCACATTAGGCACTTGACTTGTTATTGTCAACATAATTTAATCCAGGGCTTAAAAGTCCTACCTCACTAGCCAGGTCTTGCAATGTACTAGCCACTACAAACCTGGAAGGTTTATAGCATAACTCATATGGAGTGAATTTCAACACACCAATGGCTGCCTAGTGCATTGACATTGCAATATTTAGTGTTTATGGAAATTTTAAACGAAAAATAAATCAACAATAATATAAATGTTGGTTAGCACAGGGTATAGATTAAATTGGATTACCTACAGGAAACCCCCATTCTTGTATGGGGATTTTATTGGCATTAACCATTAGTTTTTTTTCTTATTCTATAGTTACCTCAACGTTTTTCTTAAAATCACTTTCATTTTTCTGGCAGGTATGTAATGCTTGTTCTGATCTGCAGAGTTTCTGCTTTAGTTCCTCTATTTCCACTTCCAAACTTATTTTCAAATGATTCACCTAAACATAAATAGAGTATTCATTGAAAACAGCAATTCTTATAACAGCAGATGTTGAACAGTGAAGAAGACAAGACATTGTAGGCTTTCATTTAAATAAATAAAATAAACATTCAATTCGTGGTTTTCCCAATTCTAAAAATAATTAACTCACTGATTAGATTAGGCAACTCCTTCCATTAGTTGCTTAACAACTACTCCCTTGAATCGGAACCAGCCTTTGATGGATGTGAACATGACCGTAAAATATTGAGACTTGCAAAGTAATTAAGGGAACACTGTAGGGTCAGGAATACACACATGTATTCCTGACCGTATAATGTTAAACTAACTAGTTACCGCACCCCCCCCCCCGCCTCCTTTTTAAAGCTAGCAAAAACTCACCTTACTTCCAGCGTTGCACGGGTCCTCCAGCACTAGGCCAATCATAATGGGAAAGCATTGGATCAATGGATCTCTATGAGGAAAGTTTAGCGTCTCCATGCAAAGTGTAGAGACGCTGAGCGTAATTCCTCAGAAAGCACCTCTAGTGACCATCTGAGGAGTGGCCACTAAAAGTGTCACACATCAGCTTCATTAGTAAAGTGAGTAGGGATTGTTTGAAGGAAATGAGCCAGAAAACACAGTGTCCTCCTCTGCACTTCAGAAGAGTCATTCGCAGTGAAAAAGTTAATTCAACACCAATTATGCTAATCTGCATGGTGGTTTACAAATTACTATACATATCAATATGGTGTCTATTTACTATATGTGGTGATATCCAGGGACGGCCTTAGGCCTTTAGGCGCCCTGTGCGAAATATCTTCGCAGCGCCCCCTCTCCCCTGTCATCCATGTATAGAAGTGTAGTGATTGTATAGGGGATTTATTAAATTAAATGATTTAAAAATAAATATTCATTAGACACATACACACACACAGTTAGAAGCAGACAATTACAAGCACACACAGGTACAGGTACAGATATACAGCCACACATACACACCCCGTTACATGCAGACACACACACCTTCCTGCTTCCCATGCAGCAATTAACCGGCACTTCTAGCTAGCCCCCCTCCCCCACCGTCATTTAGCCCCACCGTCATTTAGCCCCGCCCCCAAGTTTTTTGTTTGTTTGTTTTTGTTTTTTATCCCGGGTGGAGAATAATGGAATCCTCCACCCGGGTAGCCAGCAATGTGTGAGTTGTGTAGGCCGCAGGGCGCCCCCTGCTCCATGGCGCACACCCCTAAGGCCGGCCTTGGTGATATCTCTTTCATAGGTAGTAACATAGTACTTTGGCAAATTTTAATTGAACGTCAAAAGTGTGAGGACATTTTAGTTACACGTTTTTAGAGGATGACTGTTAAATAACTTGTCTATGATATACTTGGTAAAAAGAGTGTGTATGAGTGTTTTGCATAAAATCTTTGCATTTGGCAAATATCTTACTTTGTCGAGTTCTGCCTGCATTGCATTAAACTGATTTTTAGCTTGCTGGGTCTCCTGGCTCAGTTTTGTTTTCATCTGGTTCAGCTGTTGTTCCATACTTTGAAGGGAATTTTGTTGACGCACAAGGTCCTAAAAAAAAATAAAAAAAAAAAAAATAATATCAAATACAAATTGTACACGATTGACAACTGCCTTTCACCATTATTAATTGTTTCAGAACTAAAATAAACCATAAAAACTAAACAAGATCTCCCATTAAAGGAACACTCCCAAGTATCATCATTAGTACTATAGCTCAAGATCTCTATCTATGTACACACACAAATAAGAGTTTAGCTTCTAATATTTGGCATAGGTGCAAGGGATATTTATAAAACCGAACCTAGAGTAATATTACTGAAGACAACTGTATTGCTCTGTAATAATTTGAGTCCACGCAAATTAGTGGTAAAGTAGTAGTGGAGACAGAAAATCTTACATACACGAGTCAGACTTTACAGGACTCATCATTAACTTGTCCTGGTTATTTTGTAAACTATTGCTCTCTTTCTGCAGCTCTCCAAAGACTTTGCAATTATGCCGACAGTGTGTTAAAGGGGCCTTCTGTAGTGGTTGTGGTGAAAAAGATTCCCCAAGCACTGTAACTGGATAAAAATTCACACTGCTTGCGAGTTTCAGTGTATGCTCTCAGACTATGAATGCTCTGAAAAGTTGCACAAAACTGAAAGATGAGAACTTCTGTACCTCGATACAACTAAAGAGGATGGACCAAGGGGAACCCAGTAACTGTGAAACAAATGGTATAGTGACAGTGAAACCCTGACAGCCTAACCACTACAGTGCTTATGGTGCTTTTCAGGTTGTGGTTCTCAAACCAAAATTCAAGATAACAGGTGGCGCACAGATCCCAGTGAGAATTGAAAAACTTCTACATGTTGTTCTATTGGCTAGAGAACAACAACTATAAGGCAGATAAACTAAGACATTCAAATGGGTGCAGTTTAGTCAAGACTAAAGGGAATAATTGACAGAAAACATTAGAGGGGGCTATATGTGGGTTTAACGTAAAACGCTACATATGACATGTAAATCAATCCGTCCATATGTACACTACATTATTATTTACCTGTTGGTGTTCCTTCTCTCTATCTTTTAGTTTCTGCTCCACAGTGATTCGAGAACTTTCAGCGTTCTGCCTTTGACAGCTAAGTTCTTCTGAAACCTTCTTCAGTTTTTGTTCAGCCAGCACGCCCTGACAAAATACACAACACACATCGATGTTAAATAGTGCATTAATTGGCAAAAAGAAGCTATAGTTTAAATTATTTTTTAAATCAAATTCCTAGAAAAATTCCAAAAGCTCCATTTCATGTTTTCTAAGAAGAATAAGTATTTACAAACATATATTAATACATATCATGTGTCAATGAATATTACAAATATGTTCTAATGGCTTCAATTATATACACACACACACATACAAAAACTAAAAATAACAGTGTGTTAACAAAATTATAAAGATTTAATATATCAGTTTTTCTACTAAAAAATTATTACATTTTATTGTCATGTTCAACTTCTTAGGCATAATAAGAACAGTTTCCAATACCTTATCTGTAGCTTGTTCCAGCTGTATCTTCACTCTGGCCAGCTCATCTTTGCTTTTTGTTAGGGTGTGGTCCTTCTCTGCAAGATCCATCTTGGTTTTCTCTAAAATAATCTGAGTTTCTTGGCACCTTGAAACCTGATTTTTTATCTCCTTTTCCTGAATTTGTAATCTAGTCTCCATCTCATTTATTTTGGATATGAGCTCTGAAGGAGCAAAAACAGGTAAAAAAAAAATGAATGACCTATAAAAGTGTATGATATAGACAGAACACCGAACATATACTCCGTGGAATTATCTCATGAAGACCCATGGAAAGCTTTGTAATTAAGGACAACAACAAGAGTGCACACATGCTACAGAGCTACATGAGGCTTCTCATTACTTTGTTGAAATACATTTCTCCAGTGCAACAGAATGAAACATGAAGACAACTCTCTTTACTTCAAGTGCTTCTGAATTATATTTTCAAGTATGTAGATGCACTTTCACTTTAATTAGAAATATGAGATTTAAAGGGACACTATAGTCATCTCAATAAAGTGGTCTGGATGCAGTAGTACTGTCTTTTTAACCAAGCAATGTAAAAAAACTGCAGGAACTACAATGTTTACATTGCAAGATTAAATCCACATCTAGTGACCTACTTCCTGACAGCCACTAGAGGCGCTTTTACTGCACAGGCCAAGTAAAAATCAGTCATATGACTTGGAAACCCCCATTGGAGAGCATTGGATTTGATCATCATGGAGGCTATGCCTCCTGTGTGACATTACGGAAGAAGTAGTAAGCAGCTCCCAGGAAGCCTCAACGTTGGAAAAGGTAAGTAAAAAAACTTATTTTTTTATTATACATCTCAATTTAAGTAGGAACAATGACACTAAAGCTTTAGGAACACAAGTTTGTATTCCAAACTCTATAGAGTTCCTTTATTACCTATTTTGCTGTAACAACTTTACATTTCAGGCTACTGGCTATACATTTCTAACTATCATTTCACTTTGTCATAACTGAAATCCAACAAAGACATCTTTCAAATTAAATATAAAACTATGGCACAAGTAGTAATATTTTAAAAGACTTTCTTGTATTAAGAATTTTTTATTTTTCAACTCACATTCTCTGAAATTTAATCAAACCTACCTTGATTCTGGACTCTAAGTTGTTCATTGACATTATCATTGTAGGAATTAGATGTACTTTTGGACACATTGTCCAATTTGTAGCCTTTTTTGCTTGGCACCTCCTCTTGTTCCCATGGAAAATGGGTTGCTGCAAAACCTCTCTTAAGAGAAGTGTCCTGAGTAATGGATGAAGAGCGACTTGGTGTTCTGTCTTGTTGCCACGAAAATACAGACGATGATGCCTGGTGACGAGCAATATCTCTGTGGTTCATGGTACTGTGGGAAGAGGACTGCGGGGTCTGATTTGTGCTCTGAGAAGAAAAATAAATATATATAAAATGTACAGTAACAAAAGGGCATGTACCACACTTCAGTATATAATTAAGGTTTGTGTTTATTCTTGTTTCATCCAAAGAGGTGTTTGCCACCTCATAAAAAGGTTCCTCTACAAAAAAAATAAAAAATAAAGTGTGTTGATAAAACACTGCTTTTGGATTGAGTAACTCTTGCGGGCATCCCTCTTAAATGAAATTAATGCAAACCTTAACTGTTATCCTGCACCAAATCAAAGTTCTCTCAAAACAATTACACAGTAGAAATAACTGTTACAGGAGGGTAATTTTAAATTTTCACAATACACAAATTTCATGATGGCATTTTATAAAGAATAAGATTTGATACATGTAGCATTTGGATTATTCACTAAATAGGAAACTTTGAAAAACAGACAAAATGATGGAACGTTACGGTCCAAGAGCACTAGACTGGGTTAAAATTGATATTTGTGTTAAGGCCCAAGTGCATTCCTCTCAAGGTATTCTGAGAAAGCACAAACCCCACTGGGTAATCAAAAAAAGAAAGTGACAGGCGAAAAAAAAAAGTTCCCCATATCATTCCAATTCTAATAGGGGTTATGAAAAATAAAAAAGCATGTCTAGCACATGGATGAACATATTTTGACAAGTTGGGAGGTAAGTATTATAGATCTGTGTTGGATAATATATAAGGTCATTTTTAAGTATCACTGTTTGAGACCGTGATGTTCTCATGACAAGCTGGTATAAAACCCATTTCCTGGGATAACATCACGCTACAGGAAAGAGAGAGCAAGGGAGACAAAATTAGTTTGGGACAACTCTAAAAAAGTCTTCTAGATACTGCAGAAGCCTCCTGTATGTGATTACATTTCAATTTACAGAGGAGGGGATAAAAACTTCTAATGTAAGTTATCAGATGGAAAATGAAACCACATAAATGTTATGTGCGAATCATAGCCTGGGGAGGTGCGGCTAGCGCTGCATAAACAGAAACAACAGTGATTTAACTTCTAAATGGCAGAGAATCAAACCGTCTATTGCATTTGCATGATATATACACATCAAAACTATTTCATTAAGCTATAGTTGTTTTAATGCATTTCGTATGCCTTACTTTTAATTGGAGCACTCTTAGTTCTGTTTCTAGTCTTTTTCTCTCTTCAACTTCTTTATTGTATTTTTCTTGCAAATCCTCATATTTGGAGTCTAAATGGAAATGGATGTTATATTAAGACATAGAAATAACATTTGATGTGTGTGATAAATATGATTAATTTACTTACCATTGTATTTATTAGGTGTACAAGAAATAAATGAGGTTTTCTGGGGTGTGACACACAGGGACATGTCTCCAGCAGTAAATGATTGCTGGCTTTTTTCCAAGTCATTTTTATATCTAGAAGAAAGCATAAGATCATAGATAAATTAAAGTGAGAAATCAACAATTACAGAGTTATAAAGCCACTTACATGTTAAAAAGTGAGCACACTGGGGGCGGAGCCTAGCACCCAGACTGAGAGGTTGTGCTGCATTTCAGCTCCTGCCTAATCCTGCACTTTTCGGGGGTAATCCCCACAAAATCTGGCACAATCCCTCACTGGAGAGCATTTATCATGACGGGGACACCCGGGGGAATCACCCGATACCAAAATCAAGCATGCAACCCTCTGGGGACCCGACCATATAACCCGAGGCCTGCCGGAGATCGAGCTACGGGGAGACGGCCGCTCCCCGCGCTGACTGACCTGGACGTGGATACCTCTGGGCACTCACCTCCTACCCCCCCCCCATGGACCGACGGGGGTCATCTCGGTCCACATTAAGCAACTGGATGGGCAGTAACAAGCAGCAACGCCAGGACAACCGAGCACATGGCACACCTAAAATGGCGGCGCTACACACACTGTGCAAGACATCGGAATGCCATACAGGGGTGCCGGGTTGCGCGGCCAGACTACATGCTATATTCGAGGGCTTTTGGGCGAAACTGGAGATCAGGGCAAAGCAGATTAAACAAACACAATGCCTGAACAACGAGATGCTCAGGCAACACAGCCGCAAACAAACTGCTCCTAACCCACACAGGGCCTCGAGATGGCGCCGCAGGAGGAAACGTCCCCTGCACAAAAGCCACCACAGGAGAGGTCACCTAGCCCCAAACCGCAACCACGGAGTGCTACGAATGCTCCGCACACCCGGTACCCGACCGCACTCTTCTTCCGAGCCGGGAGCTCACCTGGAGGTAGCTCTCCACCACCACCCATACACCCAGGGAGATAGCCGGGACCCGGAGGAACCCTGGGCCCACGACCCTGTTTGGGGTCAATGGACATGTGGTAGGGGCCCCCGCTAAGGCCTCGGGCCGAAGACATGCGAAAACACCCGGGAGTGATAGGAGAAGAAACGCAACACGGAGGATAAAGCGACCGGCTGGTCGGAATGGGCAGACAAGAAAAGCAGGACAACCTCCTAGCCGAATGCAGGCTAGAGGGGGCTTCCCCCCAACGCCTGATGAACTGGCCCTTGATCCTTGCACCGCCATCCCACCCTGTGTCGTTGGCTGATTTCTCAAGCGGACGACTGCAATGCCCATCACCCTGGACTCCTACTAATCATTGCAAGTGTTATAACAGGTACCAAACCTAGTTCTAGCTTTGCAACTGTCACATCAGGCCTAAGCCTCACCGCATAAGACTTAGCAAAGTATTAATAACTGTGTGTCTCCTTAGTTACTCACCTAAGTGTAATCTAAGCTAATTGACAGGTTACCCTGCAAGGTAGAACTAGCTAGGCTTTGTTTATTTAGTTGCTTATAATTTTGACTTAATCAGATGCACAGTCCCCTATGCCCAGGCCCACAACCCAGTGGCGTAACGTTCTCAATGCATGCGAGACTCAATGTTTAAATAACCTGTTTGCTCCCAGGCACATCTGCCTAGTACGCTTTAGCTTGAAGTCACTAGCCTGTATAGTTGACCTAGCTCGACATAACTACCATTTGAAAATATGCAGAACCATCATATACTTCTCATTGGGCAAAGTGTTTGCTTTATCTTATGTTTAAATTACTGTTTATCTATATGTTGCCGGGACTATAACCCCCATAACTACCATCCGGGGACCAATACACATGGAACCTGCTTATTACCAAATTCCCCACAGGGGCATCTCCTGCAGAAATAACCCATGGTTATATATGTCATGTCACTATATATGTCTCTACATGTTCCTAGCCTAGAAACCAATGGCACTCTACCTGCCTCCCTACCTAGCCTGTTTACCTAACACTAAAAGACCCTGAGCCCTAGTGCAGATCATATGCTGTTTTATGCAGTTTTGTCATAGCTAAACGTGTACCTCACCTGCTCAATTGAACAAAACTGGAGAAAATACTTTAAAAGCGACATCAATATATATATTAAAACACGCAGTAGAACCTAATGCCTAGCTAAGATACTGCCATGTTAGAATAATTGTTCACCCAAGCAATGTTAGCATCCTAAACCAGATCAGCAATGTTTTAATACTAAGTGGAACCCTTGGGTTGTACCTATCTATTTGTGATGCCACATCACTACCTTGAAATGCTAAATTCAAGCTATCTCCTCCCTAGGCTATGCGGTGTTATAAGCTTACTATAATGTTCAAGCACACAACTGTTTAACTGCTTTACCTAGTTTTAACGACTAGTACATTCAGGTCACACTACGCATTTTGCTAATAAAAGTACTACTAGCTTTATTTTATTGTTTTATGTTATTGTTAAGCAGTTAAAACCTTACTTAGTTAATCCTGACAGTCACCCGTAATGTGCAAACCACTAGTGCTACCATATGAATCACCTACATTATCTTGACTAATACATGTTTCTTCTACAAAACTGTTCGGTTTAATCGTTTTTACTGATCTACCTAGCACGCAATGAAACCGTTTAGTCACGAAGACATTCTTCACCTAGCCAGCCAAGTGTTATGTTTCACTATCTCTATTACCCCAAATATAAAAATTTCGTGCTGTGTTCTCAAGATGCATAATATTGTCTCTAACTGTTCTCAATGTCATACTACATGTACCTTTGTATGTTCTACAGATCCTCGCGTCTGCAGTTGTGGCAACGCAGGATGTATTGTATTTTCAAGCACGACCAAAAATAAAGAAAATACAAAAAAATACAAAAAAAAAAGTGAGCACACTATTTCCAAACAATTTTTAAAAAAACATAACTTAGGAATACTAATATTTTAAAAAATGTAACAAGTCCCCAACTGAGATAACACTACTCTCAATATATATTAAAGAGACTCTCTCCCATCAAATACCTTAATCTCAATGCAGTTGTTTTGAGGGCTGGAGTCCCCGGGTACTGCATTTCCTTTAAGTGTTAAACTATTTTTCAATGGTATAACACCTAAGTGGGTTCCCGGGTGCCAGTCCACTCTCTTTCTTCAGTCCCCAATTGGGCGCTCACAACTTAGATGGTTAGAGGTTGTGCTCAGCCTATCACTGACTGCCCGTTACAAATAACAGTATAAAGTTAGTGGGAACCCTGCTGCTATTAGCAATATTTCTGTACAATTTAAACTTTGATTCTTTTCACACCTTTTCAGTTCTTGTTCCAACTTCTCAATTTGTTTCTTGCTTGAAGCCAGCTGCCCATCTAGAAAGTTGACCTGGGACTCTTTCACTTGATGATCATGGAGAAGCTTCTGCTTTGCTTTTTCCTGGTTGTCACATAATTCGATCAAGCTTTGATTCTCTCTCTTCAGTGCTGTTACTTCACCTTTTTCACTTTCAACCTGTTCAAATTACACAATCACATTCATAAAAATGAAATTTTAACACACAATGTCCAGACGTGCGGAATATGTAGCCAAGCAAATATACTAGAAACAATGTAAAAATGGCACATTATAAACAGGGGCTGATTTAAAGAAACACTTCAAGCAGTGGTTAAAGGAACACTACAAAATTAGCAATACAAATCTGTATTTCAAACATAACTTTCCTTGTTTCCAGAGTCAAGGCTCTCTCGGCGCTGCTCACCTCTCCTCTCCAGGTGCCATCACGAAGGAGGTAGTGCCTCCTCCAGCGAGATCCAATCCAATGTTTCTCATAGAAGACCAGTGGGGACCTAATGCGCATGCAAGCGCATACACTTCCACGTCACATGACAGATCTTTACTGTGCTGCATAAGTGCCTCTAGTGTCTGGCAGTATGACAGACACTAGAGGAGGAGTTAACTCTGCAATGTAAATACTGCAGTTTCTTAAAACTATGTTTTACACTGCACCCAGACCACTTGATTAAGATGAAATGGTCTGGGTGACTATAGTGTTCCTTTAAAAGACCACTATAGTGCCAGGAAAACAAACTCGTGGCCCCTCCTCCCGCTGGGCTCTAAGTGGAGGAAGGGGTTAAAGGCTTACCGGGCTCCCTCGGCGCTGGGGACTCTCCTCCCTCTTCCGTCGAATGCGCACAGTCAGTCCATAGGAAAGCATTCTTAAAGCTTTCCTATGGACGCAAGCATCTTCTCACTGTGAAAATCAATGAGACAGCCACTAGAGGCTGGCTTAACCCTAATGTAAACATAGCAGTTTCTCTGAAACTGCTATGTTTACAGCTGCAGGGTTAACCCTAGATGGACCTGGCACCCAGACCACTTAATTTAGCTGAAGTGGTCCTGGTGCCTATAGTGGTCCTTTAAGTTTGGAGTGGTTATGTTTGGTAGTAGTTATGGTGCCAGGAGGAAGAGTTAGAAATCAAACCGTTTAAGATTAGTTTGATAAATTAGCTGAGATATAGTGGCCTGGGTGCCTTTAGTGTCCTTTTACGATGAATGAGCAAAGGTTGTACTTGAACAGAAAGGAGGAAGAATTGAGTCATCCAGTCATCGTCTAAGCTGGTTTGAGCATATAACTACAACATGTTTTGCAAATTGCTGCAGCTAAAAGTAAAATTAAATGTGGGGTGTGCATTTAACGGTAACCTCTGAGGCTGAATGAGCATAATGAGAATTAAGAATTCTGACATGCCAATAGAGTGATACTGACAGAAGATCATAAGATACATAGTTAACAACCATTGGAATGACAGAGGTAAGCCATCACTGATCTAAATTCAAACTGATGCCATACATTCGGACAAATGAAAGACAGGTGTGTACAAGTACTACGTGACCCAATTCTAAAATATCACCTTTTGTTTTTGCTTTTGAAATGCAGCCTCTAGAGACTCAAGCTGAAACTGCTTTTGTTGTCGTTCCTTCTTCAGTTTATCCAACTGACTTTCCAGCTCCTGGATTTTCTGCAGGCTCTTTGTAGGAAGCCCTTCCTTCCATTCCTCAACAACCCAACTCATTGTACTTTATTTTCCTGGGCTACTTCAATTGATACCTATATCGAAGAAACATAGGTTACTATAGACATGCTCATTCCTATAAAACATTGCATGTTGAGGAAAGTCACAATAGGATATTTCAAAAATGAAAAAGAATACATTTAGTAACTGTCAAATTGTCTTAAAAAAGGAATAACAGTGGAAACCGTTGTCACTACTGAATGACGTTTTTGTACCTCTTAATTAAATATTCAACAGCAGCAAAGACATTGCATTTACTTTATCAAGCTCATAATTCAGGATATAATGTAAGTAGATCATTTTTTCTTCAAACTGACAGGCAAACCAATTTGTGTTACACCCTGCATGTCTGGCGGCAGGATTACTGCCCTTATTTTCATTGACAGTTTAAAGAAACACTCCAAACACCACAACCACTAGAGCTTACGACTTGCCAGAGACAGAGCCCTTACATTACAACATAGATTTAACCCCATCCTTTCCACCAAACAGTATGCCCACCTCAGAAACAAATACCTCCAATTATATTCACCCACAATCCACCCCCAAAATTAAATTTAACTGAGAAATCCATCCTGACAGACAGACCTCTGTGAGAGAAATTTACATTAAAGAGTAATTTATCTACATGCTCTCTTTCATGGGGCTTACCATTTAACCATTTTCATACCAAAGACAAAATGCAAGTAACATGTAGAGTAACAAAGTAACAAAAATTGCCCCCATCCTCTCCGAACTGAAATTTAAAGAGAAACTACCAATAATGAAAATCACACCGCTTAATAAATCCCTGAAACGGACACATTATGCAGCACCTACATTCAGCGTGGAGGCGGCGCTGAAGTTCCCCATAGAGATGCATTGCTTTAATGCTTCACTATGAGGAGATGTTGAATGGTAATGACTAATCTCAGTTATGGAGGCAGGCCAGCTGCGGTGAGACTGGCACAGCGTTGGAAAACAGGAGAGTAAAAACACCATTGCCATGTGATCGGAGGGGGGCTGGTGACCAAAAAAAAGAAACATTCACTGACAGACACATCCTCTCACAAGATATTATTTGATGCATACACACACAAAGAAATCATAGATGCATACAGACAAATACACATACACACACATACATGCCAGACAGATATACACACAGAAAAAAAAGCGAATACATATTTTTAGCCACTCTCCTGTTTCCTACCTTTCGGGCGCAGGAGAGTGGCCTACCTGAGGTCCAGTGGGACTGGGTACAGCAGCAGACATTAGATTCGTTGGCATGGCTGCAGCTAGTGGAAGTGGGCTGCGGCTGGTCAAGACTCCTCTCCTCCACCCATCTCGATATCATGTGCAGTTGACTGTGCACCGGGAAGAATTGAAGGTATCTGCAACTACTTCGTCCCGGCACTGAAGCCGCGCAGGGAAACGATTGTGCGGGCAGTCGGGTCTGAGAAATGTGGGCAGGCTGGTCTGTGAAATGGGGGCGTGCGACGAACAGAGACGATTTTGCCAGGTGTCCTGCTGTGCAGCCTCAGCGCTGGGAGAAAATAATTACATTTCACTTCCTCCCGGTACACCGGCACACAGAGCGCTACACAGTGATTGAGATAGGAGGAAGAGGATGGAATGGGCTGACCAATCCCAGGAGCCAGGGCAAAATTCTTAGTCAAAATGGCGACCTGGGATTTGTCAAACCCTGAAACGACCTATAACTTTTGTTGATAGTTTACTCTCAGCACTCCCTGAGTGATTTATTATAATTACTATTGGTATTTATAAAATATTTTATACCAGGATTGATACATTGAGATTTCTCTCGTTTTCAAGTATGTCCTGTGTCCACAAAACATTATTACAATATATATATATATATATATATATATATATATATATATATATAAAAATGAATAAGAGATGCACTCTTAGGACTTTACAATAAATCCATTGGTATTTATTAAAACAAAGGTTATATCATCTGATCAGTGACCAATGGATTTATTGTAAAGTCCTGAGAGTGCATCTCTTATACCTTTCTATATACCTTATAACGTGGGATTGCACCAAGGCATCAAGATATTCATTGAATTGGAGATAGGGTGAGTGCCAAGCTATCTATTTTTGTGTGTGTATATATATATATATATATATATATAAATTTAATACATAATCGGTAATAAATATATTCAACCATGACAGGTGCATTCTGTGCTGAGGTATATTGCCATGGATCTCTTAAAAGATTTTAGATTGAATGAAGATTTGACGGTGTCCCTTAGGTTATTCCATAATTGCGGTGTTCTGTAGGAAAAGGAGGATCGAACCACTTTATTTTTGTATTGCGGTATGCTAAGTATCGTGCTAGTAGTGGATCGGAGGTTATAGGAGGTGGGAACAGCCGGGAGAGCATTCTACTCAGGTAGGGTGGGAGCTTCCCAAAAATGCTCTTATGCACAAGGTTGGAAAGATGAGTGTGTCGGGATTCCAGCGACAGCCAGTTTAGTTCTTTTAACATGCCAACTTATTCTGCAGTGCTTTACAATATTATGAAAGAAGAACATTTGAAGTGGTTATGGTGACTGGAGGCTGTCCGTCCCCACCGACATGTAACCCTTCCCCTGCCAGACTGCCCCCCCCACTGACATGTAACCCTTCCCCTGCCAGACTGCCCCCCCACTGACATGCCAACCTTCCCACCAGACTGACGCTGGCCCCTTCCCACCCCATGACAACCCTTCCCCTGCCAGACCCCCCCACTGACATGCCAACCTTCCCTGCCAGACTGCCCCACTGACCTGTAACCCTTCCCCTGCCAGACTGCCTCCCCCCCACTGACATGTAACCTTCCCCTGCCAGACTGCCCCCCCCACTGACATGTAACCCTTCCCTGCCAGACTGCCCCTGACATGTAACCCCACTGCCCCCCCACTGACATGTAGCCCTTCCCTGCAGACTGCCCCCCACTGACATGTAACCCTTCCCCTGCCAGACTGCCCCCACTGACATGTACCCCTGTGCCCCCACTGACCCGCCCTTCCCTGCCAGACTGCCCCCCACTGACATGTAACCCTTCCCTGCAGACCGCCCCCCACTGACATGTAGCCCTTCCCCTGCCAGACTGCCTCCCCCACTGACATGTAACCCTTCCCTGCCAGACTGCCCTCCCCGCACTGACATGCCAACCCCTTCCCCTGCCAGACTGCCCCCACTGACATGTAACCCTTCCCTGCCACTGACTGTAAGCCTTCCTGCCAGACTGCCCCCCCCACTGACATGGCCTGACATGCCAACCCTTCCCTGCTGCCCCCCCACTGACATGCCCTGCCAGACTGCCCCCTGCCCACCCCACTGACATGTAGCCACTGCCCCCCCCACTGACATGTAACCCTGCCAGACTGCCCCCCCACTGACATGTAACCCTTCCCTGCCAGACTGCCTCCCCCCCCACTGACATGTAACCCTTCCCACGCAGACTGCCCCCTCCACACTGACATGCTGTAACCCTTCCCTGTAGGGCTGCCCCCCCCCACTGACTGCCCCCCCCTGACTGCTCCCCCCCCACTGACATGCCAACCTTCCCCTGCCAGACTGCCCACCCCACTGACATAACCCTTCCCCTGCCAGACTGCCCCTGACATGTAACCTTCCTGCCAGACTGCCCCCCCCACTGACATGGCCTAACTTGCCCTTCCCTGCCAGACTGCCTCACACTGACCCTTCCCCTGCCAGGTGCCCCCCCCACGTATGTAACCCTTCCCCTGCCCAGACTGCCCCCCCACTGACATGTAACCCTTCCCTGCCAGACTGCCTGACGTAGCCCTTCCCTGCCAGACTGCCCCCCCTTGACTGTGCGACCCCCTGCCAGACTGCCCCCCACTGACATGTAACCCTTCCCCTGCCGGGCTACTGACGACTGCCCCCCCACTGACATGTGGCCTTCCCTGCCAGACTGCCCCCCACTGACCGTAACCTTATAGCCTTCCCTGCCAGACTGCCCCCTTCCCTGCCGGTGCCCCCCACTGTGCAGGTGATATTCTGTAAACATTCCCTCAGACCTTACTAAGCCCCCATTACCCCCTCCCCTTCCTGACCAGCATGCACCCTGACTTACTGGTGCCGGACTCAGCTCATCCGGTTTATTTATCGCTTTTCTTCATCACCGATTCGAACTCCGCGTTGAACACAACACACATCCACAAACTCCCAGCGTCCACAGCGCCGCGATGTAACCCAGGCTGCCATTGGTTCGCAGTCAGACTCACATGCCACGCTATTGGACAGTGATCCCGCTTGGTCACGCCCACTAAACATAAACAAGCGGTGGAAGCTGTAAAAAGAGGCGGGGCTTCAGTTCAAACTGGGAGAGAGGGATAGAGGCTGACTGTGATTGGTTAGATGGAGAGGGCTTCGTCACCGGCTCATAGAGCGCGTCTGATTGGATGCGTATGCTAAAGCATTAACCAATCGGAAGGCTGGTAGGAGAATTTAAAAGATGGTGGCGGTTGTTTCTGCCCGGTTGTTACAGAGACGGATGTGACGGTGTAGGGACAGTCTGTGACCACAATAACGGAGCTCCATCGCGGTCTCACAGGGCAACGCCTGAGGAGCCCAGGGCTGCCAGCAGGACATTCTAACCCGTTACAGGACCAGCCGCCTCCTGGACAGGCTCTCCCACAGACATAGCTCCCAAGTGTCCCTGTATAGGAGAGGCAGTCCCTATCCTGGATCTGTATAACAGAGCTCCACAGTAATAATACTCCCAGTAATGTGTCTGAGTGTATAACAGAGCTCCGCAGCAATAATACTCCCAGTAATGTGTCTGAGTGTATAACAGAGCTCCGCAGTAATAATACTCCCAGTAATGTGTCTGAGTGTATAACAGAGCTCCACAGCAATAATACTCCCAGTAATGTGTCTGAGTGTATAACACAGCTCCCCAGCAATAATACTCCCAGTAATGTGTCTGAGTGTATAACAGAGCTCCCCAGCAATAATACTCCCAGTAATGTGTCTGAGTGTATAACACAGCTCCCCAGCAATAATACTCCCAGTAATGTGTCTGAGTGTATAACAGAGCTCCCAGCAATAATACTCAGTAATGTCTGGTGTAACAGGCTCCACAGCAATAATACTCTCAGTAATGTGTCTGAGTGTATAACAGAGCTCCACAGCAATAATACTCCCAGTAATGTGCATGAGTGTATAACAGAGCTCCCAGCAATAATACTCCCAGTAATGTGAGTGTATAACAGAGCTCCCCAGCATTAATACTCCCAGTAATGTGTCTGAATGTATAACAGAGCTCCACACTAATAATACTGCCAGTATTGTGAGTGTATAACAGAGCTCCACAGCAATAATACTCCCAGTAATGTGTCTGAGTGTATAACAGAGCTCCACAGCAATAATACTCCCAGTAATGTGTCTGGTTGTATAACAGAGCTCCACAGCAATAATACTCCCAGTA
>OW240913.1:330757941-330783601 GCA_933207985.1 Pelobates cultripes
AAGATAACATCAGTAAATAGGTGAATATGATGCTCTGTCAACATTTATCAACTTTTACTACTCGAGTGCAGAAAAGTATATACATACCTTCCAAGTGTCCCTGTTTAGGAGAACAGTCCCAAATCCCTCTGTCCCTATTTTTCAGCCTAATGTCCTTTTTTTCTAGGCGCTCCATATTGGTGTGTCCGAGTGTATAACAGAGCTCCACAGCAATAATACTCCCAGTAATGTGTCCGAGTGTATAACAGAGCTCCACAGCAATAATACTCCCAGTAATGTGTCCGAGTGTATAACAGAGCTCCACAGCAATAATACTCCCAGTAATGTATCCGAGTGTATAACAGAGCTCCACAGCAATAATACTCCCAGTAATGTATCTGAGTGTATAACAGAGCTCCACAGCAATAATACTCCCAGTAATGTGTCTGAGTGTATAACAGAGCTCCACAGCAATAATACTCCCAGTAATGTGTCTGAGTGTATAACAGAGCTCCACAGCAATAATACTCCCAGTAATGTTTCTGAGTGTATAACAGAGCTCCACAGCAATAATACTCCCAATAATGTGTCTGAGTGTATAGCAGAGCTCCACAATAACAATACTCCCAGTAATGTATCGGAGTGTATTACAGAGCTCCACAGCAATAATACTCCCAGTAATGTGTCTGAGTGTATTACAGAGCTCCACAGCAATAATACTCCCAGTAATGTGTCTGAGTGTATAACAGAGCTCCACAGCAATAATACTCCCAGTAATGTGTCTGAGTGTATAACAGAGCTCCTCAGCAATAACACTCCCAGTAATGTGTCTGAGTGTATAACAGAGCTCCACAGCAATAATACTCCCAGTAATGTGTCTGAGTGTATAACAGAGCTCCACAGCAATAATACTCCCAGTAATGTCTGAGTGTATAACAGAGCTCCACAGCAATAATACTCCCAGTAATGTGTCTGAGTGTATAACAGAGCTCCACAGCAATAATACTCCCAGTAATGTGTCTGAGTGTATAATAGAGCTCCACAGCAATAATACTCCCAGTAATGTGTCTGAGTGTATAACAGAGCACCACAGCAATATTACTCCCAGTAATGTGTCTGAGTGTATAACAGAGCACAGCAATAATACTCCCAGTAATGTGTCTGAGTGTATAACAGAGCTCCACAGCAATAATACTCCCAGTAATGTGTCTGAGTGTATAACAGAGCTCCCCAGCAATAATACTCCCAGTATTGTGTTATAACAGAGCCCCACAGCAATAATACTCCCAGTAATGTGTCTGAGTGTATAACAGAGCTCCACAGCAATAATACTCCCAGTAATGTGTTATAACACAGCTCCACAGTAATAATTCTCCCAGTAATGTGTCTGGGTGTATAACAGAGCTCCACAGCAATAATACTCCCAGTAATGTGTTATAACAGAGCTCCACAGTAATAATACTCCCAGTAATGTGTCTGGGTGTATAACAGAGCTCCACAGCAATAATACTCCCAGTAATGTGTTATAACACAGCTCCACAGTAATAATACTCCCAGTAATGTGTCTGGGTGTATAACAGAGCTCCACAGCAATAATACTCCCAGTAATGTGTTATAACAGAGCTCCACAATAATAATTCTCCCAGTAATGTGTCTGGGTGTATAACAGAGCTCCACAGCAATAATACTCCCAGTATTGTGTTATAACAGAGCCCCACAGCAATAATATTTCCAGTAATGTGTCTGAGTGTATAACAGAGCTCCACAGCAATAATACTCCCAGTAATGTGTTATAACACAGCTCCACAGTAATAATACTCCCAGTAATGTGTCTGGGTGTATAACAGAGATCCACAGCAATAATACTCCCAGTAGTAATACTCCCAGTAATGTGTTATAACCGAGCTCCCCAGCAATAATACTCCCAGTAATAATACTCCCAGTAATGTGTTATAACCGAGCTCCCCAGTAATAATACTCCCAGTAATGTGTTATAACCGAGCTCCCCAGCAATAATACTCCCAGTAATGTGTTATAACCGAGCTCCCCAGCAATAATACTCCCAGTAATAATACTCCCAGTAATGTGTTATAACACAGCTCCACAGTAATAATACTCCCAGTAATGTGTCTGGGTGTATAACAGAGCTCCACAGCAATAATACTCCCAGTAATGTGTTATAACACAGCTCCACAGTAATAATACTCCCAGTAATGTGTCTGGGTGTATAACAGAGCTCCACAGCAATAATACTCCCAGTAATGTGTTATAACAGAGCTCCACAGTAATAATTCTCCCAGTAATGTGTCTGGGTGTATAACAGAGCTCCACAGCAATAATACTCCCAGTAATGTGTCTGAGTGTATAACACAGCTCCACAGCAATAATACTCCCAGTAATGTGTCTGGGTGTATAACAGAGCTCCACAGCAATAATACTCCCAGTAATGTGTCTATGTATAACAGAGCTCCACAGCAATAATACTCCCAGTAATGTGTCTGAGTGTATAACAGAGCTCCACAGCAATAATACTCCCAGTAATGTGTTATAACACAGCTCCACAGTAATAATACTCCCAGTAATGTGTCTGGGTGTATAACAGAGCTCCACAGCAATAATACTCCCAGTAGTAATACTCCCAGTAATGTTTTATAACCGAGCTCCCCAGCAATAATACTCCCAGTAATAATACTCCCAGTAATGTGTTATAACCGAGCTCCCCAGCAATAATACTCCCAGTAATGTGTTATAACCGAGCTCCCCAGCAATAATACTCCCAGTAATAATACTCCCAGTAATGTGTTATAACCGAGCTCCCCAGTAATAATACTCCCAGTTATGTGTTATAACCGAGCCTCCCTCCCCCCCCCAAATTGGTAGATTCTACAACCAATCCTCATAGCATTGCATGGCCCCAAACCAGAATACATGACTGTAATCTTCTGATGGCAATTCTGGAAGACATTTTTCAATTAAAAGAACACTATAGTCACCTCAACAGCTTTAGCTTAATGAAGCAGTTTTAGTGTATAGAATTAGATCATGCCTCTCAGGTTTTACTGCTCAATTCACTACCATTTAGGAGTTAAATCACTTTGTTTCTGTTTATGCAGCCCTAGCCACACCTCCCCTGGATCTGATTGAGACAGCCCACATGAGACTAAAAAATGGTTTCACTTTCAATCAGATGTAATTTACCTTAAACAATTGTATCTCTTGCTCTGTAAATTGAACTTTAATGACATACAGGAGGCTCATGCAGGTTGTAGCAAGCTATTAACATAGCAGGGTATAAGAAAATCTAACCTAAACAGAACTTGCAATAAAGGAAGGATAAACTTTAGATGACTCTTAACAGGAAATGTTTAGGAAAGCTATGCAAGTCACATGCAGGGAGGTGTGACTAGGGTTCATAAACAACGCATTTAACTCCAATTCTACCTAAATGGCAGAGAATTGAGCAGTGACGCTGCAGGGGCATGTTATATACACCAAAACTGCTTAATTAAGCTAAAGTTGTTTTGGTGACTATAGTGTCCCTTTAAACTGCCTTCATAAACACTTACTGTAAAGAGTCATCTAATATTTACACACCCTGTATTGCAAATTCTGTTTAACCCCCTAAAGACTGAGCCAAATTTACACGTTGTGATCAAAACGAAACGTGAAAAAAAAACTGGAATTTGACTATATGTCTGTCCAACCGTAATTCACCTCTTTCATATTAAGTGCACCCACACTTATTATATATCATTTTATTCA
This sequence comes from Pelobates cultripes, assembly GCA_933207985.1. NCBI lineage: Eukaryota > Metazoa > Chordata > Amphibia > Anura > Pelobatidae > Pelobates > Pelobates cultripes. The sequence goes on from OW240913.1 coordinate 330,761,683, forward strand.
AGGGAAACAGGGCGTTCGTTTAACATCAAATATTTAGCTATGAAACATAATTGTATATGAATAAAATATAAATAAAATGGGAGAAAATAAATGTGTTTTTTTTTTTAGTTCTACATGAGATTTTAACTGTGAATGTCATAATACTCTCTCCTTTTACTGCAATAAAATACACACATTTGTATTTGTACAGGTTTTATGGTGTTTTATGGTGTTTTGGGAAGTTACAGGGTCAAATATAGCTGTAACTGACCGTTTTGCCCACAAGAGGTTAAAAACCGTTTAGGCGATATTCCCCTTTCAGATGCACAGACAGCTACTGCAATCACCAATCTCCCGAACTGCAAACTACACGAATTCTCCAACTCCCGAACTGGAACCACACGAATACTGGAAACAGCTGAACAAGAAAAACCATACGAAAGGTTTACACTCCTGGCAGTCAGCATACAATCCAATTCCCCCAATAACGAGACGACACTTCGTTTGAGGGTTAAGCAGAATCTGTTTACTGGCACCAAAAGAACCTTCCCTTAGATAGGACCACCCACAGGGTTTTACACAACAACCAATCATACACGTAAATTACAGAAACACTCCCAGCAATTACATCCAAAATCCTCCCCTCTGCCTGTGATATAATTATGGTACACAATGGGTTAACATAATTAAACACAGGCAGTAAAAATACAGTTTTTATCCATACACTGTAACTTTAAAACTACACATCTAATCATAAAAATTAGAATCAGCAACCTTCAAATATAAACATAACCAAAAATCAGCCAAATCCATCCAGGGGTTAAAAAGTTAGCTGGAGGTCCCTTTATGACCGACCACAAGCACATTTTCCTGCCCAAAACAGTTCCATAGATTTGGGCTGTGCGGTCGGTCTATTTCAGGCTGAGAAAACGACTAAGTCCCATCGCCGAATGGGACTTCGTCTCTGCGGCTGAAAGTTCAGTATGGGAGAAGGTAAGGCTCAGCGGTGTTCGCGGAAATGTGTAGCCGATTTTAGTTCCATGAACTTGGCTACACATACTGCTGACCTCGTGCGAATGCTCAAAGATGGCCGCCGCCACGTGTTCGGCAAACGAACAAAGGCCACCCAGCATTGTCAATTAAGCTGCGGTTAACTGCAGCTTCTGGGAGGTAAATTGCCGACACACTCCCAATACAGGTGGTCCGCCTGTGTGGTACTTGGTTCAGTAAGCCCCATTTACTGAACCAAGTGGGAAATAGCCCACTTGGTTCAGTTAAAGGGGCAGTGTCCCAAACAAGTCTGGGGACACCGTCTTAAAGGGGCAGTGACCCAATTTTCCCTATGCCCCAAAAAGGTGCTTAAAGGGCCAGCACCAGTCCCATAAAACGTACATAAGCCCCAATATGCCCACCGGCTGTTATAAAGGGCCATACACACCCAATAAAAGTCCATAAGTTTTCACAGTCTCCCAGGGGCCATAGTTTAAAGGCAGCAGGCGAGCAACCAGGCTTCTCCAGTGCATAGTGGCGAGGTTGGTTCCGCCACAATAGCATGTTACATTTTTCATTTTTTTCACATCGAAATTCGCCAGATTCGTTACGTTGCCTTTGAGACCATATGGAAGCCCAGGAAGGAGAATTACCCCCATGATGGCATACCATTTGCAATAGTAGACAACCCAAGGTATTGCAAATGGGTTATGTCCAGTCTTTTTTAGTAGCCACTTGGTCACAAACACTGGCCAAAGTTTGTTAGTGTGTGAAAAATGCCAAAAACTAATTTGAACGTCAATTTTGGTCAGCATTGTTGTGATATGTTTTACAGTTTTGAAACACTAATATTTGTGCTCAGTGAAGTATCCTGAGTAAAACAGTACCCCTCATGTACAGATTTTATGGTGTCTTGGAAAGTTACAGGGAACTAAAATTACTGTTTAACCTTGCATGTGTACTAACTGATATTGTAACTTTAAAACCATAATTGTCTAAACTGTACAATAGTTACTAACCGTACCACAACCACTGACTGTAGAGACAAAATTGTTGAAATGTTATGTGATCGGTTAGTTTATGTGGATTAATAGTGTGGATAATTGTATGGTTTGAATAATAGTTACATTGATACGTGTATAGTCTTTGGTGGGTTTTTGATTTAACCCCTTAAGGACACTACTTCTGGAATAAAAGGGAATCATGACGGAATATTTCTGTCATCTGTCCTTAAGGGGTTAATTTTGTGTGCACGACGTCGTGATATTGTTGAGCGGGGGAGGATCCTGTGCGTGTGTGTACGTGTATGTTTGGGCCTAGTAACCGTGCCGCATGGTGCTGTTGCTAAGGTAACTGGTGTGACTGTTGAAACTGTATATTTGTACTGCTTTGAATCAGACGCTCTGTTGAAATCATGGGTGCTTCTGATTCACAAACGGTCCTTTGTCTTGTATGTTTTCCAAAAAAAAAAAAAACACTTTTCTAAGGAATATGCTGTTTGTGATTATGGTGTAACACTGTCCCCCAAAAGATTAAAATACTCTGTGTAGCAGAGGACGACCTCTTCTGGTAACCAGTGTTCCTGTGGATCCTTGATCCAGATTTAATACAGCAGGTTTACATTGTAATAAATAATATGCTGGGGCTATACAAGTAGTTTCTGTATACAGATTGTTGAAACACCATTAAATGGATCAAGCTGTGCTGTGAGGAACAATGGAGTCCATGGTAGCCAGAACCTGTTTGTCCACTAAGGCTTTAATTCCACTTAGTTTGGACACGCACCTTGCATCTGATTCCCAACCCCTTACTCTTCCTCCCAAGCTAAAACTGGTGTAGCTGGTATTTGCACTCCCCCTGCTATATTGTCCCCGCCTACCCACATACCTGTCTCACATAATTAAAGTCTATCTGCTTTATTAGATTTTAGGAAACACTCTAGGCCCACCTACTGGCTATCTTCGGGAGTTACATTGATTTACATTGTTTAAAATATTAATGACCATTTAATCATCCTTAACTCTATACTGGCATACAACAGACAGAAGTAGGACTGCTTACCTTATTTTAATATTTCTTGTCGTAAGGTTTTATTTTAGGTATAAATATATTAAAAGCCAAGTTTTATTGTTAGACCAATAAAGACTATTTTGATACAATTACTTACCCTCTCGTGACACCTACTGGCAGGTTTTTGGTTTAAACACATTTTTATTTTTCAATCACCTAATGCTGACCAGTAAAATTAACTCACCCCCCTTTCACCTACATTACTACTCCCAGATCGGAACCTATTACTAAACAACCCTATCGAAGTCCCATGCTAACTCGACAAATGACTGGTACCCTTTAATCCCGACATTTACAAATGCCTCTCCAGCTTACCCCTGGTCCACCACATATTGCCCGAATGATTAACTCAGCATTTGTCAGCCAGGCCCAGAACAATATCAAGAGAAAATTACAAAAGTTAGAGGGATTTGCAGGGATGTCCATATCACAGTTAATGGAGGTTGCAAATAAAGTATATATGAATAGGGAAACTGAGACAAAGCGTGAGGAGGAACGTAAAATGAGGAAGAAAGCAGACATGTTAGCTGTAGGTATCACAGTTGTAGCAAGACAGGGAGGGGAGATGGATAGAGGAGTTGAGGCTAGAATGAGCAGGGTACCACTAGGCAGAGATCAATGTGCTTATTGTAGAGAGGAAGGACATTGGAAGAGTGACTGCCCACATAGTGGATATATTGTAGGTGGTAGACAGGGCGGGGGCACTTTACGATGGTAGCTTTAGAGGAAGAGGAAGTTTTGGAGGATTTAATGGAAATGGCAGAGGGGTGTTCAGGAAGGAAGATATTATCCCCCTACTCAGAGACTTAGGGATAGGGAAGATACCGACCGGGCTCCATCCCCCTTGGCCGAGCGGAGCCTATGGTCAATGTAACAATAGGGGGAAAGAGAAGTCCTTTCATGATTGATACAGGTGCTGAACATTCTGTGGTGACTAAGTTGGTAGCTACTGGGAGAAGCGCTGCTAGACCGGTTCTCAGGAGTCGCACTTACAGTTTAGGAGGCCATTTTGTGAAGCACCAGTTCCTATATATGCCAGAGTGTCCAATTCAACTTCTAGGACGAGATCTATTATCAAAGCTTCAAGCTCAGATAACTTTTCTACCTAATGGATCAACGTCTCTGAAGCTTAATAAATCACCAGGCATGATAGCAGTATTGGTACCAAAAGAAGAAGAATGGAGCTTCTACTCTGTAATAACAAATGCAAACCCTAAGAGTGATGGATCTTTATTTGACATTCCAGGAGTATGGGCAGAGAATAATCCTCCAGGACTTACTCGTAATATCCCACCGATACATATTGAAGTAAAGCTTGGGGCCTACCCTGTGAGCCTACGCCAGTATCACATACCTCAGAAGACCAAGAAGAACATACAGACGTACTTGGATAAGTTGGTAAAGTATGGTATCCTAAAATTCTGTACCTCCCCTTGGGAACACTCCATTATTACCTGTTCAGAAACCAGGATCAGATGAGTATCATCCTGTACAAGATTTAAGAGCAGTTAATGATGCAGTAGTTAATATACACCCAGTGGTACCCAACCCCTATAATCTGCTTGCCATAATTCCTGGTGGGGCAACTCACTTTACAGTCCTAGATCTTAAAGATGCTTTCTTCTGCCTTCGACTTGCTGTTGAAAGTCAGTGCAACTTTGCTTTTCAATGGGAAGATGCTGTTACGGGATCAAAGCGTCAGATGACTTGGACCAGGTTGCCTCAAGGATTCAAGAATTCACCTACCCTATTCACCTATTCACCTATTTCAATGTTTACAAGACTTCAAATCCATCCCAGGGGAATGTGTATTGCTTCAGTACATGGATGATCTCTTGATAGCTGCAGTTACTAAAGAGATGTGCCAACAAGCAACCCATGATCTACTCCATATTCTTTGGAGGGCAGGTTACAAGGTATCAAGGAAGAAGGCACAATTGTGTCAGCCAACTGTCAAGTATTTAGGATTCCATATCTCTGAAGGTCAAAGATCACTCGCGTCCTTTCTACTTATATGTGCACGAGCAAAGAAGAATGGCCGTGGGAGTGTTAACTCAGTACTTAGAATCATGGCAAAGACCTGTAGCCTACTTGTCCAAACAACTGGATGCGGTGGCTGGTGGTCTTCCACCTTGTCTACGAGCAGTGGCTGCTGCAGCTTTGTTGGTAGCGGAAGCTGACAAACTTACATTGGGTCAGGAACTCTATGTGCGAGTACCTCATGCAGTACAGACCCTACTGGATTACAAAGGTAATCATTGGTTCAGCAATAGCAGAATGACCACGTATCAGGCTATGCTATGCGAGAATCCAAGAGTATATCTTGAGACTGTCAACAATCTCAGTCCAGCTACCCTTCTGCCACAGACTGCTGAAAGTCAACATGACTGTCTGGAAATAATGGATGAAGTATTTTCTAGCAGGCCAGATCTCCATGATTTTCCCATCCAGAACCCAGATATACAGTACTATACGGATGGTAGTATCTTTTTAAAAGAAGGTATTCGGTATACAGGGTATGCGGTAACCCCCATAGACAAGGTGGTAGAAGCACGACCATTGTCGAAAGGGACATCAGCACAGAAGGCGGAATTAATCGCACTGACAAGGGCCTTGCAACTAGCTGAGGGGTTGAGAGTGAACATCTATACGGATTCAAGATATACCTTCTTAACAACTCATGCCCATGGAGCATTGTATAAAGAAGGAGCTGTAAAGGTGGCAGAGGTGACACCTTGGATTCATCACTCTAGGGTTAAACCAGCGGCAGATTCCTGGCAAGCTACTCCAGATCGTGAGAATCCTTGCAAGATCCGGTTGAAACGCATGACCCAGTCGAATTGAGTGTGACTTGAGAAGTATGAGGTGATTTTTGAAGAATTGGTGGTTGAAAGTTGCAGAGATCAACAAGTAGGTGTTTTGATGGCCATAATAAAGCTTGACCACCTGCCTACGTTTCATAGTCAGAGTATCTCGAAGGGACCTCTGTGAAGGTAAGTGAGGATCAGAAGTACTACAATCCTTGCAGCCCTCACAAGAGGGAAGCTGAGGTGCCGTCACACGGTCGAAGAATTAAGATGAGGATCACAAGAATAATGTGTTTAATTATGTGCTTTAGTATTTTTATGATTTTCCAGGAGGGTAAAGGTAAGGATATTCCAAGCTGTGTTAGTTGTATTAAGACTACGAAAACAGGTAACCAGATATCCCAGACCCTAATTTGGCACTCACAATATGAATGTAAGGGATCTGTGTCTAGGTGTAGATACTTAGATACTGATTATAGTGTGTGTCATCCGATATCAGGTGAGCCTAAGTCTTTCGATCCCCAATTCCAACCCCGTACAATTTGGTTGGTAATTCAAAATAGTAACTCTCAGGGGACATTGATAAATGGGACTTTGATAAGCACCATACATTCTACGGGTATTCTATTATTTGATGCATGTACTGTGATTTCGGGTAGTAGAAAACCTTGGAATGTATATGGTAATCTTTGTTCAACAACAAATATTTATGCCCTAGTAAAAGATCTACTGATCCTGACTGCCCAAATAGAGACTTTAACTGCTGCCCATATTGGTCATGTGTAGGGTGGGCGACCTGGGGAAAGATAGTAGATCAAGACATGATTATCCAAAGGTTGCCCACTACACCGTATTGTAAAACCATGGAATGTAATCCAGTACATATGACCATTTCCAAGCCACAGCAATTTATTGATACGTTTGGGAGTCTTTTTGGGTTTCAGATACATGATACAGGAACAGATCCGGGAGCCATATTATATGTAGATATTGAAACCGAGACAACAGCTGCTCAGACTCATCAGGTTCTCCATTCGTTTTATGAGGAGATGAGTGTTGAGGATAAAATTCCCCATAATGTTAAGAACCTATGTATTGATTTGGCTGAGAGTATTGCAGGTAGTTTTAATATAACTAACTGCTTTGTATGTGGAGGTACTAATATGGGAGACCAATGGCCATGGTACCCTGGTTCTGAGACAGATGAACAACAGATGCCTGCTCAGTCTGATCATCAAGTAAGTACTAGAGGTAAATCAGAATGGCAGTTAAAAACATCTATTATAGGTCATATATGTTTAGCCAGGAAAGGGCCACTGTATAATACACTAGTTGGCGAGTTAACATGTCTGGGACAGAAGGCCTATAATGCTGATACAAAAGATACTACTTGGTGGTGAGCTTCAAATGTCTCGGAACCTACTAATCCTTTTGCCAATGACACCAATTTGAAAGAGGTATGGTTTGACTTATCTGTTACATCCAATTGGAAAGCCCCAGTGAATTTATATTGGGTCTGTGGTAAGAAAGCATACTCGGAGTTGCCACAAGATTGGGAGGGAGCATGTGTGCTAGGTATGCTCAAACCATCCTTCTTCTTTTTACCAATTGAAATGGGAGAGACCTTGGGAGTTAAGGTTTATGATGTAAATCATAAAAAGAAGCGAGCATCATTGAACGTAGGTAACTGGGAAGATGATGAGTGGTCTCCCCAATGTATTATTAATTATTATGGACCTGCTACCTGGGCTGAAGATGGTACTTATGGTTACCGAACCCCCATATATATATGCTCAACCGCATTATAAGATTACAGGCGATGGTTGAGATCATAACCAATGAGACAGCTAAGGCCTTTAACCTTTTGGCGAAGCAAAATACCCGCATGAGATCAGCCATTTACCAAAATAGGCTGGCTCTTGATTATTTGCTGGCAGTAGAAGGAGGTGTGTGTGGAAAGTTTAACCTTAGTAATTGTTGTTTGCATATAGATGATGAGGGGCAGGCAGGGATTGACATTACCAGCAATATGGTTAAACTGACGCACGTACCCACTCAGACTTGGAACGGGTATAATCCAAATAGTTGGTTTGGGAGTTGGTATGAGCAGCTTGGTGGGATTAAGGCATTGGTAGGAGGAGTGGTATTTATTATTTTCGTATGCCTCTTCCTGCCCTGTCTGATTACATTAGTAGTTAGGTCTATACGTAGTGTTATTGAGAGCACTATAGAAAGGAAGACAGCTGCTCATGTAATGGCCATCTGGAAATATGAACCCCTAACCCAGAGAGAGACTATTAATAATCAGGTCGATGAGTGTTGAGAGGTAATAGAGTAAAGTTAGAATGCTTATAAGGTCTGTCCCGGCTCATGGTTACTTGAAAGGTGTTATTGAATAGTGATGCATCTGGAATAACTTTGTATCAGAAGCATCAAAGGGGGGAATGTGATGGGATTTCAACATGGTTCAAAATTTAGTAGGCCTGAAATCTCCATGTGGCATATACAAGTACAGGTGTTTGTTGTATCTGTTAGTTAGTTACATGTAGCTAAGATACTGTCATCAATGTACTGAGCATGTGCATCAACTGTAGTCACATTCCTTTGTCCATAAAAGGAGTCATATGGTCTGCCCATATTAGGTGATCCTGAATATCCTGTTCACTGATTGGTCTAAGGGTATGTGTGAGTAGAGCTATGAATGGGAGGAGTTATTGTTAATAAATAGCCTGTGCAAACTATGCTCTGGTCTCATACCTTTTGAACACAAGTTCAGATGGAGACCCAATCGGTGTGTAAATAAAAGACCTGTTACTTCCTGAAGACTTGTGTCCATATCTCTATGTGTGGCTTCTGCGGTTTGTTCCTGTTATTCCTCCGGTAACACAATCTCAAAGGTAACACAGGCCCAGCAGACCAATCTGGCAAATTTCAATGTGTAAAAACTAAAATGGGCAATCCTATATTTGACCCTGTAACTTTCCAAAACACCAAAAAAACCTGTACACGAGGTCATTGTACTTGAAGGACATTATAGCATACAATTATGTGTATTTTATTGTTGTAAAAGCTAACAGTATTATGAAATTCACTGATTCACAGTTAAAATGCCAAGCAGAACTTGGAAAACAACATTTCTTAATTTCTCACATTTTTTGTTTTAGATTTTATTCAGATTATATTGTGTTCCATATATAAATATTTGATGTGAAATGCAAGCAGTTTCTCCTGAACAAAATTATATATAATAAGTGTGGGTGCACTTAATATGAAAGAGGTAAATCATGGTTTAACAGACATATAGCTTAAATTCCAGGTTGTGTTTTGAACTTGGGCAATTGCCTGCGACCTTAAAGGGACACTATAGTCACCAGAACAACTACAGCTTATTGAATTTGTTCTGGTGAGTAGAATTATTACCTTCAGGCCTTTTGCTGTAAACACTGTCTCTTCAGAGAAAATGCAGTGTTTACATTACAGCCTAGTGATAACTTCACTGGCCACTCCTTAGATGGCTGTTAGAGATCCTTCAATGCATCCAAACATTCAGTATCTCCTCCCTCTGCATGCAGACACTGGACTTTCCTCATAGAGATTCATTGATTCAATTCATCTCTATGAGGAGATGCTGATTGGCCAGGGCTGTGTTTAACTTGTGATGGCTCTACCCCTGACCTGCCTCCTTGTCAGTCTCAGCCAATCCTATGGGGAAGCATTGTGATTGGATCAGGCCACCACTTCTGATGATGTCAGCAGACAGCTTGTTTTTCTGAGACAAACAGCATGCAGAACTACAGCTTTAGGCTTGAATACAGTAAGATTTTACTATATTTATGGAGGCATGAGGGGCCCAGGGGGCTAGATGGTGGTTTTAACACACTGGGGTCAGGAATACATGTTTGTGTTCCTGACCCTGTAGTGATCCTTTAAGGGGTTAATGGAAGTATTTTTTTATATTAAAGGGAAGCCACCACTAGAGGTCTTCATAGAGACAAATATAAACAATGCCTTTTCACAGAAGTGTTAACAAATGAGAGACTGTGTGAACAAGTTATTTGCATCAAAACTACTACATTCAAAAACTATAGTAGTTCTGGTGTTTAGTGCTCCTTTTAGTCTTGTACTAGTAATAATGTGCTCTTCCACTAGATGTCACTCTTATATAGTCTAACTGTTGCAGTAAATCATCAGCAATAGATTAAATTGGTTACTTTGCTTCACATGTGTAAGTAAAAAGTGGACATTTCTCTGCAGAAGTTTCTGCAAAATCTGTTTATTGGTTTTGAATATATTACAGCGGCGTTGTCATTTTTCAGTATTTCAAAAATATATAATCTTTATGAAATACTGATCATGGCTGCGTTGGAATTTTGCAGATTCCAACTCAGTCCAAATATATCTTAAGACCAGGACCAGTGCAAGGATTTACCCTCCCCTGCCCAAAAGAAAAAATGTGTCTTCACCTGTGTGTCTCTTAGCCCCCCTTTTGAATTTCTTACCACCTTTAGTGTATCTTATACCATTTTTGTGTCTTACACCCCCCATTAGTGTATCTTATCCACATTTTCCCCTCTTGTGTCTTTTACTCCTCTGTGTGTGTATCTTTTCCCCCCAACACCTTTGTGTTAATCTCTTTCATCCCCCAGCCACTCTGTCTCTTTCTTCCCTTTCCCAGTCCCTTTATGTGTCTCCCCCTGCCCCTTTGTGTGTCTCTTATCCTCTTCTCCAGTCCCCCTGTATGTCCTTTTCCCCCCAGCACCTATGTGTGTCTCTGTCCGCCCAGCCCCTCTGTGTGTCTGTTTTCCCCCGGCCCCTGTGTGTGCCTCTTTCTCCCCCTCTGCCACACCAGCCCTTATGTGTATGTCTTTCTCCTCCCAGCACCTTTGTGTATTTCTCCCCTTTCCCAAACCCTTTTGTGTGTCTCTTGCTCCCCCAGCCCCTCTGTGTATCTTTCTCCCCCCTGAGCCCCTCTGAGTGTCTTCCCCCCAGCCCCTGCTGTGTTTTTCTTTCTCCCCTTTCCAAGCCCCTCTGTGTCTATTTCTTCCCTTTTCCAGCCCTTTTGTGTTTCTCTTTTTCACCTTCTCCAGCCCTCTTTTCCACACACCCCGTCCCTTTGTGGTCTATTTTCCCCTCTCCACTCCTGTGCCTGCTCACCTCCCCCCTTGTAGTGTGGCTGAGTGGACCGTGATAGAGGATATTCTGATGGTATTTATTTATTTTTTGTTCTATGTATTGGTGCTGATGTGTACTATATTCAATTCTGCCACCCAGGAGTAGTGGGAGTTTGAGCCCAGGAGCTCTGTGCACCATCTCTCTGCTCTCAGCAGCTCTGTGCCATTGCGCTGCCCCATAGGTTCTGTGCCATCTCTCTGCCTCCAGCTGCTGGTATTTTCCTAATGCCAGCACCAACTGGATTACTGGCCAAGTGGCAACCTGGTATGGCTAGAATTTTGGGCGGCCTGGAAGACAATTGCCTCCTGGCCCAGCCTGCGCCTGGTTAATAGGGACATTAAGACCAAATAAATAAATGCTGAGATTCTAAGATAAGAATTTAGATGGGATGGATACCGAGCTTGAATGCATTTTACAAACTACAACTATAAGTTTAAACTATAGAATATACATAAACCATGTCCTCTTTACAGTATTCTTTCTTAAGCCTTTCTATTTTTCGCTGTGATTAAATGAATCAGCACCTTCACTTCCATAAGCTGCATGAACAGTCAGATGATCATGTGTCACCCCCTCTCCCAACCCCCCCCCAAGCCAGTTCTAAAATCCTTCACATAGTAAACAGAATAATATACAGCTTGCAGGCGGACCTTTACTCTCCAGATCTTTGGTAACTATATTGCCCACGATTCTCAGCCAACTCGAATTTAGCTCATAAGTGTCTCATTGATGCATTACTGTAGGGAGTGCCACATAGTTTCCATTTCATGGGCAAAAAAATTATATGTAGCTTTTACATTTACAACAGAAGCAAAAGTTAGAATAGTGTGGCCACATGAGCAGTGAAAAAAGAAAAGTCTTTGGAGCTACATGATGTCACACAGTGGCCTCCACCTCACAGCTGGCCATGATGGAGGTGTAGGCTGTCAGCATGTGATCAGCAACAGCTGCAGGAAGGTGAGATGTGCTAATTAGCGCAGCGAGAAACCTTCATTTTAAAGGAAATACAAATTATACAGCAGAAATAACTATAGTCTTCTCTTCCAATGCTATATAAAAAGAGGCTCTCATGTGATTCCAACCACCTCCCAAATCCAGTTATACGTTTTTTGGTTTGTTTGTTTTTTCTAGATTTTACTTTTTTTTTTTTTTTTAAAGCCAAGAATATTTTTAGAGAAGTTAAGAAATAAAAGAAATATTTAGAGAAGAAAGTAATAGGCAAGTTTTAAACATAACTATGCTGGGCAGGGTTTCCAGTTCAACTCTTTAAGCCTAAAATTAGAAAATCTTGGGTCAAACTCAAGTCTTACATAATTACATCTTGAAACGGGCTGAAAAAGACTCAAGTCTGTTAAAGGAACACTCTAACGTTAGACATACAAACATGTATTATAGTGTTCTCTAGCTGGTTTAGATCTATACCTCTCACAAGAGATGAATAAAGTTGTTGAACTTGCCTTCTTTTCCTTGTTATGTCAGTCTCACCACGTCACTACTTATTATCTCAGCTAATTCAATGCTTCCTCATAGAGAAGCATTGCAGGGCCTACTTTGCAGAGCTTGGCTGCATTAAACAACAGTCCAGCAAAGATTGCAGGGCTGCAAAAGTTAGCACCGCTAGTGGATGTCTGAGTGGGATTCACTAAAGGTATCCTTACAGCCCCATGCAAACACTGCCTTTTTAAAAACAAAAAACCAACAGTGTTTACAATTGAGACTGCAGTGACATGCTCTTCACACCACATCCAATACCTTAAAAGGTATCTCAATGAAGTGGCCTGGGTGTAATAGTGCTGTCTTTGTAGCTGTGCAATGTAAAAAGCAGATTTTTAAAAAAGGTTTTACATTGCACGGTAAAAAAATCTAGTGACTGTCTTCCTCAGTAAAACTAGAGTCCTTCATAGGAAAGTAATGATTTAATGCTTTCCTATGTAGAAGACTGAATGTGCGTCAGGTCCTCAGTGCTCCTCTACGAGGAGGATTGGATTGGACCATGCCTCATCCATGATGTTGTGGAAGGAAGAGAAAGGGAGCCTTAGTTCTGGAAAAAAGTAAGTAAAACTCTTTATTTTATTAATTATTTTAAACTATAAACCACGGGGACCTGGTGACGAAAATTGCCCTGAGTATCCCCCCCATACGTCTACCCCCCGCCACCCCCCTATACATCTACCCTCCCATACGTTACCCCCCACACATGCAGACACACACATAGACACATACATACAAACACACACATATATACAGACAAACACATACACAGACATACACACATACAGACACATACATACAAAAAACACACACACACACATACATACAAACACACAGTGGTGTATCCTGGTTTTGTGCTGCCCTAGGCAGGACAAAACTCAGGCGCCCCCCAACCGCCCCTGCGCGCGCGACCCCCAACCATCCCTTCCCCCCCGCACGCGTGACCCCTCCCATCCCTTCCCCCGCCTTCTAAATACACACACTCACTAGCAGAGACACACACACACTAACAGACACACACACACACACACACTCACTAACAGACACACACACACACTCACTAACAGACACACACACACACTAACACACACTCACTAACAGACACACACACTAACAGACACACACACACTAGCACACACTCACTAACAGACACACACACTAACAGACACACACACACTCACTAACAGACACACACACACTAACAGACACACACAATAACACACTAACAGACACACACACAATAACACACTAACAGACACACACACTAGCACACACACACTAACAGACACACACTCACTAACAGACACACACACACTAACAGACACACACACGCACTAACACACACACACACTAACAGACAGACACACACACACACACAATAACACACACACTCACTAACAGACACACACACTCACATTAACACATGTACTTTTTAAACCTCCCCCCCCCTCCAGCCTCCTTACCTTTGGGAGTGCTGGGGAGGGAAGGGGTTCTCTATCTCCCTGGTGGTCCAGTGGCTGCTGGGTGGGCGGCATTGGCGGGCGGGCAGCTGACGAATGAGCACTTGCTATGAGCTGACTGCTCAGCTCCTTCGCGCGCCGCAGAGGCTGGGAGCCGGGATATGACGTCATCTTCCGGCTCCCAGCCTCACTCTGCGGCGCACGAGGGAGCTGAGCAGTCAGCTCACAGGAAGAGCTCCCTCGTCAGCCGCCCGCCCGCCAATGCCGCCCGGAGCCCAGCATGTCTGTTAGCCGCGAAGCTAACATGACATTTGCCCTGGGCATTTGGGGGGCAGCTTTTTTTGCCGCCCCCTGAAAAATGCCGCCCAAGGCAAATGCCTTGTTTGCCTCGCGGCTAAAACGCCCCTGCAAACACAGACATACACACACATACAGAGAAACATTCATACAGACACACACATACATACAAACAAACACACACATATACAAAATATTTTAGTCACCCTCCTGTTTCCTACCTTTTAGATGTAGGAGGGTGACTTCCTTGGGGTCCAGTGGTGGTTCAGCCTGATGGGAGTCAGAGTCCCCAGTCTGACTCCTTCTTCTCTTCCTCCCTCTCGGCTCCCGTTGTAAGCTGGGAGGAGTGACGGGAAAGTCACTTCCTCCCAGCTGTGATGTCATCACAGGGGGCCCGGTCACACTTTTAAAGCGCCACAGCGCTGACCGGGCAGCCTGGATATTCATTGGGTGGCCCTAACAGCATGGCCAATGTGGCCCGGGCGGTTATACCGCACTGGCCGCGTCCACAACACATGGCGGTCTGGCCCCCTGAAAAAATGTTGTTACAAAATGGCAACCTCCTAGAATCAACAAACTGTCCTCCTTTATTTTCTGTTGGTTCTTTTTAGCATATTTGATTCTTTTATATATCCAAATACCCTAATTGGCAACTGTTTCCTATCAAACAGCAATAACTACTACTAATAAATATCCCATTGGACAAGGATTGAGAAACTCTGTTATAGGTTAATCTTGCAGCATTTTATATCTACCATCCTTAGTGCCCTAGATCAGTACTCCGCAACCGGTGTACCACAGCACTGTGCCAGTAGCAGAACTACCGCCACAGTCTGCAGGCTTTGGGGCCCATCGGGTAGCCCATACACTTAGGGCAAACCCAATAAGCAGGCTGGTCTGATCAGGGGCCCAGTCAGGTGCTGCATCCTGTTAGCTGCAGAACCGGGCCTCTTTAATGTCGATACCCGGTGCTGGAAATAAGTGATTTCCAGTCACTTCCTCCCAGCTTACAGACAGCACGGAGGACAGAGGAGGCACAGAGAGGGGAGTAGGGAGAGCACTGCAGAAAGCCGCAGACTCCTATTGCCCTTAGCCAGCACAGGAAGCCACCCTCCTGCCTCCAAAAGGTATGGAAGGAGGGTGGTGGCTAAAAATATGTAAATTTAAACTTGTGTATGCTTCAATGTGTGTGCATCTGCATGTGTGTGTCAGTGTATGTGTATCTGTGTGTTAGCGTGTAGCGGCATATGTGTATGTGGGCATATATCCCAACATTCAAATGCCAACACTACATACAAACATACTGTTACGATGAAAAACCAACACTACATACAAACATAATGTTACGATGAAACACCAACACTACATACAAACATACTGTTACGATGAAACACCAACACTACATACAAACACACCTGTGTATTAAAATGTCAATATTGTATACAAACATACCCCTTCATGCAAACACCAACACCTCATACAAATACACCTGGCAAACTTGCTGTGGTATGTTTTAATGGGTACCTGGTTTGGCATATGTTAAATGGGAAAACTGATGTTCTGTGGGGCAAAATAACACTGTTATATGTATGCATTTTATTACTTTTTTTTAAATATATTTTTGCTTGTGGAATTCTGGGAATAGCTTGGGTGAGAAAAGGTTTAGCAGCACTACCCCAGATGGCTGAAAAATAATGCAGAACTGTAGCAATGTGTCTGTGTCTTGGATATATAACAAATACATTGCTGATACTTGTATGTTGGTTTCATAGATCCGCTGTGACTTATGTCGGAAGGATATAAGAGAAGCACAAACAAAAACTGTGGGTTGCCTTTCTTCCTCTCTCTATAACATGTGTTTGTGCATTTTTTTTTAAATTTTTTTTTTTGTCTCATAAAAAATGAAATACTGTAGATTTCATAGAGAGATCAGTATGTATGCCCTTACACTATGAAAAAAAGGAGGACACATTAAATATCGGGATTTCTTGTTATAGTTGTTTTTAATGTAGTTGGTGCTCACCACTGCCATAATGATATATATATTATGTCATTTGTACTTAGTGTTTACCAGGTAACGTTTGCCCAGAGTACACTGCCATACGTGAGCAGGCATGTCTTGGAGCAGAGAGTGATGATTCCAGGATTTATCATGTTATTTACAAAACAATGCACACCCAAGTATGGACTATTCTGTTAGTGGTGTGTGTGAATTCAGTAAACCTAGCAGTACAGTATTCAGTGTTCCTGACTTGGGAAAGGTCTCTGACTTCCACACTTGATAGGTTCTCTTTCATCAGCTCTGCCCATGCACAATGATGGTTTCCCATCTGTGGCCCTTGCATATTGACCTTAATATCCACCCTCCACATCACTAATTCATGTAATCCTCTTGCATCGTACTGATAGCCCATATCGGCCTCTTGTACACTGCTCTGTTGACATCATACATCTGCAACCAGATTTTCTGTCTCCTTTCACCAAATCCGTTATCCCTGTCACTGCCAAAAAAAAATAATGCACTGGACAATTTGGCCACTTGGCCCCATGCTCACCATATGTGAATCTAACAGTTGTCTTCTTTCCTTCTTCCGTCTTCTCAAACGCCCACCCTGTCCTGGTCCTTTCGGTTTATGTGTTCTTCCACAATATTGCTTACCTATGTGGCTGTCTTACCAGTCTAGTCGGAAGTATCCATCTGGGGGTCTTTCTTTTCCACTAACTACTTCCTAGGCTTCCTCCACATCCTACAATCTTCCACCCTAAGCTTCCCCCACCTCCCTCCATCTTTCCTCCAAGGTTTACCCACCTCTTTCCATTGCTCCTCCTAGGCTTAGCAACCTCCTTCCATCGCTCCTCCTAGGCTTAGCCACCTCAACCCATCACTCCTCCTAGGCGTCCTGCACTTCCCCCATCTTTTCTTTTAGGCTTTCCCCACCTCTCTCCATGTTTCCTCTTGTGTTGCCCCATCCCAATCAATCTTTCATACTAGGCTTCCCCAACCTCCTCCTATCTTTCCCCTGCCACCCACAATCTGGTGAACTCTACTCCTCTTTCTTCTCTCCTTATGCACACTCCATTCAGCTCCCCTTTCACTTCCCAGTCAGTGATATAAACATGCAGTGTATAAATGTATAAATATATGGGCATGCATTGTTTGGTGTATGTGCAAAAATATATAGTGCAACTTAATGAAATAAATATCTTATCTTCTTAGGTGTAGGGTAGTTTTCTAAATATAGTGCTTGCTCCCTTCTCCTACCAAAGTCAATATGTTCTGCAGTTCAGTTATGTACTCTAGTCCATCAACAGAAAACATGGGTGCATCATTACAGTTTTCAGGGTCTATATAGTGTATTTAAAAGTGCAACTACTACTCTGCTCAAGATATCCACTAAACTAGGAATTGACCATGAGAGAACCTTTAGGCTGAACTATAACTAAAAAAAACTGCCTTGTTCTCTTCATGCCACACAAGTACATTGTGGTGTTCAGTTGATTTGAACTCTTTTAGATCATTTCTTCAGATTGAATTAGGAGATACTTTGTAGAAAATATTTTGTACTCATAAAGTTTAAAAAAGATTGGACTTTCTCTGTACCATATTCCAGAAACCATACCATAACTGCTATCGTAATTGCCCCTTCTCGGTCTGTCCGCTGCTTGCACCCTATTGCAGCCTGCCTACCCCCCATCAGACTCTCCCCCTAGTCTTCAATCATTTAAGAATTCCCTCAAAATCCATCTCATCCGAATAGCTTATGGCCACCCTGAGTAACTTCAATTTCACAAACCTGTCTCTTGTGTCAACACACTCCACTCTCACCCTCCATTCCTGGTACTTCCCCACCTTGTTGACTGGTTACTCTCCCCCACTCTGTCCTTCCTATTGTGTTTTTGTACCCCACCCCCTAGAGCCCTCATCAATCTGTTGTTCCTGTAACATTTTGTAATTATCTAATTTATTGTTAAATTTCCCCCTTTATAATAATAAATAAAGTCCTGCAGAATGTTGGCTCTATATAAATGCCAATAATAATTATTATTATTATTTTTCCCCACAGGTTTAAAGCACTTGCAATCTGCCCAATTTACCATGAGTTCTTCAAAATATTCAGAGTAAAACTTATACATTTTTTTCTGGGATAAAACATAGATAATAGGGACCTCAGATGCTTTGTTTATCTTCAATCTTTTTTTCCTTGTTTTTTTTTTTAATCGTGACAAGTTAGACTTGTCAATTCTCGGCTCCCATCCTTTTCTGCCCGAGGCGTTTTTTATACATTCTTTCATAAGCAGGCACAACACACGTTTAATATTCTTTGGCAACATGTGAACCACTGGCACACATGATGGGACTTGCTTCCACAAGATCTTTATCTTTTCGCCTACAGTGTATTCAATTGATAAATACAGCTGCGTGAACCTCAAATAGTGCTTTCACAGTAAGAATGCAAAGCATTTTTCAAATAATTGTTGGTGCGTTACTGCCTCAGCGATTCTAACCAAATAGAAACTTATATTTATCTTCTGTGTTATCCCAGCGGTTAATTCATGCTATTGATCACTTCAATAATGCTGCTGTCATTCTGGAACCGGACACAGGTTGTATTTCAATAAAGTTTATTTATGAGACCTTTTATTTTAGTTTTATTTACAATGAGATAAAGAGTTTTTTACTACTTCTCTATAGCCAACATACTCATGGTGTAGAGCTGTGAAATGAAGGATGTGGTTCACAGTGGTGGCGTCCAATTTTGATGTGAGTGATTTATCCATGGAATCAGGAAAAATGTGCTGGAAAGGTTAGGAAGCAGGGAAAATGGACGAGTTAAAAGATCAGAGTGACTTTGACAAGAGTCAAATAGTGATGGTTAGACGATTGGGTCAGAGCATCTTGTTCCCGGTATGCAGTGCTTAGTACCTACCAAAAGTGGTGCAAGGAAAGACAACCGGTGAACTGGCATTGGGTTCATTGGTACCCAAAGCCCATTGATACACATGGGGAACGAAGGTGAGCCTGCCTGGTCCAATCACACAAAAGAGCTAAAGTAGCTCACATTGCTCAAAAACTTAATGCTGGCCATAATAGAAAGGTTTCAGAACACAGTGCATAGCAAGTTTCCTGAGTAAGAGAGAGCCCATGATGATCCCTGTCCACCGCCGAAATATCTTCAATAGGGACAAGAACATCAAAACTGGACCATGGAGCAATTGAAGAAGGTTGCCTGGTCTGATGAATTATGTTTTCATTTCGATCAGGTGGGTGGCAAGGGGTGTGTGCGTTGTTTACCTGGGATGGCAGCAGGATGCTCTATAGGAAGAAGGCAGGCTGGAGAAGGCAATGTTATGCTCTGGACAATGTTCTACTAGGAAACCTTGGGTTTTGGTATTCATGTGGATGTTACTTTGTGTGGATGTGGACAAGGCCGGTGCAAGTATTTTTGACTACACAGGCGAAGATGCATTTTGCCACCCCCCTTCCCCGCTGAAAAAAAATGTATCTTCACCTGTTTGTCTTCAAACCCCTTTTGACTAAATTACCCCCTTTAGTGTTTTATATCCCATTTTTTTAATGTCTTGCCCCCCTTTTCCCCTTTGTGTGTTCCCTTTGCTGTATTTTATCTCTCATGTGTCTCTTACAACCCCCCTTGTGTATTTTTTACTTCCTCTAGCCCCTTTGCCTGTCTCTTTATTCCCCCTAGCCCTTTTGTGTGTCTTTTGTCCCCCTACCCCTTTCTGTGTCTCTTTCTCCCCCAGCTCCTTTGTGTGGATCTGTCTCCCCAACACATTGGTGCGTCTTTTTACCCCAGCACCTTTGTGTGTAACGGATCACCTGGCACCCCGACTAGGTACCTCCGTTGAAAGATGCTCCTATCGCTTCCTGAGGACTCCAAGCACTGCAGCAGACACCACAACCACCGAACCGGAGAAGCATACGAATGCTCTCAAGCATATGAATGCTGTAAGCAGCTGAACAGGAAAAGCATACAATCAGCTTTCACTCCTGGCAATCAGCATACAATCCAATTCCCCCATTAACGAGACGACACTTCATTTTGAGGTCAAGCAGAACTGACTAGTGGCACATACAGCCTCTTTTATTCACAATCCACAAACACAGTACTGCCCACAGGGTTTCGAAATACAACCAATCAATCCGTATAATAAACACAGACACTCCCACACAAAATCCTCCCCTCTGCATGTGATATGATTACCGAACACAATGGTTCATATAATTATCACAGGCAAAGAAATACAGTATTATAAAACATATCACAGGGACCCCAAAACAGGCAATAACCCCATGTTATATCGTCGGAACCGGGGGATCTGGGTGAACCACATATCCGAAATTCATCCAGATCCGTTCAGTAGTTTGGAAGATACAGTTTAATGCAGATTCCGCAGAACATATACAGGCTATATGAAAAATAATTACTGTATAATGTGTCCCCTGTTGTATAGTTTAAAACTACTGCACGATGTCTTTGTGCACCAAATACCGGCGAGATGGCACCGTGTAGAAAAGTCCAAACAGTGTCTGTGAGTTAAAATGGCCGCCATCCATTGTTCTCACCATGTGCTTCATCCATTGTTCTCACCATGTGCCTCTGATACATGAAATGGTGGCCACCCAGTAACTCCACAGTTTGTCTGGTAGTCTATCCAGCCGGACCAACAGATGAAACACATGGGGTGCAACAAACGAAGGGAAACATAAAAAATATGGACAATAGTCATATTTGTGCACAATCTCCAGTTTTGTCACAGGGCACAAATAGTGTTTTCAAATGCCATATATCCCAGGGCCATAGTCAGAATGTAGGAGGCAGGCAAGCAGCCCCCTCCAAGAACACGTGGCGAAGTCTGTTCCACCACATTGTGCATCTCTGTTTCCCCCTTTCCCCTCTGTGCATCTTTCCCCCCAGCCCCTTGCCCCTCTGTGCATCTATTCCTCCCCCAGCCCCACTGTGTATTTGTCCCCTTTAACACCCCTGTACATCTCTTTGTGCCCCCTAGCCTTCCTGTGCCTTTTAATATCCACCTGTACCTTTTATTGCCCCACTTCCCTCCTGTACCTTTTATTGTCCCCCCTGTACCTTTAATTGTCTCACCTCCTCCCCTCCTGAACATTTCATAGTCCCCCTTTCCCTCCTTTGCCTTTCAATGTCGCCCTTCCCCTGCTGTGTCTTTAAATGCCCCCCCGTACGTTTCAATGTCCACCTTCCCTTCCTGTCCCTTTTTTGGTCCCCCCCGTACCTTTTATTGTCCTCCTACCCTCCTGTACCTCTTATTGCCTCATTCCTCTCCCCTCTTGTACCTTTTTTTGTCTCCGCAGTTTGGTGCATTTCCTGTCATACCAGGTAAGAAGCGTTAAGCCCCCTAGGCCACGCTCCACACAGTGACCGACAGGAGGGTAGCGATGCAAAGGCTGCTCTCCTCCTTCCGGACCCCTGAGATCGCGCCACCTGGGCCGCCTTATGGTAGCACCGGCCCTGGATGTGGATGTTCACATATCACTTACCTAGAGATTGTTACAGACCACTTACACCTCTTCGTGGCCATGGTATTATCTGATGGCAGAGGCCTTTTGTAGCAGGATAATGCACTCTGAAAAATTGTTCAGGCATGGTTTGAGGAACATGA
>OW240913.1:330783701-330800550 GCA_933207985.1 Pelobates cultripes
GTCATTTCCATCTCAAAAACATTGCGCGCATCTGCCCCTACTTAACGCCAGATGCGACTAAGGTGTTGGTCCATTCCACTGTCCTTTCTTGCCTTGACTACTGTAATCCGCTTCTCAGTGGTCTTACGTGCTCCCAACTTGCGCCGTTACAGTCCATAATGAATGCGGTGGCGAGGCTTATCTTCCCGTCCTCCCGCATCTCCCATGCCTCACCCTTCTGTCAGTCCCTACATTGGCTTGCTATAAAACATAGAGCTCAATTTCAAAATTCTGGTTCTTGCTTTCAAATCTCTACATAATGCTGCTCCCACCTATCTATCCTCCCTTATACACAAGTATGTCCCGTCTAGGCCCTTACGATCTGCAGAAGACTTACGTCTATCTTCTGTCCGTACTCCCACCTCTGATGCTCGCCTTCAAGATTTCTCGAGGGCTGCACCATTCCTGTGGAACTCGCTTCCCTCCTCCGTTAGATGCTCACCCAGTCTCCACTCCTTCAAAAAATTGTTAAACACCCACTTCTTCATAAAAGCGTATCAATTAAACTGTTAATAGCTCCTGACTGATTCCTCTTCTGCAACTGTCACTAGTCTAATACTATCCTTACCTTTTTGTGTCATTTTACCCCACTCCCTCTAGCATGTAAGCTCATTTAGCTGGCCCTCAATCCCTCTGTTACTGTCACTATATCCCACTCCCTCTAACATGTAAACTCAATGAGCAGGGCCTTCAATCCCCCTGTTACTGTCACTATACCCCACTCCCTCTAACATGTAAACTCACTGAGCAGGGCCCTCAATCCCTCTGTTACTCTGTCACTATACCCTACTCCCTCTAACATGTAAACTCACTGAGCAGGGCCCTCAATCCCTCTGTTACTGTCACTATACCCCACTCCCTCTAACATGTAAGCTCAATGAGCAGGGCCCTCAATCCCTCTGTTCCTTTCATTATACCCCACTCACTCTAACATGTAAACTCACTGAGCAGGCCCTCAATCCCTCTGTTACTGTGTCACTATACCCCACTCCCTCTAACATGTAAACTCACTGAGCCGGCTCTCAATCCCTCTGATACTGTGTCACTATACCCCACTCCCTCTAACATGTAAACTCATTGAGCAGGGCCCTCAATCCCTCTGTTACTGTCACTATACCCCACTCCCTCTAACATGTAAACTCACTGAGCAGGGCCCTCAACCCCTCTGTCTCTGTGTGTCCAACTTGTCTGGTTACAACTACATGTCTGTTCGTCCACCCATTGTAAAGCGCTGCGGAATTTGACGGCGCTCTATAAATATCATAATAATAATAATAATAATGTATGTCATTGTGTATATTGGTGTTTGTCAGTGTATGTATGTTGATATGTGTATTGTTGTTTGTCAGTGTGTATAATTATCTGTGTAAGTATTTATGTGACAGTGTATGTGTATATGTGCATACATCCCAGCAATTAAACGCAAACATTACATACAAACATACCCCACAATAAAATGCCACATTATATATACACACCCCTTCAATCAAACATCAAAACTACACACAAACATACACCTGCATTTATAAGTCAACACTACATACAAACACACCTCTGCATTCAATCACAAATATCATAAAGTACACCACTGCGTTACAATAGCAGCAGTGCATACAAGTACCGACACGAACACATATACTCTATACACAAACACACACACACAAACACTGCTCACAAATACAATGTCTTGCACAGGTTCCTCTGTATATTATTAAATTCTTCTCTTTTTTCCTTTCTAATGTGACAATAAATCTAGTCCTTGAGTTTTTATGAAGTCATAAAAGTTAACTTGTATAAACAATTTTTACTGGGCATAAATCAGAATGAAAGTCAATCGTTTATTTCTTTTTTTAGAAACTGAAAGCCATTTTATAATTTTTTCCACCTGTGCTCTGTTTATAACGTGTTGTACCAGCACAGAACCGGTCACAGGGAATCATCAGGATTTGTACAAACTTGTACTGAGCCTCCTTATAGTGACTCTCTAGACACAGTGGTGCCTTCCTTCTATTCAGCATCAAACCATGTGTAATGTTTTTAGTGCTAAATGAGTCCCCACCTTCTGTGCTGCTTAAGCTAATAAGGACATATTTTCCTGTGCAGCAATGTGCAGCTGTGATTGGCTGAGAGTGTCAGCTGACTGCTTTCACCCTATCATAGCGCCCATTGCTGGTATGAATGACTAGAAGGAAGTGTGTAATCACTGTCCTACTCACACCTTCAGTGGGGGTGGAGCTATGGGAAGCAAGGGACCCTCATTCAGTGCTAAACCTAATAATGGGTTTTATGCTGAATGGAGGGACAGCGCCAGGGAACCCAGACACTATAACCACTTCTATGAGATGGATTGGTATTAACATAATTACATGGATTAATAATTATTGACTTTCTTAATTCAGATCAAAGTATCTCAGCTGCAAAGAATATCCATTTCAAGTAAACGAGAGATTAATGCTGCTATTTTGAGCCACCACATGGAACTGTTTAGTACATAGGCCTTTTAGTGGATTTACCATGAAATTTGGAGTTTGATATTCAACAGATGATTTTTTTCTGAATTTACTTATTTCAGTTTTGATCTTAATGAATGACCCAAAACACATGCATTTCGATTTAACAGGTGTGTGTTACTGATAGAGAATAAACTGGACTTACACAGACAACCAAATGACTAATGCAATCCATATACAGTAGATACAGATCCCGATGCCCAGAGACACCATATTCAAAGTAAACGCTGTGTGAGACTCGCTCGCTGCCGCAATGTAGTCACCTCGACTCAGAGACTCCCTTGTCTGAAAGAAAGTAAATAGAGATCACTTCCAGTAATTTCTGAGACTAAATCTAGACTGCTAAATGCTATTTACTACAATCTACTATAGTATGTTGGACCCACTAAGTGCACCGTTCAGCAAGGCAAGAGATGAAAATATGATAACACTGAACGCAAACCATCAAAGCTTGTTTGTTAAGGGTGCACCCTTCTAACGCTGAATTCTAGCATTTCCCACCACTGTCCCCAGGGCACACTGTTTTTTTAGTATCCACATTGGA
Organism: Pelobates cultripes; assembly: GCA_933207985.1. Lineage (NCBI taxonomy): Eukaryota > Metazoa > Chordata > Amphibia > Anura > Pelobatidae > Pelobates > Pelobates cultripes. The sequence goes on from OW240913.1 coordinate 330,786,795, forward strand.
AAAGAACTGCTCAAACTTTGCTCAGTAAGTAAGAGAAAAGTACTCAGGAAAAATCTAAAAGTATTTCTCATGAATATTACGAGGAGCTGAATATTTAACACAACTTAAAACCTACTTAGTTTTTGTGAGAAAAAGCATGTGGGATTTAGAGGTTTTATGGCTGAGTAAGATATATTCCTTAAAAATGAATATTCTCCCAAAAATGTTGTACTTCTTACAAGCCATACCTCTGTCTGTCCCGTTGTCATTCTTCAGGAAAATCAATTCAGCTATTAGGTTAGGCAAGCCCAGTAGGATCAAATTGTCGGTTTTACAGAATCTTAGAGTGAATGATGGTTTGGGTGTGCCTGATAGTGATGTCCCGAACGGTTCGCGAACGGTTCGCCGAGCGGTTCGCCGTGGACTCATCATTCCAGCCAATCAGCAGCAGACCCTCCCTCCCAGACCCTCCCACCTCCTGGACAGCATCCATTTTGAAGCTGCATTCTTAGTGAGCTGTCCAGGAGGTGGGAGGGCCTGGGAGGGAGGGTATGCTGCTGATTGGCTGGAATGATGAGTCCGCGGCGAACCGTTTGTGGCGAACCGTTCGCGAACCGTTCGGGACATCACTAGTGCCTGAATCAGAAATTATAATTTCACTGCGAACGTAGGGCAGGCCTTTAAATTTTATTTAACTAGAAACCTGCTCCAGTGGTAATTGATTGAAAAGGAAAAGTTGCTTCCACATTCAAACAGGGAAATGTTATCGCTACCTCACAACTTGTGCCCTAAACTTAGAGAGATACTTCCTACTACCAGGACGATGTTGAGGGCATAGGTCGTATTGGTCAAGGAGGCCTAGGGGACTGCTTTATAGACAAGAGTTATGCCACTATCCATCTTGGAACATGTTACACCAGGAACTAACCTGACTTCTGGAGACCCCTCTCTCCCAATAATGTGGACGATTTCTTTCCAAATAATGAATTACTCTCATTTTATAAATTGAAATTAAATTAGACATAAATGATTCAGTTTCCCCCCACCCCCCGAAAATGAAATTATTGTTAACAAACTAAGTGAGTTGTTTGAGCTACCTACACTTGATCAAAAATACACTCATTTGGAAAAGTACAATTTTGAAAAAAATCTATATCACAAGATATGGTGCTCACCGTGTTAAACAATAGTACTTTATAAAAAAAAATATATAAAATTTACTCACAATTTCAAGAGCACCTTTTGCTCAATGATATCAGCTTGGGTGGTATAATCCCCACCAAGGATATATGTAGGTAGATGTAAAGTTTCCTTTAGATGCGTAAAATGAAATGCAGGATAAAAAAATACATGAAAATAAATATAAAAATTTAAGGGTAAAAACTATTTTTATTGTAATATACCACATAAAATAAAAACAGACAAAAATTGTCCTTCTATATAATCACAACGCATTTCATAGGCTTTTTCAAGTGATAATCCCTATTACTATCATTGAGCAAAACGTGCCTCTTGAAATTGTGAGTAGATTTTATATACATTTTTTATCAAGTGCTATTGTTTAAAACGGTGAGCACTGTATCTTGTTTTATTTGTTTCATATGCCGTTTTCATTGTGAACATCTAGAGAGGACAGTTCCGGATTTATCCTTGAGCGGGGATTGTACCACTCAGAGCCCTGTCTAAGAGCTGGATAGAAGCTCTCCCACTGTGAGTGCATTTTATCTTAACTTTACCTAAGACATTGTATGTACTGGATTACACTATTGGTGGTTTCTTTTGTGTTTTATTTCATATGACACACCAGCAACGGAATTCCTCATTTGCACTAAAGTTTTTTCTACTTGAACACTAAGGAGGATAATAGACTGACCTCCGAAAAGCACTATCTTCAGAAGGTTTGTATCTCCAAAAAGACTTTTTTTTAAAATTTGCTGGGACTCTTTAATATTGTTATATCTCAATATTTTTATATATAATATTGTGTATACATATATCTGTATAGGATTATCTAGTATTTCTTATTTGGCGCAGTCTTTTTTTTCTGTATTTTTCATTGTTCCTCTTATTATTACAGTATCCAAGTAACAGACGCTATTCTGCTGCCTTTGGAGTTAGCGCTGTATCTCCCCTTCCTTTTTCTTGGTCTACTACTTACCGTCAATACATGTAAAGTAAAATATGCTGTCTTCTCTTATTGTACCTTTACTGTCTCCTGATGCATCCCTATTTGACTTTATATATTAAACTTCATAAAGTACATGATGTCACCATAAAAAATGAAAGAATGTTTTAATATTTTTTCCCCCTGATTTTCTTTTGTTTAACTATCTGTTTCTATTATGTTTTGTTATTACGTATTCATTCGAATACGTTTCATTGATTTAGGATTGTTGTTCATTTTTATAATTGTAAAAATGAAAAATCCTTTAATAATTTTTTTTTTTAAAGTGCGTTGTGTTCCACAATGGGCTGTAAAAATATATATGATTACCATTGTGAATATTCAAAAGATAAATTATTGATTTATTTATTTACAAAATTCTTAAATAAAAAATTAAAGAGTATCTATTGTGAAACTGAGAAAAGGAACACATTCCTTAATCATAGACATGCTCTTAATCATAGGTATCAAAGATTAAGAAAGGTGACGTTGATGGCGTGTAAAATGCATACGATTTTTCTTTTTGAAACGTTTGCTGGTTTTTTTTTGTTTGTTTTTCTTAAATAATGGTATATAATGATTTATTATTATTATTATTATTTAATAATTTATTTTAGAACTATTTATTTTATAATAGCAGTTTCACTGTTCCACTGATCAACCACCAAATCTATGAATGAGTGGAGGCTGTAACTACAGACAGGATGGTGACATAGATGCATGATCCTTAAAAGTGGTAAACTTGGTATGATCTCTTAACACATTAACATTATCTAAAATAATAATATGGATATATGGATGACATACTACAGTGAAATTATAACTTCTTACTTTCTTTTTTACTCTTTTGTCCTCTGAACCCCAAGACTCCTCACTCTCACCCCCTGGCCCTCTACTTACCTTGCAAGAATAAATTACGGCAGCGATTCCAATAGCGCAACAGCAGAAGAGGAGGTTCATGATGGACAAAGCCAGATAATCCTTGTACGTTTGTTGGGCCACATAGGTGATTTGTGGCTGCATGGGTGGCTGCATTTGTTGCTGCACTTGTAGTTGTACATTGGGTTGTGGGTAAGGTTGCATCTGTGGTTGCATTTGTATCTGCATTTGTGGCTGCATCTGTGGTTGCATCTGTGTCTGCATTTGTAGCTGCATTTGTGGCTGCATCTGTGTCTGCATTTGTAGCTGCATTTGTGGCTGCATCTGTGGCTGCATTTGTGGCTGCATCTGTGGTTGCATCTGGAACCGTGCCCGTGGCATCTGCATTTCAAATTTGACTCCCTTGTCGTCCATTCTCTCGAGTTTGGAGATCTGACTGCCGTTCACTGCTTGTCTGGTTTATAGTGTCTACTTTATACCATAAGGAAGTGCAGGTTTTATAATTGGATTTTATTAGCAGGCGGGTTTTAGGATATTGCTTTTCAGTTAACTTCATGCTGTTCATTTTTTATATGAATCCAGCCATAAATATCTTGTAGAATAGTGTGAGCCGGAAGCCTAACTTCAGTGTTCAAAGTGAGGGAGAGTTCTGTGTAATCACAATATCATAATAAAATAAAAAACAACTGTAATGTGGCTGTTACTGGTCCCAACAGATCCCAAGGACTAAATACATAACATTAAAAAAATATATATATAGACTGAACCCTGCAGCTCCCCATAGACTGAACACCAAACCCTGCATCTCTTCATAGACTGAACCCCAAACCCTGCATCTCTCCATAGACTGAATACTGAACCCTGCAGCTCTCCATAGACTGAATGCTGAACCCTGCAGCTTTCCATAGACTGAACCCTGAGCCCTGCAGCTCTCCATAGACTGAATACTGAACCCTGCAGCTCTCTATAGACTGAACCCTGCAGCTCTCCATAGACTGAATACTGCAGCTCTCCATACACTGAACCCTGCAGCTCTCCATACACTGAGCACTGAACCCTGCAGCTCTCCATAGACTGATCACTGAACCCTGTAGCTCTCCATAGACCGAGCACTGAACCCTGCAGCTCTCCATAGACTGAACACTAAACCCTGTAGCTCCCCATAGACTGAGCACTGAATCCTGCAGCTCTCCATAGACTGAATACTGAACCCTGCAGCTCTCCATAGACTGAGCACTGAACCCTGCAGCTCTCCATAGGCTGCACACCAAACCCTGCAGCTCTCCATAGATTGAACACTAAACCCTGTAGCTCTCCATAGACTGAGCACTGAACCCTGCAGCTCTCCATAGACTGAATACTGAACCCTGCAGCTCTCCATAGACTGAACATTGAACCGTCCAGCTCTCCATAGACTGAATACTGAACTCTGCAGCTCTCCATAGACTGAACAGCTCTCCATAGACTGAACACTGAACCCTGCAGCTCTCCATAGACTGAATACTGAACCCTGCAGCTCTCCATAGACTTAGCATTGAACCGTGCAGCTCTCCATAGACTGAATACTGAACCCTGCAGCTCTCCATAGACTGAACATTGAACCGTGCAGCTCTCCATAGACTGAACACTAAACCCTGCAGCTCTCCATAGACTGAATACTGAACCCTGCAGCTCTCCATAGACTTAGCATTGAACCATGCAGCTCTCCATAGACTGAATACTGAACCCTGCAGCTCTCCATAGACTGAACATTGAACCGTGCAGCTCTCCATAGACTGAACACTGAACCCTGCAGCTCTCCATAGACTGAATACTGAACCCGGCAGCTCTCCATAGACTGAATACTGAACCCTGCAGCTCTTCATAGACTGAACACTGAACCCTGCAGCTCTCCATAGACTGATGTCACGCCGCTCGCCAGGTCCGCTACTGCCAGAGAGCGGTATGGGTCCTGGTGGGCGCATATCCGTGTGAGAATGCCGCCAAATAATCAATCTGCCTCCAGGCACCTGCCAGGTCAGGTCATGCCCAGGAACGGACTGGGACCCGGAGGGCACATCTTGTTGTGGCGGCATTCCCACGTGGTAATGGGAATGCCGCCTATCACTCACCTCCTCCCGCGACGTGCTTTGGCCTCACTGCCAGACACTCCTCCCCTTACACAGCGGCCGGGTCTGTAAACATTTGAGGTGCCAGCCGCTGCAAGTTAGAACCTTGTAAGGTTCATATTTATCCCTTCCATTACCTAATCATTTGAAACGTGTGTGTGACGTCACACACACACATTCACTGTCACATGCTTCCCTGCAGCCAATCAAGGAGCACCTTAGGCTATTTAAACTTTTTTGTCCATTTCTTTGTGCCCTGTCGTGGTTTCCATTCTGGTTATCTGAGAGCACGTTTCTGGTACTGTCTATTGTGTATTTTGACCTTTGGCTTTCGGACTGACTAGTCTGATCTCTGTACCCCTTGACCTTTGGCTTGACTCCTAACTATTCTGACTTTTATATGCCTCGACCTTTGGCTTGCTTAACGTTTCCGTGATTTATGTGTTCTTGTCCACAGCCTGTCTTCTGAGGAAAGCCAGTTTAGAAAACTAAACTGATTTATTTCTTCCATTACTGCTGGAACCGAGTGAGCTGGATTCAATAGTGTTAACAAAATATCATCAGCGTACTGACTTATCTTTAACTCATTGTCCTTCTTACGAAAGCCTGTTATATTAACATTCGAACGTATGTCATGAGCCAGTGGTTCCGCCACTATGATGTAAAGAAGTGGGGAAAGTGGACAGCCTGACGTGTACCGTTTGACATCTCAAACCAATCAGACCTAATTCCCCCTCCCACTATCCTGCCTGATGGAGAGGAATAGAGGGCCATAATTGCCGAAGGGATCTGTCCAGAGAAGCCAAAGGCTTCTAAAGTTGATTTTTATCATATAATTCTAGTTAACCGACCGAAAGCTTTCGCTCCATCGAGCGCCATAGGGAGAAATGGGGTTTTTGTGGCATGTACGTTAGCATAAATGTTTATCATTTTCCTAATATGATTAGACAATGTTCTCCCGGGGACAAACCCTACTTGGTCTTCTGATATTAAACTCGAGATTATATTTTTAATTCTTTTAGATATAATTGATGCGTAAATTTTATAATCGTTATTTAATAAAGCTATCGGTCTATAGTTGGCAATCTCTTCTGAATTTTTTTTTGGTTTAAGTATAGGAGCAATATTGGCTGCTAACATCTCGTTTGGCAGTTTCCCCATATACATAGCTGTATTATAGCATTCCCTTAAACCCCGAACGAGCCTATCTTTGTAGATTTTATTAAAAAAATCTACAAACCCATCAGGGCCTGGCGCTTTATTTTTTCTTTGCATCAATAGCCTCTATAATTTCTTGAGCTGAAATGTCTTCATTCAGTTTGTTTAGTTGGGAGTTAGTTAATTTGGGCAGCTGCTTATCTAAAAAATATTTTTGTATATCTTCTTGAGTTGCTGTTACTGGTCGGTTATATAAATCATAATAATATTCTTTAAAAGCCGCCCCAATTTTGACTGGATCAATTGTTACATCATTGCCTTGTTTTATTTTATTTATTAATTTGACCTTTTGATGTGCTTTAACTCTGTTAGTAAGAAGTTTATCAGCTTTATTTCCCCTGTAATAGAAATTGGTTTTCATATATTGTAAATTCCTATTAGCTTTAGCTATTAAAATGTCATTATTTTTACTTTCAATTGTCCTTATTTGATTTGCTCGGGCTCTCATAGGAGAGGTTATATTTATTTTATTGCATTCGCTTAATTCAATATATAATTCTGAAAGAGATTTCCCTTTACTTATTTTCTCGTGCGCAGCCATACTAATTAAGTGACCTCTTATAACGCTTTTAAACGCACACCTTTTTTTCATAGGTGATACCCCATCCTTATCGTTGTCTATCCAATATGTATCTATTGCCTTAGCAATTTGTTCTTTATTATCTTCTGAAATTAATATTTTCTTGTACAATTTCCACTCTGGTCTTTGTTTAACCCCTTCAGGACGGGTGACGGATGAGGTCCGTCACACAGGGGAGACCCTTAAGGACGGGTGACGGACCTCGTCCGTCACGCGGTAAAATTAACCCCGGATCGCCGCTATCGCGGCGATCGCGGGGTTAATGGTGCTCCCGGTATGCCTCTGCATTGGAGGCATACCGGGAGCACCCGGTCAAGCTGCCCAGCACATGTGCTCGCTCTGACCACAAGTCGAGCGAGCACATGTGCTCTGTATACTCACCTACCGGCTCCCTGCACTTCCGGGTTCTGTGTGAAGTGCAGGGAGCCGGATCAGTGCTGATCCTGCCCCCTGCTGTTAAAAAAAATAAAGTTTATTTAAAGTCCCCCCCCCTTACCCATTTTAATAAAAAATTAACCCCTTCCCTGCCAATTGATCACTGACTACAGTGATCAATTGGCAGGGATTACATTTTACTATGATCTGATTTTTTTTTTTAACCCCTGAGGGTTAATTCTTTTTTTTTTTAACCCTCAGGGGTTAAATTAATTAAATTAATTAATTTTTTTTTTAATTATATATTTAGATAGCTGGGGTGGGTGGAAGTTAGTGGGGAATTGGGGGATTTGGCGTTAGGCTAACTAGGGGTTAACGTTAAAAAAAGTTTTAAAAGAAACTTTAAAAAGTTAAAAATTAAGCTTAAAAAAATGTTTTAATAACATTTAAGTAAAAAAAAACAAAAAAAACACACTTTACCTAGTCCAAATAAAAATTAACCCCTTCCCTGCCAGTCGATCACTGCCTACAGCGATCAAATAGAGATCACAGTATTATACTGTGATCTAATTTTTTTTAACCCCTGAGGATTAACTTTTTATTTATTTTTTAACCCTCAGGGGTTCAATTTATTTAATTAATTAATTAAAATATTTTATAACTATATATTTTGCTAGCTGGGGTGGGTGGGAGTTATGGGAAAATGGGGAATTTACTGTTAGTGCTGCGTACTGCTAGTTAGGGGTTAACGGTAAAAAAAAAGCTTAGAAAAATGTTAAATCTGTAAAAAAGTTTTAAGAAAGTTTAGGAAAGTTTAAAAAAAATTTATAAGCAAAACAAAAGTTTAAAAACTAGTTTTTAAAAGTAAAAAAGTTATAAAAAGTAAAAAAATACATTTTAAAAACGCTCATTACCACTACACCTGGAGCAAACTAGAGAAAAAATTATCCCACGCCAAGGTTCAAAATATGCCTTTTGAATTACCCCAGGGTGTATTCTTTAATAAATAGTATGTGTTTGTGGGGAAGTTTCAATAACCAACCATCTAAACTACTCCAAATTGGAACATGGACACAGCGTAAAACTTCAAAGTTAGAAAAAAACTGAATGGCTGCGTCTCAAATGCGCCCCTTCAACATCCACATATACCTGGCAAAGGTACATACGGGGGTATTGCTGTACTCAGCCGACATAGCTGAGCAACATATGAAGTATTATACAGTCATAGCACACATAAGGTTTGCAAAATATGCTGCGCAAACTCACTTTGTATGTCAAAAAGGCAGAAAAATGCTTATTACCACTACACTTGGTACAAGCTAGCGGAAAAATGATCCCACGCTAAGGTTCAAAATATGCCTTTTGAAATACCCTGGGATGTCTTCTTTAAGAAATGGTATGGCTTTATGGGGAATTTGGATTATATAGCCTGGTAAAATACTCTAAAATGGGACATAGGCACAGCATAAAAATTCAAAGTTTGAAAAAAACTGGAATGGCTGTGTCCCAAATGTGCCCCTCCGATGTCCACACATACCTGGCAAAGGTACATACGGGGGTATTGCTGTACTCAGCCGACATAGCTGAGCAACATATGAAGTATTATACAGTCGTAGCACACATAAGGTTTGCAAAATATACTGTGCAAACTCACTTTGTATGTCAAAAAGGCAGAAAAAACGCTTATTACCACTACATCTGGTACAAGCTAGCGGAAAAATGATCCCACGCTAAGGTTCAAACTATACCTTTTGAAACACCCTGGGGTGTCTACTTTAAGAAATGGTAGGCCTTTGTGGGGTAGTTTGAATTTAAAACCTGCGAAGATGCTTGGAAATTGCACATAGGCCCAGCGTCAAAATTCAAAGTTTGGTAAAAACGGATATGGCTTGGTCTCCTATATGGCACTGTAGCTTCACGAAATAGTGCCAAAGACATTCATATGGGGTGTCATTTTACTCAGAAGACTTAGCTGAGCATAATTTGGGGGTTTGAACTTAGTGGCACATATGAAATATACAAAACGCCCAGCAAAAATGCAATCCGTATGTAAAAAATGCACAAAATTATTTTTTACCACATACTTTGGCATATATTGGTGAAAAAATGGGGGCATGTTAAGGCACAATATGCACCTTATGAGATACCCTGGAGTGTCTACTTTTACAAATGGTAGGCCTTTGTGGGGGTTTTTTGAACAGTCAAACTGTTATAATACCCCAAATGGAAGCTAAGGCTCATTAAATCCATCTCTCAAAATTCTACTGTGAATACTGTAAAGGACAGGTCTCCTATATGGCACTGTAGCTTCACGAAATAGTGCCAAAGACATTCATATGGGGTGTCATTTTACTCAGAAGACTTAGCTGAGCATAATTTGGGGGGTTTGAACTTAGTGGCACATATGAAATATACAAAACGCCCAGCAAAAATGCAATCCGTATGTAAAAAATGCACAAAATTATTTTTTACCACATACTTTGGCATATATTGGTGAAAAAATGGGGGCATGTTAAGGCACAATATGCACCTTATAAGATACCCTGGAGTGTCTACTTTTACAAATGGTAGGCCTTTGTGGGGGTTTTTTGAACAGTCAAACTGTTATAATACCCCAAATGGAAGCTAAGGCTCATTAAATCCATCTCTCAAAATTCTACTGTGAATACTGAAAAGGACAGGTATCCTGTATGGCACTGTAACTTCACGAAATAGTGCAAAAGACATACAATGGGGTGTCATTTTACTCAGCAGATGTAACTGAACACAAAATAAAACTTTGTACAGGAATAGCACACACCAACTTTACAAAATATACACGAGAATTTCTCTGTTATAAGTTTGTGTGCCAAAAACCAAAAAGAACACAATTTTACTCCAATATTTAGCAGAGGTTGGCGGTGAAATGGCTACGTAGAAAGTGTCAAAACAACCTTAGGTAAATAGCCCGTGATGTCTACTTTATATAAATATATACTTTTGTGTGGCAATTTTGTTTTCTTTTATGGCTATTAAGCTTACAAGACAAACATACCAAATTCTAAAATCGCTCCACATTAAAAGTTTATTTTACTCCTTGTGCTTTGTGACCTGTAACTACCAAAAAAAACTTAAAATCCCAGACACATTATATATTCTGTAAATCAGAACAAATAAATAAATTTATTTTTAATTACTTTCCTTAACCTGCACTAATTATGCACACATTATTATTGCAAAAACTGTAAAAAAAAACAATATTTTTCATTTTGTTTGCATTTTTCTGTATTTTTTTATAATAAGTAAGCATTTATATATCTATATGTTATATCAAATTAAAGCCCTTTCTGTCCTTTAAAAAACAGTATATAATGTGTGTCGGTGCAATAAATGAGAGAGATGCAAATTGCAGTTGAACGCAAACAGCAAGAAAATGCAAAAATTGCTTGTGTCATTAAGTGTAAGTCAAGCTTCTGAAGCTGTGTCCTTAAGGGGTTAATAAATTTCTCTTTCAGGTGCACCTTTACCATATTATGATCAGACCATGTGGTAGACAATATATTAGAAGATTTTATTCTGCCCAGCAAATTACGCTCTATTAAGATTAAATCAATTCTTGAATACGAACAGTGGGTCTTGCTAAAACAAGTGAAATCTCTGTCAGTAGGATGGAACATCCTCCAACAATCTGAGAGAGCTGCATTTTGTATGATATTACTCAGTTTCTTAGCTTGATTAAATACATTCTTAGAGGGTATTATACCTTTTTCAGACCTCTTATCTAATTTGGGGTCGATTACAGAATTAAAGTCACCTAGAGCTATAAGAGTTCCTTGCTTGATTTTTTTTTCTACTTTCGTTAAGACTTTTTGTATGAACTGTATCTGTGAAGAGTTTGGTGCATAAATATTGACTATTGTATATAATTCTTCATCGATACAGCAAATTAATATAATCCATCTGCCCATTTTGTCTGTACTCTGATATTTTATGGAGACGTTTACTTTAGCTGAAAATAAAATCACTACTCCTCTTTTCTTTTTCTCTTTAAATGATGAACAAACAGAGAGAGGAAAATCTAAGAATCTAAATCTCCCTTCACCAGCTTGTCGCCAATGCGTCTCTTGTAGGCACACTATATGGGCGTTTTCTGTTTTCATACGATCAATTACCATTTTCCTTTTTTGTGGTGAATTAAGACCTTGTACGTTAATAGTCACAATATTTACCATTTATCAAAAAAAATTTAACCTAGTATTCTAGGCATCCTCCAATCTATGACTCGTGTCATGTAACTGATTAAGGCCTAGATATCTTCTATTCATTTTCAAGTATTTACACAGAAGTGTCAATTTTCCTGAATACATTTCTATATCCTTTACCCTCCACAAAAGTTGCTGTTTCAATAGAAGACTAACATTTGACATTATAACAAATACAAAAAAACAACCCTTTAATGAAGTCTGGATGGTTTTAGTGAATATCCCCTTTCACCAAAACCCTCCACCTGGATCCCTACTAGGATCAATTGTATGATGCTGAATACCTCGATGAAGGAGAGATAATTTCTTTCATTAATATCTAAAAGGAGAAAAAAAAAATATGTTCTCCCGGGGGGGGTGGGGGAGGGGGGAGCGATGACGTAGGATGTACACGCTGCACGGGAGCGCACGTCCACGAGCACGGTGATCCTGATGCCCTGAAGGAGAGAGCCCGTAGAGGAGACCCGCTGGTTTGATATCAATACATATACCTAATTAAGCACTTTGCCAAGCATCCACTTAACATCTATGTTACGGTGCTCTTGCTAAGGGCTCCCTCTCGTGCAGGTGCAGGGTTTTTCTTTGTGTCAAAGAAAGAGGGAGCTCTACGACCATGCATCGATTATAGAGGTCTTAACAAGATCACTATAAGGAACGTCTGTCCTATTACCCTTATCACGGAATCATTTGATAGACTTAAAGGGGCCACTGTGTTTACCAAATTAGACCATAGGAGTGCGTACAATCTGGTCAGGATAAAGGAAAATCATGAATGGAAGGCCGCAATTAACACAAGGTTGTAGTGAGTGTATGGGGAGATAAGGATCGTAGGGGGTGATGAAGGTTGTAGTTGGTGTAGGGGGAGGTAAGATTTGTAGGGGGAGATAAGAGCTGTAGGGGGTGATGAAGGCTGTAGTTGGTGTAGTTACAGTTTTGGATGTTAGCTGCTAGTGGCCCTATAGACTAAATGAAAAGAAGAGGAGAGAGAGGACACCCCTGTTTAGCTCCATTAGTGAGACTAAACCAAAAGGAATAAATATTGGGACCTATTATTCTAGCCGTAGGCTTATCATATCAAGCCATTATTGATTGTAAGAAATTCCCTGTTATACCAAACTTGATGAAGGTTGTAGTGAGTGTAGGGGGATATAAGGGTTGTAGGTGGTGATGAAGGTTGTAGTCGGTGTAGGGGGAGGTAAGATTTATAGGGGGAGATAAGAGGTGTAGGGGATGATGAAGGCTGTAGTTGGTGTAGGGGGAGGCACTGGCGTACATACCAGCTGTCCACCAGGGGGCACCACTAGGGGCAGGCGCCCCTTCCCCTGGGGGTCGCGACTGCGACCGGGCCCGGCCCACCAGGGGGCCCGGCTGCCCCTGCGACCCAGTATGTACGCCCAGGGCCAGCCTCTTCCCCTGGGGGGCCCAGGAGCCGATCACCCCAGGGCCCCCCTGAGGCTGGCCCTGCTGACCCCGGGTGGCCGGTCGGGCGGGCAGGCGGGCGCGCGAGGGAGCACTCAGTGCTTCCTCTTCAGCTCCCTCGCGCACCGCAATGAGTGCTCCCTCGCGCGCCCGCCTGCCTGCCCGACCGGCCACCCGCCCAGGAGCCCCACTGGACCCCAGGGAATCCCCCCAGCACTCCAAGAGGTAAGGAGGCTGGGGGGATTATATAAAAAAAAAAAAAAATCGTGTGTGAGTGTTAGTGTGAGTGTTAGTGTTAGTGTGTGTGAGTGTTAGAGTGAGTGTTAGTGTGAGTGTTAGAGTGAGTGTTAGTGTGTGTCTGCTAGTGAGTGTTAGTGTGTTAGTGTGTGTCAGTGAGTGTGTCTTACTGAGTGTGTGTGTGTTAGTGAGTCTCTTTGATGTCTGTTAGTGAGTGTGTGTTTGTCAATGAGAGTGTATGTTTTGTAAGTGAGTGTGTATGTATGTCTGTCGCTGACTGTATCTCTGTCAGTAAATGTGTGTGTCTGTTAGCTAGTGTGTATGCGTCTGTAAGTGTGTGTGTGTGTCTTCAGCACTTACCTTTCTCCAGCGCCGGACTCCCTTGGTGCTGAGGATCCCTCAGCCTTTCAGCTCCGAATGCGACCGCGCACGCATTCAAACCGTCCATAGGAAAGCATTACTCAATGCTTTCCTATGGACGTTCAGTGTGCTCCTCCAGCGGCTGTCAGTGAGACAGCCACTAGAGGCTGGATTAACCCTCAGTGAAACATAGCAG
>OW240913.1:330800896-331211918 GCA_933207985.1 Pelobates cultripes
GGTGATGAAGGTTGTAGTGGGTGTAGGGGGAGATAAGGGTTGTAGGGGGTGATGAAGGTTGTAGTGGGTGTAGGGGGAGATAAGGGTTGTAGGGGGTGATGAAGGTTGTAGTGGGTGTGCCATCCACACTACAGCTAGTCTTATAGCTCTGGAAAATGTGAGTAGGACCATATAGACCTCTTAAAAAATAGCACTTAGTACCTGTTGGGATATACTGCACCATTAGTTGCTGTCTTTTTTAATTTTTTTATACGGATTTCATGAATATCCCATGCCCATACCGAGTATACTTCCCCTGACAAGATTGTGACTGACTTCTTATACAAGGTTTATTTGGACTGTTTTTGCTGCATTTATCGGGCATAGACTCTTTTGGACTTACTTTTTGGACTCCTGATTATTATTCATTATCCATATTTCCCCAAAAATTTTTTTATCTTGTATGTATTTTCTCTTATATAGTGTCTTGTATATGTGCTTGTATAGTTTATTATCAGGTTTTTTTTCACCTGTGGCGCCGCCTCCCCCTCCACCTTTTTTTAATTTTGTCTACTCTATAGGGCCTGTCAGGGAGTCCTATTTTTCAGGTGTTCTGCCTTATATTTATCTCTGTAAGATCTAGTATATTAGCGCTGATCCTTTGTACATATTTTTATCCTCAATTTTAGACCAAAATATCTGAGCTGAAAAAATATCAATTTTAAAAGAAGGGGAGATTGTTTTTGCGCTATTTTGAGCTGTTTAGCGCACATACAGAAAGTATCCAAATTCACTTACTTCAGTCTTTATCTTAGTAAATATGCCCGACACCTACATTTATACATTTTAGGGATGTGTTAAGAGTAAACGTTGCCCAAATGACTAATCCAATCCATATACGGTAGACGAGGAAGCCTAAGCCAAGAGACACCATATTGAGAGTAAACGCTGTGCGAGACTCGCTCGCTGCCGCACTGTAGTCACCTCGACTCAGAGACTCCCTTGTCTGAAAGAAAAGTAAATATGGATCACTTCCAGTCCCGACATGAATCTCTAAGGCTAAATCTAGACTGTTAGCGGCTATTTACTACAATTTACTAAACTATGATGGACCTACTAACTGCATTCAGCAAGGCAAGAGAGGAAAACGGCCGATAACACTGAACGCAAACCATCAAAGCTTGTTTGGGATGGGTGCACCTTCCCAACACTATTTCAAAGTTTGGGGAACTCTGAATTGCCAACATCCTGAAATGTTGTAGCCTGCATGGTTTAAAACATGAAAACATAGAGTCCTTGACGTTTACACCAGCTCAGAAGAGGAGGGTAGAGTCTGCGGAATATGCACTACAAGCTTTTTATTTCCGTGAATAGTGTGCAGAGGGCTTCTGGGCCTTTTGTGAGTACTGCTCATGTTTTGCTCAAAAAGAAAGAGAAATTTACTCAAGAAAATCACAAAGTATTCCTCCTGCAATGCCACGAGAAACTGAGAATCTGTCAAAACGTAAAACATGTTTATGAGAAGACAATGAAATTTGCAATTTGTTCTAAATGGATCTCTAAAATTGTGTATGATACAAACCAACAGTAGGAATATGTGGACAATTCTGATTAAAAAGTGTGAGATTGAGATAAGGGCCTCATGCTTTATTATGTGGTTTATGCATCTACGGTTACGGGTGGTGAAGCCGGGAATGTGTCAATTTTTCAATTGTTTTTCTTTTTGAGTCCATCGCTGTATCTGCTTTTCAAAGAAAATAATAGAATTTCCTCGGTAGTTTTAATTTACTCTTTAGTGTCACTACTTCACTCTTCTAAAAAAAAAAATCAAAAAATCAACCAAATCTATGGTTCATGTCTGGTTCTAACTAGAAACAAACCAGAGCAGGGCATGCGTGTTAGTGAGATAAACTTAGCGCCATCCTGTAACAATAACATTATCTACAATCTTCCTTCCTGTTCTTGTCCCCACAGTTACCCTGAAAGAGAAATGACGGCAGCAATTCCAACAGGGCAACAGCAGAATATCAGGTTCACAATGGACAGAGCCAAATAATCTTTGGAGCGGGGTTGGGCCACAAAGTTCATTTGTGGCTGCATTTGTGGCTGTGTTCGTATCGGCAATCGTGGCATTTGCAGGTCCATTTTTAGGCTCTTGTCTGCCAATCACTGAGCTTGGAGATCTGAGAACTTGTCTTATTTATATCCCAAGGAAGTTATGATATAAAAGCTTTGTGGAATATTGTTTTTCAGGGGCCACGGAATTTGGACTAAACGTGTTTTATTGTACTCGTTAGTTAATTTTTTGCAGTTAATTTTCTAACAAGAATCTAGTCATAAATTTCACATAGAAAGAGCTGTATGTCTGTGATTTCAGAGTTCAGAGAGAGGGAGAGTTTCTGCTTAATCCTGAAACACTATGATGGTTTCATATATTGTAAAGCGCTACAGAATCTGTTGGCGCTATATAAATGGCAATAATAATAATAATAATATAATAACAATAATAATATAATAGCAATAATAATAATCATATAATGGTAATAAATAATCATTTATAACGTGTGCATTAAAGCTCTTACAGAACCCAGTAGCTCATCAATGACTTAACCCAGTACCCTGCAACTGTCCATAGGCTGAACCCTGCAGCTCTCCATAGACTGAGCCCTGCAGCTCTCCATAGACTGAACACTGAACCCTGCAGCTCTCCATAGACTGATCACTGAACCCTGCAGCTCTCCATAGACTGAATACTGAACCCTGCAGCTCTCCATAGACTGAACACTGAACCCTGCAGCTCTCCATAGACTGAACAGCTCTTCATAGACTGAGCACTGAACCCTGCAGCTCTCCATAGTCTGAACCCTGAACCCTGCAGCTCTCCATAGACTGAATACTGAACCCTGCAGATCTCCATAGACTGAATACCGAACCCTGCAGATCTCCATAGACTGAACACTGAACCCTGCAGATCTCCATAGACTGAATACCGAACCCTGCAGCTCTTCATAGACTGAACCCTGCAGCTCTCCATAGACTGAACCCTGAACCCTACAGTTCTCCATAGACTGAACCCTGCAGCTCTCCATAGACTGAACCCTGAACCCTACAGTTCTCCATAGACTGAACCCTGCAGCTCTACATAGACTGAACACTGAACCCTGCAGCTCTCCATAGTCTGAACCCTGAACCCTGCAGCTCTCCATAGACTGAATACTGAACCCTGCAGATCTCCATAGACTGAATACCGAACCCTGCAGATCTCCATAGACTGAACACTGAACCCTGCAGATCTCCATAGACTGAATACCGAACCCTGCAGCTCTTCATAGACTGAACCCTGCAGCTCTCCATAGACTGAACCCTGAACCCTACAGTTCTCCATAGACTGAACCCTGCAGCCCTCCATAGACTGAACACTGAACCCTGCAGCTCTCCTTAGACTGAATACTGAACAGTGCAGCTCTCCATACACTGAACCCTGAACCCTGTAGTTCTCCATAGACTGAACACTGAACCCTGCATCTCTCCATAGACTGAACACTGAACCCTGCAGCTCTCCATACAGGGCCGGATTAACATAGGGGCTGATAGAGCTGCAGCTCCAGGCCCAGGCCTATGGAATAGGCCCATTACATTATTTTTTTTAACACACTACTCTTAGGTTTGCCCCCTGACTGGTATTTTACTGGCACAGCCAGTATTTGTGGCTGCCTGGCTGTGCAGGTATTGCAGTAATACCGGCAATACAAATGCAGGTATTTTTCTCAGTATAAATGGAGAGTACTCTCCAATACCAGCACCGGCCAGTAGGGGTCATTGTGTGTGGAGAAAGGCAGGGATAGGAAGTTACAGCATATCCCTGCCTCTCTCCACTACTCACTGATCCGTGGCGGAGCAGCTACACAGCACATAGAGTACAGACAGCAGCTCAGGCAAGTGAGGGATAGGGGGAAAGGGAGCAGGGAGACATGGGGACACTGAGACACTAGGGGACACTGGGAGACCTGGGGACACTGAGACACTTGTGGACACTGGAAAACATGGGGACACTGAGACACTAGGAGACACTGTGAGACATGGGGACGCTGTGAGGCATAGGGACATTGGGAGACACTGAGACATGGAGATGGAGATACTAAGGATATGTCTCCCAGTGTCCCCATGTCCCCAACCAGTGTCCATAGTGGCTCAGTGTCTACATGGCTCCCAGTTTCCCCTAGTCTCCCAGTGTCTGTGTCCCCATGTCTCTCAGTGTCCCAAGTGACTCAGAGTCCCCATGTCTCCAAGTGTCCCCATGTCTCCCAGCCAGTGTACTCAGTGTCCCCATGTCTCCAGTGTCCCCAAGTCTCCCAGTGTGTGTCCCCATGTCTCCCAGTGTCCCCAAATGTCTAGTTCCCCAAATGTCTGTGTCCCCATGTCTCCCAGTGTCCCCATGTCTATGTCCACAAGTGTCCCTAGTGTCTCAGTGTCCCCATGTCCCCTAGTCTCCCAGTGTCTGTGTTCCCATGTCTCTCAATGTCGCTAGTGTCTTAGTATCCCCAAATGTTTCAGTGTCCCCATGTCTCCCAGTCTCTGTGTCCCCATGTCTCTGTGTCCCTAGTGTCTTAGTGTCCCCATTTCTCCCAGTGTCCCCAATGTCTGTGTCCCCATGTCTCCCAGTGTCCCCATGTCTGTATTCACAAGTGCCCCCAAGTCTCCATGTGTCCCCAAGTGTCTCAGTGCCCCCATGTCTCCCAGTGTCCCCATGTCTCACTGTGTCCCCTAGGGACACTGGGAGACTATGGGACTGGGTGACATGGGGACACTGACACTGTGATACATAGGGACACTGAGACACTGGGTGACTTGCAAGACTGAGACACTGGGAGACAGGGAGACACTGGGAGCAATTCATCTATACAGCAGAATCAAACTGTGAGTAGTTTGTTGGTGATTTTATGGAATTTTCCCTTATGTCACTCCTTGTGATTTACATCATGTGATGTCATGCATAACTAATTAATTATACAAATGGCTGGCATTTTTTTTCCAAGAAAGGTGGCAACCCTAACTACTCTTCACATACTTTTGCTTAAAGGAACACTATAGGGTTAGGAACACAATCATGTATTTCTGACCCTATTATGTAAAAAACACCATCTATCCCCCCTGGCCCCCTCTTGCCTCCCCAAATATAGTAAAATCTTACTTGTATTCAAGTCTGCAGATGCTGGCTCTGCCTCCGCACTGACATCATCAGAAGTGGTGGTCTGGGCAAATTACAATGCTTCCCCATAAGATTGGCTGAGACTGTCAACTAGGCAAATCAGGGGAGGAACAAGCACAAGTCAAACATAGCCCTTGCCAATCAGCATCTCCTCATAAAGATAAATTGAATCAATATATCTCTATGAGGAAAGTTCAGTGTCTGCATGCAGAGGGAGGAGACACTGTATGGCAGTGCTGCACACTAGGCAGTACTGCCCCAGGAAGCACCTCTAGCAGCCATCTAAGGAGTGGCTAGTGGAGTTATTTTCTCTGAAAAGACAGTGTATAATGCAAAAAGCATGGAGGGAATTATTCTACTTACCAGAACAAATACAATAAGCTGTAGTTGTTCTGGGGACTATAGTGTCCCTTTAAGTTTGGAAGCTTAAGAGGGATGTATGGCAACAAAACTTGTGTGGACTGGCTGACAATAAAATTAGTTTAGGTAATGCAGACTTTGGTTTCTCTAACACAGTGGCATGTCCACTTTCTTCTACACTCACTACATACACCTTTACTCTGCCCCAGACTATATACCAGGAACTTCTGCCTGCTAGTAGGAAGGTAAGGAAACAAGTGGACATGCGAATGCTAGGGGACAGTCCTTAGAAAGCGTGGAGTAGGAGCAGCATTTGATGCATTTATGTCAAGCTCAAGGTGCTGCCTGCATAGTATGCCCTTAGTTGGACAACCTGCATTCATGCCAGGCATGCCTTCCAATTCATTGGACAAACATGCCCCCCTTTTGGGCATGTTCACCACTTTTGGCAGGTCTGGTCACGTGATTCGCATCAGTGGCCCACCCTTTTACCCTGCCCATTGACTTCCTGCTTCACTGGACACTGCTGTTAGGGGTTATGGATTTACTTGAAAGATGAAAGCATAAATTAGAGAGAGATTAGCATAGGGTATGTGTTTTCGTATAGCTGCATCCTTCCCCTCCAACACCATCTCCATCAGATACACAACGCTTGGGAGGTATGGTTGTTTTAGTGTTTTTGGTCGATAAGATTCTGTAATTAGGCCAATCATAATTGTAAGCTTCAGGCCCACTGGGCTCTTAATCTGGCCCTGGATACATAGACTGAATACTGAGCCCTGGAGATCTCCATAGACTGAATACTGAACCATTAAGCTCCCTATAGATTGAATACTGAACCATGAATCTCTCAAAAAATAAATATGCAAATTACTCTACTCATTAAGCACATTAAGATGAGAATAAATAACTTGCTCACAAAAAATGATGGTGTGACAGACAGCATGGTATCACCTCATAACATAACGGCTTTCCTCCCAGCACTGTATAACAAAGGCCAAATTTTGCATAATAAATACCTTTCTATAGCCTTGGTGCTGTCACCGAAAGGCTATTCCAGGTATCTACTGCATGGAGTGCCGGGCCCTGGCAGGATGGAGCGCCGAGCCCTGCGTGTATGGAGTGCAGAGCACTGTGTGTATGGAGTGCCGAGCCCTGGGTATATGGAGTTCAGAGCACTGGGTGTATGGAGTGCAGAGCACTGGGTGTATGGAGTGCCGAGCCCTGGGTATATGGAATGCAGAGCACTGAGTGTATGGAGTGCAGAGCACTGGGTGTATGGAGTGCCGAGCCCTGGGTATATGGAATGCAGAGCACTGAGTGTATGGAGTGCTGAGCACTGGGTGTATGGGGTGCAGAGCACTGGGTGTATGGAGTGCCGAGCCCTGGGTATATGGAGTGCAGAGCACTGAGTGTATGGAGTGCCGAGTCCTGGCTGTATGGATTGCTGAGCTCTGGATGTGTGGAGTGCAGAGCACTGGGTGTGTGGAGTGCAGAGCACTGGGTGTATGGAGTGTAGAGCACGGTCTGTATGGAGTGCAGAGCTTTGGCTGTATGGATTGCCAAGCTCTGGATGTATGGAACGCAGAGCACTGGATGTATGGAGCGCAGAGCCCTGGCTGTATGCAGTGCCGGGTCCTGGGTGTACAGAGTTTAGAGCACAGGGTGTATGGAGTGCAGAGCACTGGCTGTATGGAGTTCAGAGCTCTGGCTGTATGGAGTGCCGCGCTCTGGAAGTGTGGAGTGCAGAGTACTGGCTGTATGGAGTTCAGAGCTCTGGATGTATGGAATGCAGAGCACTGGCTGTATGGAGTGCCGAGTCCTGGGTGTACGGAGTGCAGAGCACTGAGTGTATGGAGTGCAGCGCACTGGGTGTATGGAACTCAGAGCACTGGATGTATGGAGCGCAGAACCCTGGCTGTATGCAGTGCCGAGTCCTGGGTGTACAGAGTACAGAGCTTTGGCTGTATGGATTGCCGAGCTCTGGATGTATGCAGTGCCAAGTCCTAGGTGTACGGAGTGCAGAGCACTGAGTGTATGGAGTGCAGCGCACTGGGTGTATGGAGTGCAGAGCACACTCTGTATGGAGTGCAGAGCTTTGGCTGTATGGATTGACGAGCTCTGGCTGTATGGAGTGCAGAGCACTGGGTGCTTGAAGTGACTGTGTTAACAATTAAAACATTTAGCAAACTGAAACTATGGCATGTTATTGGATCTAATAATAAAAATAAACAGACGGTTGGAGTACATTTACTTCAGTTATACGGGACACGAACACAGGAAAATGTTTAACCTAACCTTATAAAAAGATTGAATGCATACCTCAATCTAGGTAAAAATAAACAATTAGCGGTTATGTTTATTGGCCATAAAGACATAAACTTGATTTTCCTGTAAATATTTTACAAGGCCGTTACTTCCCAGCAGCAGGGATTCATTCTAACGATGCAGCTCGCGTTGATGAGGTTTGTAGTTTCTACTTTTTGGTGCAAACATCGCTTTTATAGCCATCAATGTTCGATATGTGCAATGCAACAACATTCCGTGAAATGCAACAAGGAAATTGGATGAAAAATCCACAAACAATATAACAACAGAACCTCGACACAGGCTCCTGGAGGAGCCTGCTTGACAGCCTCATGACTATGGACCCTGCAATATACCTTGCCCACAGCACTTTAAAAGGCTGCCATCTTTAACTGCTGAACGCCTATAAAATACCTTATATTGATGGTGAATATTCACCTTTTATCAATAAATACATCTTTTTTCTACCATTACCTGCTTGGAGTCCTGAGCATTATTAAGGAAGCCTAGAAGGAGCCAAGGGATTACCAACCCCCCATTCCACTAGGGGAGGCACCCTATGAGCGATATATTCTACTTCATTCTGTGAGTGCATTTGTATTCAGCGGAAAACAATGTGTTAATTGTACTTCACTATTTTGTGTATATTTTTCATGTTCCTTTTAGATTAATTTCCAGCCGTATCCTGAAGTTCTGTGTTGCTTATGGATATTTTTTTTTAACTGTTTTTTTTTTTTAATTTTGAACCTGGCATTGTACAGCTTTCAAACTCGATGCCCCCTATGCTATTCATTTCTTGTATTTAATGGCTTCGATAAAAATAAAAATAAATAAATAATAATAAAAAATGTAAATAAAAATTAAAGAAACACTCAATGAAGTTGTTATGGTGATTGGAGGTAGAGGGCGCCATCTTTCCTGATTAAAAACTGATTATGAATACTCTGACCCCAAACTGGTCCAGACGGCGGCCTTTCCCTTGACTCCTCTTTCCCCGTCTCAATACGGAAGTCTCAGACAGGGTGCTGCTGCTGAGAGCATTAACTGGCGCTGTCATCTGATCACTGGTTTCCCATTGAGATCAATGCATGAGAGAGGTACCTACCTTGTCTTCCTTTAAAGAGCCTTAGTAGGACTATCTGACCCCCCCAGGGAATGCATTGTAGAAAGTGGCTTCTTGTCTTGACTCATTCCTTAAATACCTGGAAGATGCCAGCTGGGAATGTATAAATATGATCAACTGTTTGTTAATGTTACAAATCAAAATATAAAAATGAAAATCCAGCGCACTCCATTATCCCCTAAACAGCAACTTCAGTGCTGATAGATTTAGTAAGTTGTTTTTTTGTTTTGTTTTATTAAAAGCACCTAATCCAGGCAAAAAAATAATGGGGGTTTAGTTACATTATATGATCATACATTGCATAAGCCTGCCACAACGCCAATGTACCCCATATTCGGCAGGTCCTACACTACCAGCCTAGTGTCTGCTTCATGAGCTACTTACTTGGGGTAAAAAAATTCCATCTTGAGTTCTCTGCAGTACAAGGCTAAATAGGGCCCTTCAATGAGGCACCTGTGATAGCCAGCTCCCTGTTTTCTCATATATTTGGGAGTCTAGCCAACTCCTTGGCTTTGCACCCCTCCCTGTCACAGGTGCCTCATTCCAGGTATACATTGATATACAGTGCGATACATTGAATCTAATCTCTATTATACATTGATATACAGTGCGATACATTAAATCTAATCTCTATTATACATTGATATACAGTGCGATACATTGAATCTAATCTTTATTATACATTGATATACAGTGCGATAAATTGAATCTAATCTCTATTATACATTGATATACAGTGTGATACGTTAAATCTAATCTCTATTATACATTGATATACAG
Organism: Pelobates cultripes; assembly: GCA_933207985.1. Classification (NCBI taxonomy): domain Eukaryota; kingdom Metazoa; phylum Chordata; class Amphibia; order Anura; family Pelobatidae; genus Pelobates; species Pelobates cultripes. Next base: position 330,810,655 of record OW240913.1, read on the forward strand.
TGCAATACATTGAATCTAATCTTTATTATACATTGATACACAGTGTGATACATTGAATCTAATCTCTATTATACATTGATATACAGAGTGATACATTGAATCTAATCTCTATTATACATTGATATACAGTGCGATACATTGAATCTAATCTCTATTATACATTGATATACAGTGCGATACATTGAATCTAATCTCTATTATACATTGATATACAGTGCGATACATTAAATCTAATCTCTATTATACATTGATATACAGTGCGATACATTGAATCTAATCTCTATTATACATTGATATACAGTGCGATACATTGAATCTAATCTCTATTATACATTGATATACAGTGCGATACATTGAATCTAATCTTTATTATACATTGATATACAGTGTGATACATTAAATCTAATCTCTCTTATACATTGATATACAGTGTGATATATTGAATCTAATCTTTATTATACATTGATATACAGTGTGATACATTAAATCTAATCTCTGTTATACATTGATATACAGTGTGATATATTGAATCTAATCTCTATTATACATTGATATACAGTGCGATACATTAAATCTAATCTCTATTATACATTGATATAAGAAAAAGGACACATTGAATCTAATCTCTTTATTATACATTGATATACAGAAAAGTATACATTGAATCTAATTCCTATTATACATTGATATACAGTGTGATACATTGAATTCAATTTATTATACATTATTATACAAAAGTATACATTAAATCTAATCTCTATTATACATTGATATACAGTGAGATACATTGAATCTAATCTCTATTATACATTGATATACAGTGCGATACATTGAATCTAATCTCTATTATACATTGATATACAGTGCGATACATTGAATCTAATCTCTATTATACATTGATATACAGTGCGATACATTGAATCTAATCTTTATTATACATTGATATACAGTGTGATACATTAAATCTAATCTCTCTTATACATTGATATACAGTGTGATATATTGAATCTAATCTTTATTATACATTGATATACAGTGTGATACATTAAATCTAATCTCTGTTATACATTGATATACAGTGTGATATATTGAATCTAATCTCTATTATACATTGATATACAGTGCGATACATTAAATCTAATCTCTATTATACATTGATATACAGTGCGATACATTGAATTTAGTCTTTATTTAATCTGCCACTTATAGATGGCTGGTGACATGCTGATACTGTAGTAGAAAATATATTCCTAAAATTTGAGGTTTCAATGCTTGGATCAGAGGCTTTAAGTTGCCAATTTCCTGGTATTTTAGGGGTAAAGATGAAGTCTCTTTTCAGATGTCAGGCGGTCTGTGCTTAGTCTGCGGTTGGGTAGAGAGTGAAGAATCACTGTGGTTGTTACGTTTCCACAATCCAGACAGGATAAAGATAATCTATGTAACGGATCACCTGGCACCCTGACTGGATACCTCAGTTGAAGGATGCTCCTAGCGCTTCCTGTAGGCTCCAAGCACTCCAGCAGACACCATAACCACCGTAGACTCCTTTAGCGAACAAATCAGGAACAAGCTCTTAAAAGAGCTTTGTAGTGATTTAGCAAGGGAGTATGACAAGCATACTCTTGTAGCAGATTCCCCCAATAAGAGACGGCACTCCAAATTAAGGGTGAAGTAGAACTGACTGTACTGGCACATACAGCCTCTTTTGTTCACATTCTACAAACATAGTGCTGCCCACAGGGTTTTGAAGAACAACCAATCAACACATTACAACACAGCTAACACTCCCATTCATTACATCAGGAATCCTTCTCTCTGCCTGTGATACAATTATCTCAACACAATAGACTAACTTATTTATCACAGGCAGGAAAATACAGTATTATAAAACATATCACAGGGACCCCAAAACATGCAATAACCCCATAAAATATATCCTTGTAACTGGGGGATCTGGGTCAACCACATATCCAAAATTCACCCAGATCCTTTCAGTAGTTTGGAAGATACGGTTTAATGCAGATTCCGCACAACATATACAGGCCATATGAAAAATAATTACTGTATAATGTGTCCCCTGTTGTATAGTTTAAAACTACTGAACGATGTCTTTGTGCACCAAATACCGGCGAGATGGCACTGTGTAGAAAAGTAAAAACAGTGTCTGAGAGTTAAAATGGCGGCCATCCATTGTTCTCACCATGTGCCTCTGATACATGAAATGGTGGCCACCCAGTAACTCCACAGTTTGTCTGGTAGTCTATCCAGCCGAACCAACAGATGAAACACATGGGGAACAGTGCAACAAACGAAGGGAATCATAAAAAATATGGACAATAGTCATTTTTGTACACAATCTCCAGTTTTGTCACAGGACACAAATAGTGTTTTCAAATGCCATAAATCCCAGGGGCATAGTCAGAAGGTAGGAGGCGGGCAAGCAGCCCCCTCCAAGAACATGTGGTGAGGTCTGTTCTGCCACAATCTAACATGCAGAAAGGTAAAACACTCTCCAGTGTGATTCAAACCCCTCTCATTGTAACTGTAACAAACACTCCTTCCCATGTATGTTTGCCACGGACTCCTGGAAGAGTGCGGAAGTCGGCCTCCTGCCCACCGACTATAGTCCAAGTCTGGGGCACCGTTTGGGAGTTACCCTGCCCAGCCGCCATTAGCACCTTTCCCTGGGTGCCCCTGTGTAGCGGACCACAGGTAACCCCGACCGGTTACCTCCACTATTTCCCTTCCTTCAGATGTTCAGGAACCCTCACAACAAGCAGGCATTCATTTTTTTCCCCAGAAACTGGACGAAACACAGTCCTGGAGGTTACAACATGGACTGACTCTGTTTATTTTGTCACACATGGTTTTCATGGACAGACCCCTGCATGAGGTCTCTAACACAATACACCAGGAGTTTCAATCCCAAGAAGCTGATGGGGGCGATGGAAGAGGGACAAAGCAGCCAGTTCAAACTGGGCTGGCAGTGTCCCTGTGACCACGTCCTGCTGTGACAGGAAAAGAGAAGGGAGGAAGGGGGAAGAAGTCCAGGCAGACAATACATTCCCAAAAGGAGGTGGGAGGGGACCCACAGCTGAACAAAATACAAGGGGAAAACCACAAACAGGCGATGTTACATCACACCATGTTTCTACACTTTCCCTTCATTCGAATAGAACCAAATGCTAGCTCCTTGGCGGACCTTTGCATGGACCAAACCTATGAATAGTCCTCGGCTGTACTTAGCCGTGACCTTTATGGAACTAATTGCGACATGGGTTCCTCAGCGGGACTTAGTTGCAAATGTTATGGAACTGTTTTTGGCATGGGGTGACCGTGCATTTCCCGGACAACGTGGTTTGCGGTTTTGAACCACTTTGAAATCCGCCAAGAGAGCACTTTTGGGAGGGAAGGTGCCTGAGACTAAGGGAAACAAAAACTACCTAAGAGCCAGGCAGAGCACCCAGTATTGTGGCCGCAGGAACTCCCGAAAGTTGACTGGCCAAAGCACCAAACACCCTGGAACTATTTTGGGCATAGGACCACGTGTGCAGCCGGTCAGAACTTTAACATGGTTGTGTTTCCCCTAGACTGCGTGGATCTAAACGCTATTTGGAGAACTTTGGCGCTCAGATCAGGGCTATTTGGGGATGTATTATTTGTGAGGTTATTTTATGTTTTTATATTTTTGTGTTTGGCTCTCTGTTCCTGGGAACGAATTAGCTTACTGGTCTTTAACGCAATTATCTTCCAGGCCCAGAGATTCCTGGGAGGGGCTTGTGCTGAATACAAGTTTGGCTCATTAAAACCAGTTGACTCCCCAAACTATGTGTCGACTAGTTACTGGGAGGGGAAGGGCTATAATCACTGTTCAGCACCTTGTTCCAGCTTGTGGAGGATTGAACAGGGAAAGTCCTTGTATGGACTACAGCTCCCAGTACTGTGTGTTGTCCAGTCCCTGAGAGGAAATAGAGGTAGTCCCCTATCTTGCTCCAGGACAGAGAGGCTCCAGGAGGACTCCAGTCAAGCCTCGGCGACTAGCGCAGAAGCGCTGCGGTTTTTCCCCGGTTCCAGCTAGGAAGTGGTCCTTGGCAGAGGTACCCAGCCAGGGTACAGGGAGCTCCGCTACTGTAACTACTCCTGGTTTATGAATAAAATGCCATTATATCCCCCCATGAGGGCTACAAACCATGGCAGCCATTTTGTTTTTGGAATCCATAATATTTTTTTTAATTGGTGAGCTGTAGATAAAGGGCAGGGTTGGATGGAGAGGGAGAGGTGACTCTTCAGTACCACTGTGTATTACAGAATAAGAAGCCAATGTTTGGCCAACTCTAATGGTTTATCTGAGTTAGATTAATATCACTAACAATGCAGGAGTAGAGTACTGGTTACACACACAGTATTTATAGAGATTAGTCCCATTTTAATGACAAACTCTAAGGCATTCTAAACTTTCATATTGTGTTGCTCGCTCACTATATGGAAGTATTGAACAGACTAAGTAAAGAATCAGGCAGCAGTTTTTTAGTCTGTCTAATATTCTAATCTACCTGTCCTCTGGGTCTCTTCTAAAATAAAACAAATCTAAGATATTTTATTTTTGAAGGAACATTCCAAGTACCATGACCACTACAGACCTCTGTGATTGTTATTGTGGCAGGAGTGTACTGTGCCCTCCCCATTTAAGAATAGTGTGAAAACGTACCTGGGGATCTACAGGCCGGACCCGCACTGCACTGAGCTAACCTTGCAGCACTTAGTTGATGCTCCAGTCAATGGCCTGTCCCTGAACAGCGCACCGCAGGTAAGTTGGCAAAGCATTCCTTAACAGATTGGTTACTTAGATTGCTAAAGCACCAGGGCATTCCTAGAACCGTAACCACTACAGTGTTTAGTATTTTCCTTTAAATTCTCCAGAAAGCTTCAGGGGGAAGGGGAATGTTTTACACTTTCTGATTCTAAATAGCAGCTGAAAATGCTGTGTGTGTCTCTGACATATTGTCGTACCTTTAATCTTCATGGCATAAGTGACGGACCGCTGTCACTAAGTACCATGCCCACTGCATATTTGTGTGTTTTCCCCTTGTATCGTGTGGTCCCTCTGTGTAACGTATAGAAGGGTATTGCTGTCTGTATCTCTCCCACTTTCCCCTCCCTTTTCCTGTCACAGCAAGACGTTGCCACAGAGACACTGCCAGCCCAATGTAACCTAGATGCATTGTCCTTCCTCCCTCCCCCATTCAGCTTTTTGGGATTGAAACCTCTATTGGTTTTTGTGTTGGAGACCCCATGTAGGGGTCTGTGTCTGTAAAAACCATGTGTACAAAATAAACTAAGTCAGTCAGTGTTGTAACCTCCAGGACTGTGTTTTGTCCAGTTACTGGGGGGAAAATGGATGCTTGCATGTTATAAGGGTTCCTGAACAGCTGAAGGAAGGGTTACGCGTGTCCACTACAGCATACATATCCCTGCCCGTGCAACACTTGCTATTTGCTTCTGTTACCATTTTAATTCAGTCCCTTTAATAATATGGCAGGAAAAAACTGAGGGCAGAGAGAGACATCACTTTCCATTTATTAATTACACATGTTATAAACATGTTATAAACTATATATATTACACATGTTATAAACATGATATAAACTGAGCAATATGTAAATTGATATGTTATCAATCAGAAAAATATGGAAAAAAAATTATTATTTGGCATGATGCTCAGAATCTTCGATGGGTACACCATTTATATAACAATGAAAATGGCAGGGCCTGACTATTGAACAGAGCAGATGCTAATCATCACAGCTCCTGCTAGTCATGATACGTAAATTGTGTTTTGCTCAAAAACCAGCTCAAACCTGACATAATTGGTCCACTCGGTGTGAAGTGACCACAGGAGACACACAATGACTTCAAACATGCAGATGACCCTGCAAGACTCACCCGAACGTTCATTGCGGCCTACAAGCATTGCTAGCGTGGGGGATGCGGCCAATCTTACGCCTCCACGTATAGCTGGAACCTCAAGCCTAGGACCTTATCCCCCTTATTGGACTGGTGGGTTTATCTTGGTTCCTGGTGTAAGGCCTAAAACCTCATGGCAGCAACACCAACAGAGTCTTTCGGCTCTTAAAATTGTTTAGTTTTGACAATACATCTTTTAAATATCATTTATCCCATTAATGTTGTATTATATATATTCACAATGCTTCTACAAACAAATTATTTAAATAAACGTTACCTCACTTAGCACTAGCACTATTTAATTTGTCTCCCATGTTGGAATTAGTGAAGGACCCACCGACAATGGGGTACTGTGATGTTATTAGTGTAGGGCCCCCCGGTATTGGGGTACTGTGATGTTATTAGTGTAGGGCCCCCCGGTATTGGGGTACTGTGATGTTATTAGTGTAGGGCCCCCCGGTATTGGGGTACTGTGATGTTATTAGTGAAGGACCCAGCGATATAGGGGTACTGTGATGTTATTAGTGTAGGACCCAGCTTTATTGGGGTACTGTGATGTTATTAGTGTAGGACCCCCCTGCTATTGGGGTACTGATGTTATTAGTGTAGGACCCCCTGGTATTGGGGTACTGTGATGTTATTAGTGTAGGACCCCCCCGGTATTGGGGTACTGTGATGTTATTAGTGAAGGACCCCCCTGGTATTGGGGTACTGTGATGTTAATAGTGTAGGACCCCCCGGTATTGGGGTACTGTGATGTTATTAGTGTAGTACCCACCGACAATGGGTTACTGTGATGTTATTAGTGTAGGGCCCCCCGGTATTGGAGTACTGTGATGTTATTAGTGTAGGGCCCCCCGGTATTGGGGTACTGTGATGTTATTAGTGTAGGACCCCCCTGGTATTGGTGTACTGTGATGTTATTAGTGAAGGACCCAGCGATATAGGGGTACTGTGATGTTATTAGTGTAGGACCCAGCGATATAGGGGTACTGTGATGTTATTAGTGTAGGACCCAGCTATATTGGGGTACTGTGATGTTATTAGTGTAGGACCCAGCGATATAGGGGTACTGTGATGTTATTAGTGTAGGACCCAGCTATATTGGGGTACTGTGATGTTATTAGTGTAGGACTCCCCTGCTATTGGGGTACTGTGATGTTATTAGTGTAGGACCCCCCCGGTATTGGGGTACTGTGATGTTATTAGTGAAGGACCCCCCGGTATTGGGGTACTGTGATGTTATTAGTGTAGGGCCCCCCGGTATTGGGGTACTGTGATGTTATTAGTGTAGGACCCCCCTGGTATTGGGGTACTGTGATGTTATTAGTGAAGGACCCAGCGATATAGGGGTACTGTGATGTTATTAGTGTAGGACCCAGCTATATTGGGGTACTGTGATGTTATTAGTGTAGGACCCCCCTGCTATTGGGGTACTGTGATGTTATTAGTGTAGGACCCCCCGGTATTGGGGTACTGTGATGTTATTAGTGTAGGAGACCGCCGGTATTGGGGTACTGTGATGTTATTAGTGTAGGACCCCCCGGTATTGGGGTACTGTGATGTTATTAGCGAAGGACCCCCCTGGAATATGGGTACTGTGATGTTAATAGTGTAGGACCCCCCGGTATTGGGGTACTGTGATGTTATTAGTGTAGTACCCACCGACAATGGGTTACTGTGATGTTATTAGTGTAGGGCCCCCCGGTATTGGAGTACTGTGATGTTATTAGTGTAGGGCCCCCCGGTATTGGGGTACTGTGATGTTATTAGTGTAGGACCCCCCTGGTATTGGGGTACTGTGATGTTATTAGTGAAGGACCCAGCGATATAGGGGTACTGTGATGTTATTAGTGTAGGACCCAGTGATATAGGGGTACTGTGATGTTATTAGTGTAGGACCCAGCTATATTGGGGTACTGTGATGTTATTAGTGTAGGACTCCCCTGCTATTGGGGTACTGTGATGTTATTAGTGTAGGACCCCCCCGGTATTGGGGTACTGTGATGTTATTAGTGAAGGACCCCCCTGGTATTGGGGTACTGTGATGTTATTAGTGTAGGACCCCCCGGTATTGGGGTACTGTGATGTTATTAGTGTAGTACCCACCGACAATGGGTTACTGTGATGTTATTGGTGTAGGACCCCCCCGGTATTGGGGTACTGTGATGTTATTAGTGTAGGACACCCCGGTATTGGGGTACTGTGATGTTATTAGTGTAGGACCCCCCCCGGTATTGGGGTACTGTGATGTTATTAGTGTAGGACCCCCCCGGTATTGGGGTACTGTGATGTTATTAGTGTAGGACCCCCCCGGTATTGGGGTACTGTGATGTTATTAGTGTAGGACCCCCCCGGTATTGGGGTACTGTGATGTTATTAGTGTAGGACCTCCCCGGTATTGGGGTACTGTGAAGTAGTGGTGGGTTTAGCACAATCTGGCCCTATGGTGGTACTGAATCCCCATATTAGTTTGCTGAGATAGGCGATTGTAAGTAGCATTATAGAATTTAGAAATGTATTTTATGAGTACGCTGTTCCTTAATCTGTATTAAGAGCTTATAAAAATTACTGACAGGGAGCTAAGATGGACGCCCAGTTACAGAATAAACAGATGTGGATTTCTACATTAAATTTTATTTTGTACACCTCAAAAATACACATTTGTTATACTGTATATAGTGATAAGTAAAGCGAAAATTAGAAATCCCAGGAAATGAGATGTTCCCTTTAACCCTCTCTAACCATCTGCTCCCCCTGTATTTCTATCACTATTTGACTAGTTTAAAGCTATATTGACTTTATAGTTTAAGTCCACGTTTATCTCATGTCCAAACCAGTTGTTCTTTACCTATTGGTGTCCAAAAATGTGTTTCCATAATATTTCAGTCACCATTTGTAGGATCAGGCAATGATAATTTGCTTTCTGTACTTGCATTGCGTTTCCCCGATATTATTTCCCTTTGATAGGAGGAGAGTTTAATTAAGCTGTATTTTAATATCAGTTACATGATGCTTGATCAGTAACGTCCTCAGCTAAGCTTCCAGTTGAAGAACTAATTAATGCCTTGTACCTGAAGTGGGTCCCTGACAAAAATGGTTAGAAACATGGTTCTAAATAAACTGACATACCAACCTATTTATTATGTATTCCATGTCCTCATTAAATTTCCATTTCATTCCCAGTGCAGTGATGAATTGAATTATTATTATTTTTACAATTAACACTTTGTTCAAAATTGTATAAAACTAAATATGTAATTAAAACACAGGACATAGAATAAAGTATTCTCACACATGCCCACGGTTCTCAGACCAGATGATATTGACCCACAGAGGGCAGATTTACTAACTCGTACTTATAAGGAGGCAGTGGACAATACACACAATACGTTATTTGCCATCTATGTTTATTTCAGATACACACACGGGGTCCTGGAGAAGGGAGAGCTGAGGCAGGGCTGAGTCTGAGTATGGGTAAAGCCTTACTTACTTTTAATGGGTGACCATTTTGAACCTGCCATATCCTTTTTATTAAGCATCATGTAATACATATTAAAATGGCTTCCAATTCAGCTTTTGCTTTCATCTTTCACAATATGTCAGCTAAACTAAAATATTGTCTCAATCTTGGCTCAGACAAGTCGCTGCCTGGGGTCCTCTACTCATGAGATGTTTGCAGAAGATTGAGTCGTACGTTTGGGTCGGTATTAACCTCCGTTTGTATTGTTTTCATAGTATGAGTAGGTGAACTTGTTGATCATTACATAATAATAAATCACAAATGAAATCCAAGCAACATGTCCGACAATTCCCAATCCCAGAGCCACCATGTTTAGTGTAAACGATGTGCGTGATTCGCTTGACGCCATTATCATGTCTCCACGTCTCATTGAGTCCACCGTCTAAGAGACAAAATTAAAAATATTGGTTACTACTGACCATAAGCTATGTCATTATTTTAGCCAATATCGTCCACAATAGTGAACGTATCTTATGTGTAAAAAGTGACGTTAAGTTTAGATGCCAAAGCCAAGTAAGACACTAGGTGATATATATTTGTTTAACTGTAATGAACCTCTTGGAAGCTATTCAAAATGCTTATCAAATAATGGCTTTCTACTCTTTTGAATAAAAGGGATTTTAGTTATTTCATTATTATTTTATTGCTATGAAAAAAACTTAATTTTATTTCTTGACATTTAAAAAAAAACATTTCCTATTGCATTTCTTTATCCTTAGGTGAAAATTACACCAGATTATTTTTGTACAATAAGTAAAATGTCATACTGATATTTTGGATTTTTATGGTACCCAAAAGTGTCAGATGTAAGTTCCACACATCTTCTTGGTATATAGTATGTGAAAATACATAATAAAGGCTATATAGTGCAGATGGTACGTCACAATAAAATCAGATAAAATGGTGGTGAAGTGCAACACTCACATTTAACGGAGCCTGTATATGAAAACTGGCACCGTAATCAGGCTTGTATGCTTTTAAGACAGCATCACACCTACAATCCACGATATGATGTATCTCAAAGAGAAAACATGGAGAGAAGGGAACCAATGTGCAGTCTGTTTCAAATTATGTGCAGAGTGAAAATAAGTAAAATGCTCACCTTTTTCAGAGCAGTGTTTCCTGGCTCTGATGAGTAATAACTATGTGCCAGTATATGTGGGCATGGCACTTCCCCTAGGTAGATTCGGTAGGCTCCAGAGGACTACTTAAAATATTTACATTTATTAATACAATGTATTCATATAACCTATAGTATAAAAATATCAAATAAATGAGTCTGGAAAAAGCCAAAACGCGTTTCACTCTTAGAGAGCTTCCTCAGTGAAACTGAGCTGACTGAGGAATCTCTCTCAGAGTGAAACATGTTTTGGCTTATTCAACCTACTCTGCCTTTGTCACCTTCAAATTTGGTGGTGGGCGGGTTTGTGCAATGATAACAATCTGTCTCTCAGGGATGATTGTATTGATTTAAGTTTGATTTAAAAGTTATTTTAAAGGATATTATACACACAGCCCTGTATTATACAAAGAGCAGCACTATACAGGGGAGCACTGACTGTCCCAATTTATTATACACACAGCCTCTTCAGCACGGGAGTTTATGCCGAAGAGCTAATTGACAGGTGAGAGAAAGACCTCTTATTAAATAGATTTTGCTTCCAATATATGCATTATGCACAATGTACAGATAGACGTAATTGATGTGATCCTGACAGTAATACACACATATATATGCATGTATATTAATGTGTGTATTAGTAACATTTATAATTATACAATATACTATTTTTTGTATATAGGAGCATACCTTATTAGGTGGTTATTTAATTATTATCATTTATTATTTTCTTCTTCGTCACTACCAGATCTCGTTTATAATTATCCACCTGACATTAACCATGTCAGTATGACTATTTATTTTTTATTTTTTTTGAGTTTCAATGTTTTATTCGATGGTGTAATTTCCAGAATAGTAATGGTTGCCTTTTAAACCGCTTGTATGCTGTCCCCCTTGATCACTTTAACTTTCATTAGTATATGAGGGCATAATACATAGGTGACGATGGAAAAAATATAGAATTGTTTCACAAGAATTCAAATTTAGGCACGTGAGTAAATGTGTTGTGTTAAATGCATCCTTTGTGTTGCAAATGGCTATTGAAAATCATTTTGGCTACAGTCCTTGTATCATTTAAGTCTCCCTTGCAAGACGTACAAACATGCACTGCAGAGCTGTACAGACAGGGGTGTTAATGGGATTTTTTTATACAAATACAGAATGTTTTTCATTGCCTTTACTGCTTTATTTGGAAATTATAATTTTTTTTTTATTCTTTATTTTTCTTGTGCACAAGATAACATACAAGCTTGCATAACCACGACGGCTGATTCATGCATATCAACAGTAATCACATGCATGGCAGAGCGGACAGCACATTTTATATATGTTAGGAACTTCATGCTTTGGAACAGTTTTAAACAGTGTGGCAAACCTAGCCACTTCAGAATATTTTGTTTCACTTTAAGGGTTGCCCTAGAAAGACTGGTTTATAAATGATGTTTGATGTATCTGTTTAAAATGTGAAAGAGGGAATTCGTATTCTAGTGGCACAAAAGCCGCTAGCATTCATATGGTAGTTTCACGAACAGGGATTTTCAACACTGTTCGTGAAACGAACAAAGTACCGAATGGGAGCCCACACAAAGGGGATTGTGTGGCTCCCATTAACCAATCGCAAAATTGTATCTATCAGCTGTTAATTGATTCCCGGGTGGCCGTCGTTCGACTACCGACCACGAGGCGGTGGCCATCTTGGATTTCCTTTGTGCCCAGCGGTGTTTGGTCGTCGAGTGCCTGGAACTAAAATCGGCTACTCGACAGCACGAACACCGCTGGACTCCCGTTCGGGAGCGCCGGACTTTTGGTACTTTTTCCCCACTTATGTATTCGTGACTTTTATGATGAATGTATGTTAAAGTATATTTCGTGCGGCGTTCGGTTGATTGTGTGGGGATCTGAGCGGTACTTTCATGAAGTGTGCGCTCAGACCCCAGCTATCTGCCGAACGGTCATTCGGTACAGTGACATGAATAAAATAAAAGTTATGGATTTTTATGTAAAAAGCCAGTTCTGCTGTACGGAGGGATAATCCACTTAACAGGATATTCTAGTGGGAGTATCCCTTTCGTACAGCAGTGCATAGTGGGAGAAATGTTCTATATGTTAAGTTCCCCATATAGTCCCCTACTGTACAACCCCTGTAAAGTCAGTAAGGAAACCCCTTGCATGGGGAACCACATAAATACTGGAGCTTGTGAATAAAATCGTCAGTTGACTCCCAGAACTGTGTTTCATCCGGTTACTGGGGGGATTTGGGATATTGCCTTCATTTTCAGCGCTTTCCTTGGATTACCTTCTTTTACCAGCGGAGATATTGGGATTTAATATTGCAGCTCTGCTACAATTGGTGGCAAGCGACGGGATCCAACCTTACAGCCGAAAAGCGGTGTTCGGGTAATTGAAACTGCCGAACGGGAAAGTGAATGGCAATTCGTATGAAACAAACAACCGAACACAGAGGTGAATGGAGACAGATTATATTGCATTGAAACGGCAGACGTTGAAGGAACTATTGGAAGCCAGGGGTAAGATAGCCAGCAATAAGTCGAAGGCTGTACTTATTGCCGAACTGATGGAGGGAGACAGAGCTCGCAGCGCTACACCCCCACCAGGCATGGAAGAGACCCCGTTCCAGAAAGAGATGAGAATCAGACTAGAATTCCTACCCCAGCCAGTACCGCTGGAAATGCTGACGTACTGATGGCGGATGTGCAGAGTATGTGATGGCACACAGACCGCAGGATTCACCCTCCAGAGGAGAATCTACTGCTGCTTCAGTCACCAGCCAGGTAAAACCCAAGATACCGCATCATACATTTAAAATGTTTTGTGAAGACAAAGATGAGATTGATGGGTATCTACAGGATTTTGAGAGACTGTGTGACCTGCATGATCTGGAGCAGGCAGTGTGAGTACCTTTAGTGGCAGGCAAATTATTGGTCGGGCAGCCAAAGCATATCGGGCCGTGCCCAGAGAGGAAAGCAAAAATTACGCCAGGGTAAAACCAACAATATTGGAGAGATATGCCATTACCCCGGAAGCATACCGGCGCAAGTTTCGAGGACTGCGCAAACCGGATAAAGACTCCCACGCAGAGTCAGCACACAAGCTGGATCAAGCCTCCCAGGGGTGGATACAAGCTAGCCAAGCTACCACCATGGAGGAGTTACGTCAACTGCTATTGTTGGAGCAGTTTTACAATGGTCTGACAGCAGAGGCAGAAGAATGGGTGAGAGACAGAAAACCCCTCACCCTAACAGAAGCTGCACGACTGGCGGACCAGCACTATGATGCCAGGAGACATTATGGTAACGTATATAGAGGGTATCCTCGACCTTCCACCCAACCTCCTACAACTACTATTACCGCACCCACAACAATCCAATTTTTTCCAGCAACTGGGGGGCAAACTCCACTGTCCCGATAAAATGGCCGATCTAACATTCAGTGCCATACCTGCAAGCAATGGGGCCATATGGCGAGAGAATGTACGCAGAACCAGAGCCGTCAAGCACGGAGCCAAGTACGACAAAACCCAGCACCACGAGCAGCCGCGCACCACTACCTGGCAGAGCCAGCACCCCAGGAGCTAATGTTTAATCTCACCGAAGAGCCCCTGGGAATACTGCATTATGTGATGTCTGTACAAGCCACAGACAATAGGCACCCTCATCGCCAGATGGTAACCTTGGAGGGGAAAGAAGTACAAGGGCTCCGAGATTCGGGGGCCACTCTGACTCTAGTAGCACCTCATTTGGTTCCAGGCTCAGCACACACAGGCGGATCCGTGGCAGTCCGAGTAGCAGGGGGAGCGATGTACCGGTTGCCAACCGCAAAAGTTGAATTGGGGTGTGGGGGAAGGGCTAGTAGAGGTGGGCCTGATGCAAAAAGTGCCAGCAGATGTCGTATTGGGAAACGACATGGGCAGAATGACTTCTGCTTTTGTACCTCAAGCCCCACTCCAAGTGGCGCACCCGGTAACCACAAGGCAACAGGCTCGCACCGCACTCTGAGGCTCAGGTAAGAGACAATGTACCCCCTATGACTTGTGTTCCCTGGGATACCCCAACTGAATTTGGGGCAGGTCTAGAGGAGGGGTATTTAGGCCCAGTTCTCATCCTGTTCAGTGCCCTGTTGTGGTTTCCCTATTGGCTGTCAGAGAGCACGTTCCTGATTCAAGTTTCTTCTGGTTTTTGACTTTGGCTTTGATTTTGACTTCCCTGTATTCTGGTATCCCTGACTTCTGGCTTTCACTTATCGCTGTGTCTCTTTCTGTATCCCCTGACCTCGGCAAGTATCCTGACTATTCTTTGGTACGTTAAGTCCGGCCATTCTAAGACCCGGTAATACGTTACCTATTAGTCATCTGACATAGTTCTACGTGCTGGATCAACTAGTAATCCTGACATTACGACATGGCCATAGATCCTGTAGAATTGTGTCAGCACATAGCTGCTTGCGAGAGAAAGCTAGAAGAGAATGATCACCGTATGGATCAGTTTGCCCAGGCTTTCAGCACGCTCCTTACTAGAACAGCGCATCTGCTACCTGTGGCTTCTCCAACTGTGTCACCTCCGCCTAATGTACCTCCTGTAGTACATACGGCACCTACTATCTCCCTATCTCCTCCCCTGCATTGTGATGGTAATATTCAAGAATGCCGGGGATTTATTAACCAAGCTGAGTATCATTTTGAGGCCTCACCGGGATCTTTTCCCACTGACAGAGCTAAAATTGGTTACCTGATGAACCAACTTAAAGGGACACTATAGTCACCTGAACAACTTTAGCTTAATGAAGCAGTTTTGGTGTATAGAACATGCCCCTGCAGCCTCACTGCTCAATCCTCTGCCATTTAGGAGTTAAATCCCTTTGTTTATGAACCCTAGTCACACCTCCCTGCATGTGACTTGCACAGCCTTCCATAAACACTTCCTGTAAAGAGAGCCCTATTTAGGCTTTCTTTATTGCAAGTTCTGTTTAATTAAGATTTTCTTATCCCCTGCTATGTTAATAGCTCGCTAGACCCTGCAAGAGCCTCCTGTATGTGATTAAAGTTCAATTTAGAGATTGAGATACAATTATTTAAGGTAAATTACATCTGTTTGAAAGTGAAACCAGTTTTGTTTTTTTCATGCAGGCTCTGTCAATCATAGCCAGGGGAGGTGTGGCTAGGGCTGCATAAACAGAAACAAAGTGATTTAACTCCTAAATGACAGTGAATTGAGCAGTGTAATTGCAGGGGAATGATCTATACACTAAAACTGCTTTATTTAGCTAAAGTAATTTAGGTGACTATAGTGTTCCTTTAAAGGTAAAGCTTTAGCTTGGGCCAATCCGTTATGGGAGAGTAGTAGGAGCATTGCACACAATTACCAAGAATTCCTTGTGGAATTTAAACTTACGTTTGAACCATTAGGCAGGGAGGATGACGCCTCCACTGCCCTAATGCATATTAGACAAGGAAACCGGTCTATCTCAGAGTATGCTATAGAATTTCGCACCTTTCGTTTCCGAGGTAGACTGGACTAACAGCGGATTAATCTCAGCATTTAAGAAGGAATTATCTGAGTGGTTACTTTTTATCTTGAGTGTATAACAGAGCTCCACAGCTAGAATACTCACAGCAATGTGTTTTTAACCCCTTAAGGACACATGACACGTGTGACATGTCATGATTCCCTTTTATTCCAGAAGTTTGGTCCTTAAGGGGTTAAACTACAATAAATGTGTTTAAAAATCAGTCTGTGTAGGGGGCGTCGCTGGGCCTCCACGTTGAAAGGTAGCATGAAAGATCAGCTCCTGCAGATTCTTGCATAATGGGCTCAAAATAAGCTGTTAACCTTACAACCCAACGCCTAAACATTATAGGTCACTGGGCACAGAGGTATCGGAGCTGAAGCCAGTCTTTCAACAAGAGTTTTAGCCCTTTGGAGGGTGATTTGCCGACTTTGTAGCTAAGGCCTACTCAAGCTGTGAGTGGGGTGGACGGTCGCCCCCCTGCTATCTAGCTCAACGGTTCTTAGCCGACAGTTCTTAGCTCAACAGTTCTTAGCCACTGCGTGGTGCTAGCCTTGTTTCCCCCCCTTTGGACCGATGGGGGTGATCCCGGTCCTCGCCCTGGAGAGCCTACTGCAACCCAGAGTACTGCTACACAGAAGGGAAGCCTTACCCAAAATGGTGGATGCTCCATGTCGAGCTAACCACATCATGACACAAGCTAACCTCACTAGCACACTCAACAAAATCTTTGCGGATTTCTGGGAAAAGCTGAACCACCGAATGCAACAGCCTGTGCAACAGGAGGGGAGAGATCGTCCACCCCAAAGTCTACCACCCAAGATTAAGCGGAAGATGCCAGCTCCAGCTCTGTGGAAGGCCTGTGCCAGACAGAAGTGGCTGAAGCAGTCTGTCTCGAAGACAGCAGCACATGGCCCCCTCAGAGGCTGAAAGCCATGCAGACCTTACCCTAGCTTAGACTGGAGGGATGGCACACAGTGGGAGCCAACGCAGCCATCAATGGGCTTTCCTTGCTGCAATATCTGGACGCCGCGCCTGCCAATACATGCAGGATGTCAGACCTGATCGGGACTGTGCTTTACCCCTGGAAGGTGTTGGTTGAACTGTGCCTCTTGCGGCTATTGTGCCACTTTGTCAATACTACACATGCCTACACCACATGTATTAATTTCATTTATTTGTGATTTGTCTTATCTTTTATTGTTTTCCTCCGTTCCTGGGGACTCTCTAGTCTACACTTAGATGTCTCTGATGTTGGCAGTTCGTACTCCATGCATCAGCGCTGGGGGTCTCGTGGGTGACACACTCTCTATTGGTCAGGCATGCCAGCTCTTCATGGTAGTTCTCTCTTAGTAGTCTTGCACAAACTGAGCTGGTACAGATTTAAGCTTGCAATACATTTTTTTTTTCTACTTAACCCATTCTCAGTTAGCAAGTCATCATAGCATTGTTTATTTACTTGAATTTATCTCTTGCATCTGGGCCGGTTTACTACCTGATTTATTACCAAAAAATGTGCTGGATTATTGTTTGCCATGCAATTGTCCTACTACGTATGTTGTTATGCTTGCATCTGCTGTTGTGGCACTGCAAGATGGTCTGTATATTCTGAGCACAGCAAAAATAAAGAATATACATATTTTTTTTTTTAAATCAGTCTGTGTAAATAAGATGCATTGTTCTTCTAAATTACATTTTAGTTTTATAAATTGTTATTAGTAAGTCACCAAAAGTGTCTCAAAACAGTCCCGCTTGTGTTCGCACCCCCACTTATTAGAAATTAATAATGTCCCTCTTTGTCCATTTAAAATAATGGGGGGTATGTGACCATAGTATGTTGACCATGTCAGAATGAACCCTATCATGAAGAACTAAAACACACCACAAACCCCTTTACCTTGCAGGAGTAAATAAGTGCAATGATTCCGAGGGGGAAACAGCACAGGAGCAGGTTCATAATGGACAGGCCCAGGTAATCCTTGTAGGCTGGCTGAGGAACGACCATCACATTGGGTTGTGTTGTGACTATAGGCGCCCGGTTTGGTTGAAGGTTAAAGCTTGGTATGGGCTGTCCGTACTGGTATGATGGTGGGTTATTGTTATACCCAGGCTGAGCAGGTGCTGCTCCATGATATTCTGTGTTGTATGATCCCGGAGACGGATACATGCCCCACTTGTTGCCGTTATTAGGTGGAGGAGTCTCCATCATCTTCAAAGACCAACGAAGAGTGTCTTTGCAGAATATTGTCACATCATTTTCCTCTCCTGTAATATTTCACGTCATGGATTCCTTCCCTGTATAATGTGAAGCTATGGTGTCATGTGCAATATTTATTATTCAGTATGACCACGGCTCGCACATAGTCAGCGGAGCGTCCCTATTGTACGGCTTGCCCGAGGTGTTTAAAAAGGTGTCATTAATTAATGCAGTCTATTATGGACACCTTCAGTATCAGAGGATCTTTTACACTATTATATATTATGTTACAAAGTACAATACGTTACATTAGCTCGTTGCCTTGGTTACTCTGTTTCAGAGGGAGAGGAAAATACTACGTCATTTTTTTTAAGTTTGCGATAGCCGTACATCCTGGCTGCTGCTGTTCTTATGACTGAAAGTGCCAATTCACGGAGAAACATTTTTCAGTTTTACACTCGAACCTGCTGTGAATCAAGGGAAATGACGTCCAAAGACATTTGCAGTGTCAAAGTTAGCCATATGTGCACACAAAAGGATTTAAATCCAATTACCACCGCCACCAAAATCTACAATACCTAGCTGGTGTGGGAGTATAGGACAGCTTCCCCAAGGAGTTTTCCCAGTAAATCGTCTTTCTATACGACAATACAATCTACCAGAACTAGGGGGAGTCAGCTGAGTCTAGAACAATATGGAACATAACGCAGTGTAATGTAGTAAATTAAACCTTTTACCCGTGATTTAATTGAACTCACAAGATAAAGATGTTTGAAAACATCCAGGGTGCCTCTCCTAAAGTTGGGGGGCTGAAAACTCTTTGAAATTCTCCCTGGTAGTGCGTAGCAGTATGACAGGAGGAAAGACAGGAACTTTAGTGGAATCGACAGCAGAAAAGTGTCTTTATTAATTAAATAAATAAATAAAGCAAAACAATGATCCAACGTGTTTCTTCCCGATTCGGGACTTTTTTAGTTACCAATACTTAAAATCAGCATAAAAACAAACAGCCATAACCCTCCCTGCCAAGTCCCGCTTTAAATTCACCTCTCTTCATCCGCATTGGTCCTCCTGGGGGTGCATGAGTTCCCTCCCATCTCATCCCAAATGAATCCTATAATGGAGAGTCGGAGATCATTGGGTGTTTCCTTCCAGGTTCGCTAAGATTCCAGGACGTCTGTGTTCCATGTCACGATGTCTGTGCTTGGGTTCCATATGTGTTCCATTGCAAAAAGGACTTAACCATATGTTTAACAACAAAAATGGGGGGAAAAAAACAAGAAAAAAACAGAAACGAGCAATTGATCTCTAGGGGGATATATTTATATGTTAGATCATATGCTAGAAGAAGTATGGAAGTATGTCTCATGTCACATTAAAGGGACTCTCCAGTGCCACTCCCTCCCACCCCGCATCCCAAGTAGCTGAAGGGGTTTATACCCCTTCAGTGACTTACCAGAGTCCAGCGCCAATGTCCCTGGGCGCTGGTCCAGGCTCCGCCCACGCTCCTCCCCCGCCCACCTCATCCGGCGGGGGAGACCATTTGTGCATGCGCGGCGCTGGCGGGGTGAGACCTAATGCGCATGCACATTAGATCTCCCCATAGGAAAGAAATGAAAAATGGTTTCAATGCTTCCCTATGGGGATTTTAGCGTCGCCGGAGTTCGTCACATAGTGTGAGGACGTCCAGCGACGCTATAGCACAGAAAATCTGTGCTATGAACCAGGAAGTGCCCTCTAGTGGCTTATGAAAACTGCAACATTTACAGTTGCAGGGTTAAGGGTAGTGGGAGTTGGCACCCAGACCACTCCAATGGGCAGAAGTGGTCTGTGTGCCTGGAGTGTCCCTTTAAATGAAAAGTGCAATTATAAACCGGATAAGAATATTTACTCCAGATGCATACTGTGGATGTCAGGGTTCTGGCGTCTCCTTATAAAGTGCTAAATGGAGAATCATATCAGTAAATCTCCTCTTGTCGTGACTTCAATATGTGCACATTTATCTATAGCTCCACAAATCATGAAGGTGATAACTCTGAATATAATATACCCTATATCTAAAGTAGATATAATATATCTCTCATGGTAATAAAACATTTATTTTCTAATTATTTTCTCTCTTTTCTTTTAAAGGTTAATATGAAGGAGAATGAGGGGAAAATGAGAGAAAGGGAAGAATAAAAAGCAAGTTCTATTAAATCAATTTACTGTATTCCACTATGTTAAGTTCTACATTTACTGTATTCCAATTCCACTACGTTATGTTCTATCTTGTTACAGGCTCATTCCTGTATTCCCCATATTGTGGGAGATAGTATTATCAAAACAATTAAATTGTATTTCTACAAGAGGAAATAATGTAGCCAAACCACTGATGTGTTTAAAAGCAAACTCTCTGTATACATTCAAACATAAACATAAACGCAGCTAGCAATATTAAAGATGCAGACTATGTAGTTTATAGAGTGTAAGCTCACTGGAACAGAGCCTTCTTCACCCCTTCCCCTTTCTATGATTGTACAGCGATGTGGCATATGATGGCGCTATATACATGCTAGACTTAATATTAAAATAGAAAAATCCCATTAAAGGACACTGCCACCTCCTGGATCGCCATCGTCAGCTCACTGTACCACAGTAGTGAGTGCACTCAAATAGTCACGTTACGAGGATAATCTTGCCCATACGAAGGAACATCTTCTCAAACTCTTATTAAAGTGACGCAGAGGAGACACAGACACAAGGATTATCACAATTTGAACAGAACATTAGTAGTTTAGAAACATACAGGTTTATTCACTTAAGCGAGGATTTAAAGAGAATTTAAAGGGAATAGCACTTTTAAGACCAAAGTAGCTGATCTGGCAGCATAGCAGACTTGGAGAATGTTTGCAGTTTGGCTATTTCTACCTTGATTTTGAAATTCTCTTTGAATTCTCACATTAGTCAATAACTCTGGCATTCTTATTTAATCAGTGCCGGCTTCATGCTTTGTAGAGAGTTCGTACAGAAAAGGATCCAGTAAGTGGTGCTGTGGTTTGGATGAATTATTTTAAAGACTGAAGCTCAAATGGTAGTTAGTCGCATGGCTGTATGTTAAATTGAAATAAATCACACAGATAATCCAAGTGATGTGTCCGGCGATTCCTATTCCCAGAGCCGCCATATTCAGTTTAAACGCCATGCGTGAATCGATCGCCGCTGAAAACATGTCTCCGTGTCTCAGCGAGTCTCGTGACTAAGAAAGAAAAAGGAAACATGGCTATTGTCTGGCTAAATTATTACATGGTTAATTTACTAAACTCCATATTGTGATAAATCGAAATCTGAATCAAATCTTGCAAAATGCTCCAACTCAACCGTAATCTCGTCCTGACTATTGTAACCTAACCTGCGAGCTTTTAATCACTACAGCTCACTGCTTAGTGCATCAACCCTTTGATATGTTTCAGGATAACCTTAGAAGAAATGTATTAATTAAGGGATTGCAATTTTGGGGTAAAATAATAACTTTTAGTAAATCGCCATATTTTTTTCAGCTTTATTTATTTAAAGTCGGAAGTTAGGATGCATTAAGGGATGTAAGTTCTGAGTTGCTTTGTAAGAGAGAGATGTTGAGAGCCCCCACTCCCTCCGGTCTACGTGGATACTGGGGACTTGGTTATTCTACTTATTAACCGTTAATAAGGTAAGTTTAAAAATGATTGAGATTTCAGGCGTTGGATTAATCTCTGTAATTTGTCTGTATGGAGATATTGATTGGGGATATTGATCTATTTAGACTGGAACCCATTTTACCTTGCAAGAGTAGATAACTGCGGCAACTCCGAGAGGCAGAAAGCACAGGATGAGGCTCACAATGGACAGGCACAGGTAGTCATTGTGGGCCGGTTGAGGGATGACCATCACATTGGGTTGGGTTGTCACTATAGGTGTCCCATCTGGCTGAGTGGCATAGCTTACCATGGGCTGCCCATTTGGGTACAGAGCTGGGTTTATGTTGTAACCAGGCTGAATCGGAGGTGCCCATTGATAATCCATGTTGTAGGAATATGGAGGGGGGTATATGCTCCCACTGTCTGCCTTCATTCTTTATCTCTCCCCGGATAAGCAAAGTCTTTCTGCAGGCACTAGGAGATCACCTCCATAAAGGCTTCCCCCTATTTAACCTGTGCCGAAGCTAGCCCAACATAATACTTCTTAGCCAACGTCACCAGAGTCACTCCCAAAGCAAATACTGGGGGTTTAAATGAACATGTTCCCTTAGGAAGACTCTAAAGAGCTCTTTCAAAAGAATGTTGAATTATTGCATTTCTGTTGTCAGAAAATGACTATATCATTAATTAATCTGTGTGATTGTGTACACTTAGAGGCTAAAGAAACCATTCAGAAAATCAAATATCACATGTCAATGCTGTAATCCCGTGACATAGTAACATAGCATTAGCGAAACAAAACATACGCATTTTATCGATCCAAAAGAAAGCACTGGAAGAAATTCGATATCTTAAAGTGTAGCCTCACTAGGAAGGGGACTCCCTATTTTTATGGATCTAACTAACTCATTAACTTTTGGGGACTCTCATTTTTTTGCAAATACCACCCAAGATGATGTGTTAGCTTTCATGGTGATACCCGAGAGGACAATCTCTCATCTACATGTTGCCATTTGCTTCTATGTCCTGAATCTCATGTCGCACTTTTATACTCGGCACAAGTGCAAGAGACCCTACCAGATATCTATGGAAGATCCTGCAAGCTTCCCCAAACTCCAGCCCTCCAGATGTTGCTGAACTACAACTCCCATGATTCTATGAATGAAATAGGCTGAGAATCATGGGAGTTGTAGTTCAGCAACATCCGGAGGGCCGAAGTTTGGGGAAGCCTGCTGTAGAATGTTCCATAGATAATCGTGAGAATGCTTAATAAAAATCGATAAGTATGTACTGTATGTAACACAAAAATAGATTTATTCCTATCAGCCATCATGAGCCGCGGCAGATGAGAAATGGCAAGATGTAGAGAAATAAAATATGGGACGTTTTATACTGGGTGTTGTTTTGTTGCTAGAAGGAAGTATTGTTTTATAAATACTGTGACGGATGTCTTTCTCCATCTTACAAGCTGTCATTCAGGTAAAGCTTATTCCTCAACATTTCCAACCTTTGTAAACCTCAAAATAAAATATAATTTTTAATATAATATTTTATTTAAGAGATGGAATTCTTAGTGTAAATCTTACCCGCTAGGTTCCTGTATTGTAGTAAGCCATCTACGGCTGGTGAAATTTGCATCCTATCATACTTTCTTGGTTCTGTCTGACCCGATGTACATTAGACTTTACATGAGAGTTACACCTGAGAGCGCTACATGTTGTTTAGATGCAGTTGCCATGTTCGAAAAACATATGCGCCTTTGCATGATACACCATGAGAAATCCATGAATTTTTACTAAGAGTTTTTTGATTGTAATGTCCATGACGTTAACACGGGAATTGCATGGATTCTGTTAGCTCCAGAATTGTAGCAGAGAGAAACCTCCTCAGTATGGATATTATCATGATCACAGAGCTTATTTTTAATATTATCTATGATTAATATTATCTCCCCTCCTGTGCCCTTCTTTAATCCAAATTTATTTTGGTCAGAGTCAGACAGTGTTTGAACAGACAGTTAGTCTCTATGGTCTTTCTTGCTTTACTCTTTGCAAAGAAACATGGAAGACCATAGAGACTAGCTGTCAGTTACCGAACGTTGGCTGACACAAGGTGTGTGTATATGGCTGAAGGATCATGTCATACACCAAAAGTAGGGAGAGCATTTTCTCTCTTTTTCTTTTTTTTTACATATACTTTATTTAAAATAAAATAAAAAAGCTCCTTTTGAAGTTGATGAAAGGATTTGAGGTGACAGTTGTCCTTTGTGTGTAATATTGCCGAACTCAAACAATAACTATTAACACGGCCATTACAGTAACATACAGGGGAGAGATAGACTTTTGCAGAACAACACGGTTTTAGCAACACGTTTGGCTGCATGCATTTTATTGTCATTGCATTGTGAGTGCTGCTGTTAATTATAGTTGTTATAATAACCATAACCACTATAGTAGTGGGAGTAACCGTAAGGGTATGTCACTGTAGTATAAATCACATATGCGATCCAAGCAAGGTTGCCAGCGATTCCCAGTCCCAGAGACACCATGTTTAGTTTAAACGCTGTGCGCGAATCACTTGCTGCTGAAATCATGTCACCACGTCTCAGTGATTCCCGCACCTGAGAGAATAAAAAAAGGCGTGTTACTGATTATAGTTATGTTTGGTATTAGTCAACGCGGCATGCTTTACAGTAATGCAGAATAATTAGATGCACACAGAACTAGTGAGCAGAGCCTAGGGATGAGCGTAGGAGAACGTATTTTAAATATGAAATTATGTCACTAATCACATTCTTATTTATCATTTGTTCATTCATTTTTATGTGAAATTAGCAATTTTATAGCGTGAAATCTAACTGAAATAGTAGAACTGTCAAGCGCAATATGTGACATAAAATAAATGCAAATACTGGTAGTCCTTTCTTATGGTTATAAGTAAGTACTCTAATCATGCAGCCTCTAAACTTCACACTGGCTGGTTTCCTTGTTTATTAGAAAAATTGCTGACAATAAATATCATTAAAGGGGCACTCCACTGCCCAAACAGAGAAACAAACTCACCTTTAAGTAGATATACCCACAATGAGACATGCTTGCATTTAATTCTAAATTTCCTGGCTAATCACTTATGGGTTTGCTCCACCCAGTGAGGGGGGTCGGGGGGGCGCTCCGCCCCGGGTGCCACTCAGTAGGGGGGTGCCAGGTTCTGTACCTCCTGCTGTCCTGCATCTCCGGCAGTGTACCAGCAGTGAGGGCAGAGCCAGGTTGCTCCCCCGCAGTCACTTTGTACATGTAGAGGATCAGCTCTGTAGATTCCCTGCACCTGCTGCCTGCCTGGGAAGGAGCTGCTGCCCCTGCACCCTCCTAAATGGTAAGGAACTATAATATCTCCCTGCCCTATACCCCACCCCCCACTGCCATTATAACCCCTGCCATTATACCCCATCTCCCACTGCCATTATAACCCCCTGCCCTATACCCAGGGGCGTATTAGCCACGAGGCAAACAAGGCATTTGCCTTGGGCGGCATTTTTCAGGGGGCGGCAAAAAACGCCGCCCCCCAAATGCCCAGGGCAAATGCCTAGTTAGCCTCGCGGCTAACTGACATCCCGAGCGGGCGGCGCTGACAGGCGGGCGGCGAGGGAGCTCTTCCTATGAGCTGACTGCTCAGCTCCCTCGCGTGCCGCAGAGTGAGCCTGGGAGCCGGAAGATGACGTCATCTTCCGGCTCCCAGCCTCACTCTGTAGCCGGCGCGCGAGGGAGCTGAGCAGTCAGCTCATAGGAAGAGCTCCCTCGCCGCCCGCCTGTCAGCGCCGCCCGACCTGCAGCCATTGGACCACCAGGGAGAGAGACCCCCCCCCAGCACTCCCAAAGGTAAGGAGGTTGGGGGGGGATTTAAATTAAAAAAAAAAGGTAATGTGTGTGTGTGTGTCTGACTGTGTGTGTTTGTGTCTGACTGTGTTTGTGAGTGTGTTTGTGTCTGACTGTGTTTGTGTCTGTGTTTGTGTCTGAGTGTGTGTGTGTTTGTGTCTGACTGTGTTTGTGTATGTGTCTGACTGTGTGTGTGTTTGTGTATGTGTTTGTGACTGTGTGTGTGTTTGTGTTTGTGTCTGACTGTGTTTGTGTATGTGTCTGACTGTGTGTGTGTTTGTGACTGTGTGTGTTTGTGTTTGACTGTGTTTGTGTCTGACTGTGTGTTTGTGAGTGTGTGTGTCTCTGACTGTGTGTGTGTGTCTGACTGACTGTGTTTGTGAGTGTGTGTGTGTGTGTGTGTCTGACTGTGTTTGTGTATGTGTCTGACTGTGTGTGTATGTGTTTGTGTGTGTGTCTGACTGCGTGTGTCTGACTGTGTGTGTTTGTGTCTGACTGTGTTTGTGTCTGTGTATGTGTCTGACTGTGTGTTTGTGTCTGTGTATGTGTCTGACTGTGTGTGTGTGTTTGTGTCTGTGTGTGTGTGTGTGTGTGTGTATGTGTCTGACTGTGTGTGTATTTAGAAGGTGGGGCTGGGGAAGGGTTGGGTGGGGGTGGCACGGGGGCAGGGGGGCGCCTGAGTTTTGTCCTGCCTATGGCAGCACAAAACCAGGATACACCACTGCCTATACCCCACCCCCCACTGCCATTATACCCCACCCCCCACTGCCATTATATCACCCCCCACCATCGCTGCCATTATAACCCCCCTGCCCTATACCCCACCCCCAACTGCCATTATAACCACCACCTACCATTATACTACCACCCTCCCTGCCATTATATCACCCCCCACCAGGGCCGGACTGGGAAAAAAATTAGGCCTGGGCATTTTTCAATCAGAGTGGCCCCTGAAGTAGGGGGCGGGGCTAGAGACAAACAAAGATACAAAGTGAGCATGTTGGTTCAATGCCCAGAGCCCCGCTGAAGATGTTCTGCGCAGTGCAAGCAAATGTAATAACATGCTTGCGCTGTGTTTGCTTTTAAATTGTCTCTGGTGTCTCCACAAGTGGGATACCAGAGGTCAAAAGGGCCAGGAAAGTGTATGGTGCATGTGTTTGGCGCCTGCTTGTGGGATTGCGTGTGTGTGTAGAGTGTGGTGTGGTTTTGTGTAAATAGGTCAATTTAATTTGTGTTTGTGGTGTAATATGTGTGGCTAGGTGCAGTGTGTAGGAGATCTAGTGTGTAAAGGACTCATATAGGTAAGGGATCTAGCATGTATGTGTTTGGGTGCTGTCTCTCTGAGGGAGCAGTGTGTGTGTGTCTGAGGGTGCTGTGTGTGTGTGTGTCTGAGGGTGCTGTGTGTCTGGGTGCGCTGTGTGTGTCTGAGTGCTGTGTGTGTCTGGGTGCTGTGTGTGTCTGAGTGCTGTGTGTGTCTGGGTGCTGTGTGTGTCTGAGTGCTGCGTGTGTATCTGGGTGCTGTGTGTGTCTGAGGGTGCTGTGTGTGTCTGGGTGCTGTGTGTGTCTGGGGGTGCTGTGTGTATCTGGGTGCTGTGTGTGTCTGAGGGTGCTGTGTGTGTCTGGGTGCTGTGTGTGTCTGGGTGCTGTGTGTGTCTGGGGGTGCTGTGTGTATCTGGGTGCTGTGTGTATCTGGGTGCTGTGTGTGTCTGAGGGTGCTGCGTGTGTCTGGGTGCTGTGTGTGTCTGACGGTGCTGTGTGTGTCTGACGGTGCTGTGTGTGTCTGGGTGCTGTGTGTGTCTGGGTGCTGTGTGTTTGGGTGCTGTACAAGAACTGTTCCCCTACTGTCACATAGACACATTACACGCAGGCTCACATTCACAAATTACACATGCAGTCACACACAATGCACATACATACGCTGTCACAAACACATTGTGCGCGTCCTGCAGTGAACCGGCAGCTGGGATAAGATGTCATCCTGGCTACTACTGGGAGCACAAGTGAGCTGTGCAGGAAGAGCACCCAGCCCAGCAGCAACCGCTAATCACCATGGGGAAGATCCAAGAGCAAGGTAGGGAAGCTGGGTGGACCTCTTAATTACTAAATGTGTGTAAGAATGTGATTTTTGTGTGTGTCTGTGATTGTGTGTATCTCTGTCGTTAAGTGTGTGTTTATAGTGATTGTGTTGTCTGTGATTAGGTGTATATCTGTGATTGTGTGTGTATTTATATACACACACAACCACAGATGTACAAGTCTGTGTGTATATATCTGTGGTTGTGTGTGTGTATATAAATGTGTATGTGTTTAGTAGATAGCTCCCTTATTTGGTGTCCTTAAATATGTCAATCCCACATAAGGATAACAAATAAGGGAGTTATCTACTAAACAGCTGAAAGATTAATGCTCTAGGTACGCCCCTGGCTCCGCCCCCAACAAGAACAGGACAGGAAACAGTTAACTAATTAGAACCAATCTGTAGGCATAAAAGGTCCCTCCTCCCTCTATCCCACACAGAGCTGGATTAATATAGGGGCTGATGGAGCTGCGGCTCCAGGCCCATGATATAGGCCCATTAAAAAAAATAAAGATGGCTGGTGTTTTACTGGCACAGCCGGCATTTGAGGCTCCCTCGCCGTGCAAGTATGGCAGTAATACCGGCAATACAAATGCAGATATTTTTCTCACAAAAAGCAAGGGTGGAACAGCGCTACAATAACTGATCACAAGGGGGCTGCACACCTGAAAAGGAAGGTAACCCTCAAAACCTTCAAGGATAAATAGAACAAATAGAACAAATGATACAGGTAGCACCAAAATAAATACAATATTGTGGTAAGTAATTAAGTAAAGGTACCAAGTAGAATATAAAAATGTCCTTTTGAGGTTTTAAAAGTGTTCAAATGTTGAATAAGATGTCTCCGGAGTGGTATCACACATCAATGGCATATGCAAAAGAGAGAATAGGAGACCAATAGTGTATAGTATTGTAAGTCTATAGACAAAGTAGAACTAAAAATTGCCAACTCACGTTTTTCAGAGCTATAACCAGCTCTCTGTAAAACAGCTTAAAGTGGTATTTCATCTTCCCACTTGTAGGATATCCCTCATACGGTAGTTGTAGTGTAGTTTACATGCAAGAAAAAGAAGGCCCATAGTGCTCTCCATATTTGCAAATAAGTAGTAGTAAAATAAAATATACTTACAATTTTGAGAGCAGACAAACCGCTCTATGGTAACAGCGGGAGTGGAACAATCCCCACCTAGGATACTTTTGATGATGAACCTGACGTGTATGGAAAATAGGTTGCGCCAGGTAAAAATAAAAAACTAAATAAAAGTATAAAAGACTGCCCAAAGCAAATAGGTAGCCTAAAAAGCTTCCTTTTATTTAAACAAATAATAATATAATCACAACGCTTTTCACCCTATTAGGCTTCTTCAAGTGAGATATTTTTCTCAGTGTGGCGGAACCAACCTCACCACTGGCCACTGGAGGAGCCTGGTCGCCCGCCTCCTGCCACTGGACTATGGCACCATGTGTAACACTGTTCTTTTTCCCTGCAGAAAGGCTGGTTCGTGCCTTTCTGTGGACTGTTAAAGTCACGAACACCGCTGAGCCACTGACCTCCCTTCTCCTACCTGCAGTCAATTATCCGAACACCGGTCCATTCGGTACTTTACTGTTAAAGCCATGCTACCCCAGATAGCTATGCCATGGAGCCCAGCCGTATACTAAAAGACTGTATGAAAGACTTTGGCTCCATGGCGATTGAACTGTATGTATGTGATCTGAGCGCCATTCAGTAATAATGTGCGCTCTGATCTAAGCTATCTGGGGATAGGTAGAATGTGTATGTTCTATGTGATGAATGTAACAGTATGTAATTTTATGTCTTTTATTGTCCTTTGTCTGCCATGTGGTTAATGGAGTTTTGCCTCTGTCCTTGGAGATAATAGGATTACTTCCCAATTATCTCCAGGACAGAGAGGAGGGATTGTGATGCATTGTGAGATTGTAAGCTTGTGATTGGTCAATGTCCAATATGTTTCCCAGTCTTCCATCTGGTCCCCTAGGGGAGTGTCCACCAGGTGGGAGACCTGCATAAAAGCCGGGCAGGTAGCCCCAGTAAATGAGTTCTGCTTGACCCTCAAACGAAGTGTCGTCTCATTCTTGGGGGGAATTGGATTGTATGCTGTTACAGTGCGACTACCTGGACTGTAAGCTGTTCGTATGGTTTTTGCTGTTTGGCTGTTTACAGCATTCGTGTGTTTCCTGTTCGGGAGTTTTGAGCATTCCCCTGGTTCTAGTTCGGGAGATTGGTGAATTCATGTGTTTGCAGTTCGGGAGATTGGTGATTGCAGTAGCTGTCTGTGCATCTGAAAAGGGGAATATCGCCTAAACGGTTTTTAACATCTTGTGTGCAAAACAGTCCGTTGAACACAGTATAAACGGAGATTACTCTGCAATACCAGCACCAGCCAGTAGGGTTCACTGTGTGTGGAGAGAGGCAGGGATAGGAAGTTACAGCATATCCCTCCCTGCCTCTCTCTACTCACTGATCCACGGGGGAGACGCTACACAGCACAGAGAGTCCAGACAGCAGCTCTACAGCTCAGGTAAGTGAGTGATGGGGGTACAGGCAACAGGGACACATGGAGACACAGAGACACTAGGGTACACTGGGATACCTGAGGTCACTGAGAAACATGGGGACGCTGAGACACATGGGGACGCTGAGACACATGGGGACGCTGAGACAAATGAGGACATTGAAGGACATTGGGACACAGAGACACTAGGGACACAGTGTCCCCATGTCCCCCCAGCCAGTGTCCCTAGTGTCTGTGTCCCATGGCTCCCAGTTTCCCCTAGTCTCCCAGTGTCCCCATGTCTCCCAGCCAGTGTCCTTAGTGTCTCAGTGTCCCCATGTCTGTGTCCCCATGTCTCCCAGCCAGTATCCATAGTGTCTGTGTCCCCATGCCTCCCAGTGTCCCTATGTCTCCCGGATATTATCCCTAGTGTGCCCATGTCTCTGTGTCCCTAGTGTTCCCATGTCTCCCAGTGTCCCCATGTCTCCCAGTGTCCCCATGTCTATATCCACAAGTGTCCCCATGTCTCCCAGTGTCCCCAAGTGTCTGTGTCCCCATGTCTCCCAGCCAGTGTCCCTAGTGTCTGTGTACCCATGTCTCCCATTGCCCCCGTGTCCCCTAGGGTCCCAGTGTCTGTGTTCCCATGTTTCTCAGTGTCCCTAGTGTTTCAGTGTCCCCATCTCTCCCAGTGTCCCCAAATGTCTGTGTCTCTATGTCTCACAGTGTCCCAATTTCTGTATCCACAAGTGCCCCGATGTGTCCCAGTGTCCCCAAGTGTCTCAGTGTCTCCAGGCCCATAATATATTATATTGGCCTCTTTCAGCCCAAGCAATCCATGAGAGGATTCTCCAAGAAAACACAAACATAAATACAAAAGATGCGTAAACTGCAATCAACTAGCACCAAGTGGAAGAAATCTTTGTAAAGAGTGTCTGACAAAAGCTGCTGAGGTAATGGATAAAAGAATCACCTGAAACAGATTTGAAGAAGTGGATTACAGAGGCAATAGCCGAAGGCTTCAAGTCCACAACAAGTAAGATGACCTCATCCAAACATGAGAAGAGACGATAATTCCACAGATTCAAGTGAAAATTCGGTCATAATGGAAGGTCTGTCAGATGAAGAGAAAGGTGAAGTAAACCATGCTTCAAGAACATTGGATTCTAAGGCAGTCGATAAACTAATAAACATCATAAGGGAGACTCCGAGATTCCCAGAGGAGAAATCAGAAATGAAAGAATCAGACAGATTTTGAAGATCTGAAAGCTAATAGGCCAACATTTCCTGTTCACTCTACCATAAAGGAAACATTTCCCAAGAATGGTAGAAACCAGAGAGAAAAGTAACTCTTAATAATAAAGCATTTATCCATATGGCTAAAAAGACCATACTACCTATTGACCCCAATGGCTTATCTGAGGGAGCCTATGTAAAAAAGACTGGATGCAAATCTTATCAAGTCATACCTAGCATTAGGATCTGCACTACATCCCGCAGTAGCTTTAACTACTTTGTCAAGAGCATTTAAAGTTTGGTTAGAAAACTTAGAAGAAGACATTGCTAAAGGAGTCCGGAGAGAACATCTTTTGGACAGACTAAAAGAATTGAAGTTGGCTACTGAATTTTGTTCTGAAGCCTCATTGGATGTCACTAGAATGGTGGCTAAAAGCATGGGCTTGTCAGTTGCAGCAAGAAGAGTGTTATGGTTACGCTACTGGGGGGCAGACTATGCCTCTAAAGCCTCCCTGTGTGCTCTCCCATTCCAAGGAGATTTTCTATTCCATAAAGTCCTGCATGAAGCTATTCATAAGGCAGCTGATGGGGGGAAAAAAAGCTTTTCTTCCACAAGGAAGAAAATATGGTTCTACCACATGGAAAGTTAAGAGGTACAGGGACCATTCCTTTCAAAAACGCAGAACATATAACTGGAGAAACTATCAGACACCTTCCAAATCATAAAAATACACAAAAATATAATTTATAATATATAATATATAAAATGTATGTATAAAAATAAATATAAAAAAATATATATGTGTATAAAACAGTCCCAATTGTATCAGAGATAGTATAGTCTTAGTTGCTGTTTTGGCTGGTAGAATATCTTCTCTGTTTGTAGTAGATCGTCTCATGACATAAAAGACACAATGAGAAAGGACCAATCGTGTAGAGTGTATAAGATAAAAATGAATTAAAATAGAAATAATACACTCACATTCGAATGAGCTATGGCCAGCTCAGGTGTAATAGGCATACAGCGTATTAATCCCCGCTTGTAGGATGTGTGGATGCTTGTCCTCCGAAGGGTGATGGTATCCAATTCTCAGGGAAAAAATATAAACAACATCTCTGATGACACGATGTAAAGATAGATTAAAATAAAATAAAATATACTCACAAATGGAGTGCAGGTCTGTCTGCACTTGAATGATAGTGTGGGTGGTATAATCCCCACTTTAGGATTAATAAAATGCCAGGAACGGGTAATAAAAGATATATAAAATAAGATTGTATAAAGGAATAATAATACAAAATTATTTATTTATATAAAACTTATGATATAAAAATATTATATAAAGACATAACTATGTAAGTTATTATCCATGTTTAAAACTAATTTTTCTTCTCTTTTGATCAGTGTATTTTTAATTTGTACAAGGAATAGCTCTGATTGGCTGTTGCTTGATTATGTCACTTTGGCGCCAATTTCAAATGATTGATGTACCTATATATATACTCCTTTATTGCCAGGTTTTAATGTTATACCAATTTGATAAAGCCCTAGTGGTGAAATGCGTTGTTGGTTTTATTATATTGTATATTTTATATAAATAAATAATTTTGTATTATTATTCCTTTATACAATCTTATTTTATATATCTTTTATTACCCGTTCCTGGCATTTTATTAATCCTAAAGTGGGGATTATACCACCCACGCTATCATTCGAGTGCAGACAGGCCTGCACTCCATTTGTGAGTATATTTTATTTTATTTTAATCTATCTTTACATCGTGTCATCAGAGAGCACTATTGGTTGTTTATATTTTTTCCCTGAGAATTGGATACCATCACCCTTCGGAGGACAAGCATCCACACATCCTACAAGCGGGATTAATACGCTGTATGCCTATTACACGTGAGCTGGCCATAGCTCATTCGAATGTGAGTGTATTATTTATATTTTAATTCATTTTTATCTTATACACTCTACACGATTGGTCCTTTCTCATTGTGTCTTTTATGTCACGAGACGATCTACTACAAACAGAGAAGATATTCTACCAGCCGAAACAGCAACTAAGACTATACTATCTCTGATACAATTGGAACTGTTTTATACACATATATATATTTTTTTATATATATTTTTATATATTTTTTTATATATACATTTTATATATTATATATTATAAATTATATTTTTATGTATTTTTATTATTTATTAGTTCTCTTGGCGCAGCCTTTCCTTGCTTTTGTTGTACACTCTTATAGTAGAGGGTTAGAGGGTGACCCTCTATTAGGCCGATGCCTATTATATTATTAACGCTAACCTACCTCCCTACTCTTTCTTGTACCTTCCAAATCATCTAGAAGAAGAGGATCACGTATTCCAAGTAAAAACTTCTGAACCTTTGCCGGCCCAGCCAGGAATAACATCTCTTCTATCCTGTCTGGGTCAGAAGTGTGACAGAGTCCTGGTTCCTATCGATTTTGGAAGAAGGATACAGGAGAGAATTCAAAACTTTTCCAACTAAAGATTTCTTTATCCAATCTCGTGTAGCAAAAGGAGAAAAAGAAAAGGCTATGAGGACCTGCATATCAAAACTTCTGGAAAACCAGTTATAGAAGAAGTCCCAAAAGAAGAAAAATCAAATGGCCACTATTCTACGGTTTTCCTTGCCCCAAAACCACAGAAGAAGTGGAGACTTATTCTGGATCTAAAAAAATCTAAATTCCAGAATAAAAAGAACGTTCAAGATGGAATCCATTTCCACTATCATACCAAACTTAAAAATGGGGGATTGGATGACTTCAATTGACTTGAAGGATGCATATCATCAGATCCTGATCAACAAATACCACCGCAAGTTCCTTCGGTTCTATGTGTTTGGAAGGCACTACCAGTTCAAAGGGCTTCCGTTTGGGTTAAGCTTGGCACCGTGGAGGTTTTCAAAGATCCTCATCGCTTTGGTTGCAGTTATCCAAAAGAAAGGGATAAAGATCTATCATTATCTGGACGACTTCTTGATTATAGGTCCATGTCAGATAGTAGCCCTTCACAGTCAGGTGACAGTATAACATCTACTAGAACATGGATGGAAGTTGAATATGGAAAAGAGTATGATGATACCTGCTCAGAGGATGATATTCCTAGGTGCAGCTATAGACACTACCATCGGGACAGTGAATTTGTCACCAGAAAGAATAGAGAGGATTCAAGTAAAGATCCCGAATCTTCACTACAAAGTACACATAACGGCAAGGGAATTTATGAGCCTATTGGGCTCTCTCACGTCCACCATAGGATTAGTCAAATTGCCACAATGGAACATGCGTCCAATTCAAGTGAAATTCTTACAAAATTTCAAGAAAAGAGAGTACAACTGGGAACAGATAATTCTTCTCACTCAGAAAACATTAGACGAGCCACACTATATGTACCCAAACCCTCCGGAGGTCTAGGTCTTCCCAATCTCACACACTACCTACATGCAGCCCACCTGACACAAATCCAGCATTGGCATCTTCCCCCTGCTCACAAACGATGGGTAGACCTAGAACATCTCATCTTTGGGAGAGATCACCCCTCCCAATACATGTGGCTCCAGAGACAACACAGACCACTGCCACCCCCCACCTCCCCGACTATCACCCACTCCCTGGATCTCTGGGACCGCCTCAGTGACAAATTTGACCTGTCCACAGGCCTATCACCCCTTTCCCCAATCCTCCGCAACAAACTATTCCCACCTGGCCTCACACCACAACACTATGCCCACTTTGAAGATCGCGACATAGTTAGGTTAGGACACCTCTACCCCAATGGCGAACTCCTGCAATACGCCGACATCCCCAACCCTGAAACCCTAACCACATTCGACTACTTCCGCTACCTCCAACTCCGGAGCTTCGCAGCAACGGATACGGTCCGCATGGCAGCCACCTCGTCACTGACCGGGTTCGAAAAAGATACCCTCCACTCACCATCGAGAAAGAGCCAAATATCATCCATCTACATAACACTGACCACACACCACACTCAGATAGCCCTCCCCTACATTATGGCATGGGAAAAAGATCTCGGACCCCCCGAGGACCCCACGGACTGGGCTGACATCTGGGCATCCATTAAATCTATCTCAATCTGCGTCACCCATCAAGAGCAGGCATACAAAATGCTCTTCAGATGGTACCTCACACCCTGCCGTTTAAAGGCTATGAAACAAAGCCCCACTAACCTATGTTGGAAATTGTGTGGCGAAACCGGCACGTTCCTCCATTGCTGGTGGACATGCCCAAAACTCACCCCCCTATGGGAAAAAATCACGACTCTCCTAACCAGAATACTAGACAAACCGGTCCCCCTGGACCCATGGGCTCTACTACTATCCAAACCCTTAGACATCCTCACCCGTAACGAGAACAAACTCATAGCGCGAGTGGCCTTAGCCACACGAAGAGCAATTGCGGAAAATTGGTCTACGCAACGTATACCCACTCACACCCAAATATACACGAAAATCACTGACAGCATAGATATGGACAGACTAACAGCGCAACTGCACGACACCCCAAAATCATTCCACAAAGTTTGGGACCCATGGATAGAAGGACACAGTGACCTTCCATGGTGAGCTGAGAAAACACTCAAATAACGCCATTAATGCACAACGAGAATGACGATAGTCACCCGCGCAGCCACCCCCAACCCCACCTGACCCATCTGGTACTCGGGAGGTCACCCAAGGGGGCAGCAACATCCAACCCCTCTAAGTGATCTTTCCCTTCCCCTTCAAATACCTTCTCCCCCCCCCCAACCACCCAACAACCCTTCTGACTACAGCACCAGACTCCTATGCCTAGGTCTTCTGACTTAGCCGCAACCAAAGAGTACTCAAAGGCCGCACCACCTGAGAAAACAGATCCCCCTCCCTACCAAGAGAACTACCATCGACCCTTCTGGCTTGGCAAACCTACAAACTATATCACCTCTCCTCGTAGACATACTTCCAACCCGGACCAATATCCCCTCAGATAAACAGCGACCCCCCCGATGACATAAGTCCACTACCAAACGCCATGTAGGGTCACATTCACGACCTCACACTTACTAAGGCCCCCAAAGACAGACACAGTGCAAGCCTACAAGCTGCCGAGCCAGTTTATTGAGCAAACAAAGCAATGTCATACCATGTTGTCTTCAAACACATAACCAACCTCCTTTTTCTGTTAAAATATACACACGACTTTTGTATGTGAAATGTGCTAACTGTAAAATACAGAATCTCAAACTAGTGAACGGACAACAGGTCGACCACGGTAGGAAGGGTGCGACTCAATAACCAAGCCACCATTTGCCCACCCCTCATCCCTATCCTACCTTCCGTACTTTGTACCCCCGACCCACTGCCTACCCCCCCTCCCTGATCCTGGTCATGGAGACCTATTTGTATTCTCACACCTCCTTGGCAAATGTAAGATGAGTACTGTATGCAATATTGTACCCTATCCCCCTCCCTCTTCCTTTTTGTACCCCACCCCATCCTCAACACCAAACGATTGCAAAAGTTGATCTAACCATAGAATCTAGTTGTATACAAACAACATACGCTGTAACCAAAGATGTAATATCTGCATTCCTGCTCAAATTGTTTGACTGTCGCTTTGAGTACATGCCTGTTATACAAAGATTGTAACACAAACTTTAACCCCACTTTTTTTTTCTGTACCCCTTCCCCCAAAAAACAAAATCTTTACAAATAAAGAATTTTCAAAAAAAAAGAAAACATTAGACGACCTATCTTGGTGGATGAAAATAAAACACCTCTCTCTAGGCTTTACATTGGAAGAACCACCATGGAAGACAGTGACCACAGATGCAAATCTCCAAGGATGGGGTGCACATTTAGAAGAGAACTCAAATCTAAGAGAACTAAGAGCCATATACTATGCCCTTTTGGGATTTCAGCAGTGCCTAAAGAACTCTTGGGTAAAAATTCAAACAGACAACAGAGCTGTGGCGTCATATATAAATTGACAAGGTGGAACCCGAAGCAAAGCTCTCTTAATAGAAATAGTTCCGCTTATGGAATTTGCTCAAGACAAGATACAGGATCTGAAAGCAGTCTACCTCCCAGGACCTGAAAATGTTTTGACAGACTATCTGAGCAGAACTATGATACTAGCGGGAGAATGGAAATTGCATCCAGAAGTATTTCAAATGATATCGTTAAGGTGGGGCACGCCTCAGATGGACTTGATGACTTCGAACAGGCTCAAGTCCT
This sequence comes from Pelobates cultripes, assembly GCA_933207985.1. Taxonomy (NCBI): domain Eukaryota; kingdom Metazoa; phylum Chordata; class Amphibia; order Anura; family Pelobatidae; genus Pelobates; species Pelobates cultripes. The sequence goes on from OW240913.1 coordinate 330,848,611, forward strand.
GAAGTATTTTTCACTACAAGCGTACTATCGATCAGCCTTTTCCTGTTCCTGGGACTTCGATCTGGGGTATGCTTTCCCTCCCCTGCCTATGATTTACTGATTATTGAGGAAAGTTTGGAAAGAGGGGAAGATGGTTATTGCAATAATTCCAATTTGGCCAAGGAGACCTTGGTTCCCGATCCTGAACAGAATGAGCTTGAGTCCTCTGTGATGGACCGTTGGCACTCCAACCGAGTACCTCCGCCAATCGATGCTCCTAGTGCTTGCCGAGGACTCCGAGCACTCTAACTGACACCATCAGCACTACAGACCCCACTTCCAGCAATGCAGCTGTGCCGGGCTCTCGCCATCTTTCACCCACTCTGGACCCAAGGCCAGGATCCAGCTTCCAGTGGGTAGACCTCTCCTATATCCAGAGAGCAGGAACCAGGAACAAGCTCTTACAAGAGCTCATACTCAGGGGAGTATTGTGATATAGCAATCCCCAAGAGTGTAGTTATCCCATCCCCCAAGCATGAGCCAAGGTTTCAAGAAAGGGTTAAGTAGTTCTGGTTTATTGAGGGCTGCCTGCCCGGTATTTATCCAAGTGTCCACCAGGTGTACACTCCCCTAGGGCACCTGATGGAACAATGGGACACATATTGGATATTAGCCAATCACAGACAATACAAACAAAACACTCCCACAGTGACATCACAATCCCTCCTCTCTATCCTGGAGATAATTGGGAAGTAATCAAATGATCTCCCAGGACAGAGGCAAGACTCCATTAACCACATGGTTACAAAAAGACAAAAAATTACACAATGTTTCAATTACTACATAAAACATATACATGCAACATATCCCCAGATAGCTTAGAACTGAGCGCACATTACCGAATGGCGCTCAGATCACATACATACAGTTCAATTGCCATGGAGCCAAAGTCTTTTCCATAGTCTTTCATTACACAAATAGGCTCTGTGGCATAGCAATCTGGGGTAGCACTACTCACATACTGAAAGTCCCGAATCCCTCGGCAGAGATACACAAATAAACCTTTCTTCATCACATCCTCCATGGCCACTTCCTCAGAGACTGGATTTGTTGATCCAAGGTCCAGCAGTTCATCACAATCCAAACCAGTTGAATTTAGGGGCTTGGTTCTTGAGAAGCAGAGACTCTTAGAGCAAGGATTACCTGACTCGGTGGCTGAATGCTTTTGAAATCCAGAAGACGTGCTATCATAGAATATGGGATGTTTTTCAATTATGGTCAGAACAAAACTCCATAAACTTCCTGCATCCTACTAATATTAATGTTCTGAAATTTATACATGCAAGTCTGGAGAAGGGTTAAGCTTAAGCACATTAAAAGTACAGTCATCGGCTTTATCTGCACTGTGTAACACCTCATGGGCATCAGATCCTCTGATAGCGAGGTTCTTCAAGGCAGCTATATGTATAAGACCTCCATCCAGATATGGTGCTGGATGTTCTGTCAGACATCCCCTTTGCTCCTTTGGATGAGTTGGGTATCACTATTCTGACTCATAAAACATTGTTCTTAGTGGCAATCACCATTGCTAAAAGAATGTCTGAGATTCAAGCCTTCTCCAGTGATGTGAATCATATACAGTTCTTCCACGATGGAAGAATTACCTAGAGTGGAATTCCTACCTAAGGTGGTTTCACGATTCCACATTTCACAAGATGTTATCCTGCCTTTCTTTTATCCAAACCCTTCCTCCTCGGAAGAATTTAAGCTCTATCAATTGGATGTTAAGGAATGTCTGATGAAGTATCTGGAGGTCACTAATCAATTTCGGAAGTCACAACATTTATTAATTCTTCCATCTGGCTACAGAAAAGGTGAAGCTGCTTCTACCGCTACTTTGAGGCGTTAGATCTCAAACACCATAAAGAAGGCTTATCATGTTAAAAATCTCATTCAGAGAAAATAAAGACTAATTCGACTATTGCACTTGCTACCTCCTGGGCTACTTGGGCAGAGATGTCATCTGATGACATATGCAGGGCAGCCACCTGGTCTTCTCCTATGTCATTTATTAAACACTACAAGCTGGGTGTAGCTTCTTCATCTACTTCCTTTGGGAGAGGAGTTTTTTGTTCTCTGTTACTTCTCATGAATAAAATATTATTGCAGCAGACTAATAGTATCCATTTTTTTTCTCCCTCGCATTTGTCTTAGCTTGGGTATTACCCATAAGTGATGCTGCTATGATTAGCCAGGAATATAGAAAAATTTCTTCATACTTACCGTAATTTTCTTTTCCGGGCTATTATTCATGGCAGCATCAGCAACACTCCCATGTTTTTTGTTTTACAGATTTAAACTAGACTGTGGGATAGAGGGAGGAGGGACCTTTTTATTCCTACAGTCTGGTTCTAATTAGTTAATGGTTTCCTGTCCTGTTCCTATTAGGGGTGGAGCTAACCCATAAGGGATGCTGCCATGAATAATAGCCAGGAAAAGAAAATTACAGTAAGTATGGAGAAAATGTTCTATATTTTTCATTGTGGGTATATATAAAAACAGCTTGCTAGTTACATATCTCTTGCCTGCAGCCTTTACAAACCCTCCCCTTCTAGCCCCGCCCAGACTTTCTGTGGCCGTCCAATCACAGACTTCCCAATGCAGCTCAATAAGAAGTCTTTGTAAGACAGGTGCTCTGGGCAATTGCTGCCTCTTGAGTTTATCTCCACTGAGCTAACCAACCAGGAAGTAACAGCATCAGTTATCGGATTGACAGCCAGCCGGGGGGGGGTAACTAGGTCCATTTATAGGTCCTACCTTTCTATTGAAATCTACACTTTTTGTAAAATGAAATAAAGTGGACACACTCTTCACACATAAAGCACTTTAGTATGCTAAACTTCTTTATGGGTCTGGAATGTCTCTTTAAGAGCAACAGTTAGTACATCATTGTAGCTACAAAATGCTGGCAGGTGTTTTAGGTCCACCCCGTATGCAATTCATGTCTGTCCCCGCTAATTTCTACCACCAGTTATCTGGGAATAAGAAAATAAAATTAAAAGGAAAAAAAATCTACCAACAAGTGTGTCTCTTGCTAAGAGAGTTATAGAATTAGTGAAAAAAATAATAAAACTTAACTTTTAATATCATTAAATATAAAAATATATCTTATATAAATAAAGATAAGATAAACTCAAGCAAGAGGTTCAGTCCTTCCTGTAAATATAGTGCTCGGTAATGTGGCAACCCAGTAACAGTGTATATTACCGAAATAATGCTGAAAAACAAATATAATATTATTGAAACACAGTTAGACTGGAGTCAGAGCAGAAAGGCAGGGAAAAGAGATGTGCTGCTAGACCAGCTCCTATTTCAGTGAGAGTCCAATGTGCTCTTAAAAAAGCCCTCTCTGATACTAAGCCACCCACTACTGCTAAGAGTAGGAAAATGAAGGAAATAAGAGGATTGTTACAAGGACTGATTGTCCAACCAAAGGATGCTGTGACAGATTCATCTGTATTGCTGGTTCGTCTGTTACCCTTTGTTTTCGCTGGATTTCCTGTCCGTATGCCCCTGTTCGTGTGATTACAAAATACCGATTGAAACCACCCAGGAGAGGAGTGTGCTGCTGGTTAACCTCTTGGCCCCAATTAGAACGTTGTGGTTAACCGCAGACACCTCTCCATTCCATTCGTACGGGTGGTCGTCGTTCGCATGCCAACCATGAGGCGGCGGCCATTTTGGGACACGAGGAAGCGTAGCGGTGTTCGGTACAAATTCTATGGAACTAAAAACGGACACTTTAATCTACCGAACACCGCTGGGAGCTGCTTCCCACCTTCTATTTCGGCGAGGCGCACGAACGCCGGTCTGTTCGGGAGTTTTATACATTCGTATGGACCTTTACCCAGATAACCGTCCCATGGAGTCATTCGTATACCGAAGGACTGGTGAAAGACTTTGACTTCATGGCGATTCGCCTAGATACATCGGATCTGAGCGCTATTCGGTAGAAATATGCACTCAGATCCAGGCTGTCTGGGGATACGTTACACGAACTATATTCATTCAGTATTTCTTCAGTTATATATTTTAATGTATTTTTCTTGCTGTATTTTAAAATGGCGATTATCTCTATCCTGGGAGATAATTAGGTTTCTTCCTAATTATCTTCGGGGTAGAGAAGAAGGGTTTATGGGTAAGATGGGAAGGGCTTATATTGAAGCCACTGCGATTGGCTACTGTTCAATATGTTTTACAGTCTTCCACAAGGTCCCCTCGGGGAGTGTCCACCTTGTGGAGACCTGCATAAATACCGGGCAGGTAGCCCCCATTAAACAGATCCTTATTTGACCCTCAAGACGGAGCTTGGTCTCGTTTGTGTGGGGGAATTATTACTGGGACAGCGCTTTCGGTATTTTTAACTGTGGAAGGCGTTCGACTGTTTTGCTGATCGGGAGTTGCCGTGTTCGTGAACTTCGTTCGGGAGTTTGGCGGTCGGCTGGATAGAAACTGCATTGCTGGAGAGGGGGATTATTCACTAAACGGCGGCTTCATCTACCTGGCGGTGAGTGTCGTAACAATTGGTGGCAGCGGTGGGATGAATCCTACCGCCCAGAAGGCCAGCTACACATCCCAGGTTGGAAATGCAGTATGAAGAGTTAAGGCGTGCTACCCTTAAAGATATATTGGAACGCAGAGGACGATCAGCGAGTAATCTCAAGAAAAGAGAGATTATTGCCATATTATTGGAAATGGATGCAGCACAGGGAACGGGGAGAGCTGATGTACCTGGCATACTGGAGTTAACACCCGAGGAGATACAATTTAACCGGGCAGTCCAGATCAGGCTGGCACACTTTGGCCCCAACCCCGCAGCAGATATTGTGGTTCAAGTGCAAGCAGCAGTAGCAGCACAACAGGCGCTCCAGGGAAGAGGCGCTGCAGCAGCTGAGGTACCCTATAACAATAATGGAAGGAGGAAGGTACCCTTTGCTGCATTTAGAAATTTTGTAGAAGCCGAAGGAGAGATTGATGGGTTCCTGGCTGATTTTGAAAGGCAGTGTGCCTTACACCAGGTACCCGCAGAGGAATGGGTCACCATCCTCTCTGGAAAGTTATCCGGCCGGGCCAGTGAGGCGTTTCGGGCCATCCCAGAGGAGGAAATCACCAGCTACAGGGCAGTAAAAGATGCCCTTTTGGCCAGATACGCTGTAATCCCTGAGGCGTACCGGCGGCGATTCCGGGACACTAACAAACAAGCTGGCGATTCTTATGTGGAGTGGGCATGCCGAGTACACCGCACCGCAGCCCACTGGATGGCAGGGTGCCAAGCGGTAACTGGGGAAGAAGTGCTGCAACTGTTTTTGTTGGAGCACTGCTTTGATTCCTTACCTGCAGGAGTCAGAGAGTGGGTTAGGGACCGCAAACCCGCTACCTTATCCGAAGCTGCTCGTCTGGCTGATGAGTACACTGATGCACGGAAACTGGACCAGACAGCAACCAAGGTCCCTACCCGAGTGGAGTACAAACTAGCAGCCCCTCCAACCACTGCAGTGTATCAACACCCAGCGCAACGCACTCCCACAATGCCAACAGCGAACAATTATGTTCAGCCAGCCCGGTTCAACGCCCGGGATTACTCACAGCCTATCCGGTGCTATGGGTGTAAACAGTTGGGGCACAAGCGACCGGAGTGTCCATTGAACAATTCCAGCCAAGCCCAGTCGTGGAGAAGACCAGCCGGCGGAAATCAGCAGCCACCCCAACCTTCCGCTCACTGCCTTGAGCAGGAGGAATTTTGGGGTATACTACATGAGGCAGATCCGGTACAAGCAGCGCAGCAGGATAACCGACAACAGCACAGGCAGACCGTTAAACTAAATGGCAAAGCAGTAACTGGTCTGAGGGACACCAGAGCCACTATGACCTTGCTCCAAAAGAACCTTGTTTCAGAACACCAGCACACTGGAAATACTGTGGCAGTGAGGGTAGCGGGAGGTGCAGTGTTCCGTCTGCCGGTTGCCCGGGTTCATTTGGATTGGGGAGTGGGCTCTGGACATGTGAATGTGGGGGTCATGAAAGATTCCCCAGAGGAGTTTGGGAGGGAAACCCAGACAGATTTGACGCTCCAGAAGTATAGGGACAGGGCGGATACTGGAGAGGAAGGAGTAGATGGGGAACGGTATGAGTGGGTGGGGGACAGGTTGTATAGGATCCCTAAGCTTTCCCCGAAAAGTGTTGCCCCTCCGCCGAATCGACAGCTGGTGGTGCCCACAAAATACCGGCAGGAGATTCTGCGGATAGGGCATGATGTTCCGCTAGCTGGACATCTAGGTTCTCGCCGCACAGCCTATAGGATCATGCAGAACTTCTTTTGGCCAAACTTTAATCAGGCTGTGCGGGTATATTGTAGTACGTGTGACACATGTCAGCGGGTAGGAAAACGGGGGGACCACCCCAGAGCTAGGCTTATGTCTATGCCTATCATTGGGGAGCCCTTTGCCCGTATAGCCGTTGACATTGTGGGTCCACTGGCCAGGGCTAGTCCATCCGGTAAGAAATATATTCTCACCGTGGTGGATTATGCCACCCGCTATCCAGAGGCAGTAGCGCTGTCTAATATAGAGGCAGAGATAGTTGCTGATGCCCTGGTTAGGATTTTTACCAGAGTCGGGCTCCCTAAAGAGATTCTCTCGGACCAGGGAACCCAATTTACCGCTGTGCTCACCCAGCAACTGTGGAAGGTGTGCGGCATTAAACCGCTGCTTAGCTCACCTTACCATCCACAGACTAACGGTCTCTGCGAGCGATTTAACGGTACCCTCAAACAGATGCTGAGGACCTTTTCTGACACTTGCAGAGACTGGGAGCGATTCCTACCTCATCTGTTGTTTTCCTACAGAGAGGTGCCTCAGGAATCTACTGGGTTCTCCCCCTTTGAGTTGCTATATGGGAGAAGGGTCCGCGGACCCCTAGATCTCATTAGAGGCCACTGGGAGGGGGAGACAGAGCAGGAAGGGACCCCCATAGTGCCGTATGTTCTGGAACTTCGGGACCGCATGGAGAAACTGTCTCTAATGGTAAGGGAGAATCTCCAGGTGGCTCAGGGGAGACAGAAGAGATGGTGCGATCGGGGTGCCCGACAGCGAGTCTTGCAGGTTGGGCAGAAAGTGTTAGTGCTCAAACCTGTGAAGGCGAACAAGATGCAGGTATCTTGGCAGGGCCCGTATAAGGTGTTAGCGCAGGTATGTGATACTACCTACCTTATAGCCAGCTGATCGGATGAAAGGATCCAGCGATCCTTCCATGTGAACATGCTAAAGGAGTATCAGGAGAGACCGGAGAATGTCGCTGCAGTATGTGCCCCTGCTGCAGACGATACAAAAAGTTTACCCTTACCAGATTTGTTAGAGAGGGACTCCCAGACGGATCTTACTAGCCTGGTACAGCTAGGGGACAGATTGAGCTCCACCGAGAAGGACCAGGCAAGACAGCTTCTGTGGGAGAAGCAGGCGACGTTCTCCCAAGAACCTGGCTACACTACCCTAGCTGTACACATGGTAGAAACCCCTGGACAGAACCCTCTGCGACAACCCCCTTACCGTATCCCTGAAGCAGTCCGAGAAGGAATGCAGAAGGAGATACAGGAGATGACCCAGCTTGGGGTCATCGAACACTCTGATAGCCCTTGGGCTTCGCCTGTCATCCTGGTGCCTAAGAAAGATGGAACCACCCGGTTCTGTGTGAACTACAGGCGCCTCAATGAGCGGACCACCACTGACGCCTACCCGATGCCCCGGGTAGACGAATTGTTAGATCGCATTGCCAGGGGGCGCTTGTGACGAAGTGCCCTTCGCCACTTGTGCCTGGAGAGGACTGCTTGCCCGCCTCTTGCCCTGTGACTATGGCCCCTGGGATGTATTGCCCTTTAAAGACATGATTTGGGCATAATGGATTTGTGTTGTGCTGCTGCTGGCCCTTTAAGAACCATCTAGGGACATACTGTGGAGTTACTGGGTGGCCACCATTTCCTGTATCAGAAGCACATGGTGAGAACAATGGATGGCGGCCATTTTAACTCACAGACACTGTTTGGACTTTTCAACACGGTGCCATCTCGCCAGTATTTGATGCACAGAGACATCGTGCGGTGGTTTTGGACTATACAGCAGGGGACACATTATAAAGTGATTGTTTTTCATTTAGCCTGTATATGTTCTGCAAAATCTGCATTAAACTGTATCTTCCAAAGTACTGAACGGATCTGGGTGAATTTTGGATATGTGGTTCACCCAGATCCCCCGGTTCCAAGGATATACTTTTTATGGGGTTATTGCATGTTTTGGGGTCCCTGTGTTTTATGAAACTGTATTATTTCTGGCCAGCAGATAATTGAGCTTTGTGTATTGTAGAAACTCAATTATCTAGCCTGGCCCAGAGGAGGAGTTTTGTGTTGCATAAATTGTGAGTTTTGTGTGCCAGTAAATCAGTCTTGTTCCAGCATTAAGCCTTGGCTCATGTTTGGGGGAAGGGATACCTACACTCTGGGGATTGCTATAATCACTTACTCCCCAGAGGAAGCTCTTGCAATAGCTTGATTTGTTCCTGTTCCTGCTTTCTGGGGAAAGAGAGGTTCACCCACTGGAAGCTGGATCCTGGCCTTGGGTCCAGGGTGGGTGGAAACAGCAGAGACCCCGGCGCAATTGCATTGCTGGAAGTGGGGTCTGCAGTGCTGATGGTGTCGGTTGGAGTGCTTGGAGTCCTCAGCGAGCACTAGGAGCATCGATTGGCGGAGGTACTCAGTCGGAGTGCCAGCGTTCCGTCACAGCGCTATCTGACCACCATAGACCTGTGTAAAGGCTACTGGCAGATTCCCCTGGCCGAGGATGCTATCCCCAAGTCGGCCTTCGTCACCCCATTTGGCCTGTACCAATTCAAGGTCATGCCATTTGGGATGAAGAATGCCCCGGCTACCTTCCAGCGTATGGTGGATAGACTTCTTGATGGATTCCAGGAATTTGCTTGTGCATACCTGGATGACATTGCGATCTACAGTGGGTCCTGGGACCTGGTACATGTAGGGGTAGTACTGGACAAAATTCGGGCCGCTGGCCTGACATTGAAGCCAGAGAAGTGCCATTTAGGCATGGCTGAGGTGCAGTACCTGGGTCACAGAGTGGGGTGTGGGAGCCAGAGACCAGAGCCAGCCAAGATAGAGGCAGTAGCTAACTGGACCACACCTATCACTAAGACCCAGGTGTTAGCCTTCCTCCGGACAGCAGGGTACTATAGACGCTTTGTCCCCGACTACAGCACTATTGCTAAACCCCTGACTGACCTGACAAAGAAAAATCTCCCTAAGCAGGTCCTGTGGTCTCCAGCTTGTGAAGCTGCGTTTCAAGCACTCAAACAGGCTCTGGTGAATGCCCCTGTCCTGGCTGCCCCAGTCCCTAACAAACGTTTTCTCGTCCATACAGATGCTTCCATGTATGGACTGGGGGCTGTGCTGAGCTAGGTCGGGGAAGATGGAGGAGAGCACCCTGTCGCATATCTCAGTAGAAAGCTGTTACCCAGAGAAGTGAGTTATGCGGCAGTGGAGAAGGAATGTTTGGCCCTGGTGTGGGCATTGAAAAAATTAAGCCCTTACTTATATTGACAGGAATTCTCACTTGTGACAGACCACAATCCCCTTGTCTGGCTCAACCGGGTCTCGGGAGACAATGGCAGACTGCTGAGGTGGAGTTTAGCACTACAACCATATAACTTCACCATCAGCTACTGACCCGGTAAGCAGAACGGGAATGCAGATGGATTGTCCAGGCAAACCGACATTCTTACCACCTCTTAGTCCGGTCATCCCCACGTTGACCCGCCAAAGGGTCAAGCCGGGTCTGCCGGAGTGTCCCACAAGGGGGGAGCCGTGTGACAGATTCATCTGTATTGCTGGTTTGTCTGTTACCCTTTGTTTTTGCTGGATTTCCTGTCCGTATGCCCCTGTTCGTGTGATTACAAAATACCGATTGAAACTACCGAACGAACGACCACCCAGGAAAGGAGTGTGCTGCTGGTTAACCTCTTGGCCCCAATTAGAACGTTGTGGTTAACCGCAGACACCTCTCCATTCCATTCGTACGGGTGGTCGTCGTTCGCATGTCGACCACGAGGCAGCGGCCATTTTGGGACACGAGAAAGCGTAGCGGTGTTCGGTACAAATTCTATGGAACTAAAAACGGACACTTTAATCTACCGAACACCGCTGGAAGCTGCTGCCCACCTTCTATTTCAGCGAGGCGCACGAACGCCGGTCTGTTCGGGAGTTTTATACATTCGTATGGACCTTTACCCAGATAGCCGTCCCATGGAGTCATTCGTATACCGAAGGACTGGTGAAAGACTTTGACTTCATGGCGATTCGACTAGATACATCGGATCTGAGCGCTATTCGGTAGAAATATGCACTCAGATCCAGGCTGTCTGGGGATACGTTACACGAACTATATTCATTCGGTATTTCTTCAGTTATAATGTATTTTTATTACTGTATTTTAAAATGGCGATTGTCTCTATCCTGGGAGATAATTAGGTTTCTTCCTAATTATCTCCGGGGTAGAGAAGAAGGGTTTATGGGTAAGATGGGAAGGGCTTATATTGAAGCCACTGCGATTGGCTACTGTCTAATATGTTTTACAGTCTTCCACAAGGTCCCCTCGGGGAGTGTCCACCTTGTGGAGACCTGCATAAATACCGGGCAGGTAGCCCCCATTAAACAGATCCTTATTTGACCCTCAAGACGGAGCTTGGTCTCGTTTGTGGGGGGGAATTATTACTGGGACAGCGCTTTCGTTATTTTTAACTGTGGAAGGCGTTCGACTGTTTTGCTGATCGGGAGTTGCCGTGTTCGTGAACTTCGTTCGGGAGTTTGGCGGTCGGCTGGATAGAAACTGCATTTCTGGAGAGGGGGATTATTCACTAAACGGCGGCTTCATCTACCTGGCGGTGAGTGTCGTAACAGATGCCTTTTTTTGGAGTGAAAGTTTTGCCGTTGTGAGGTTCGCAGTAGTGATGTCCCGAACGGTTCGCCAAACGGTTCGCCACAGATGGCGAACATATGACCCTGTACCTCACAGTCAGCAGACACATTCCAGCCAATCAGCAGCAGACCCTCCCTCCCAGACCCTCCCGCCTCCTGGACAGCATCCATTTTGAAGCTGCATTCTTAGTGAGCTGTCCAGAAGGTGGGAGGGTCTGGGAGGGAGGGTCTGCTGCTGATTGGCTGGAATGTGTCTGCTGACTGTGAGGTACAGCGTCATATGTTCGCCGTCTGTGGCGAACCGTTCGGCGAACCGTTCGGGACATCACTAGTTCGCAGCAATTATTGCTGACACCTAAGATATGCCGAGTAAGCATCCTGAGCCCCTAGAAGGTGCTGTGTCAGAGAAGGCTTTTTTAAGAGGTGCCCATGAAGGCACATTAGACTCTCACTGAAATAGGAGCTGGTCTAGCAGCACCTCTCTTCTGCCTCCCTTTCTGCTCTGACTCCAGTCTAACTGTGTTTCAATAATATCTTTGTTTTTCAGCATTATTTCGGTGATATACACTGTTACTGGGTTGCCACATTACCGAGCACTATATTTACAGGAAGGACTGAACCTCTTGCTTGATTTTATCTTATCTTTATTTATATAAGAGTTATTTTATATTATTAAAGGAACACTATAGTCACCTAAATTACTTTAGCTAAATAAAGCAGTTTTAGTGTATAGATCATTCCCCTGCAATTTCACTGCTCAATTCACTGTCATTTAGGAGTTAAATCACTTTGTTTCTGTTTATGCAGCCCTAGCCACACCTCCCTGGCTATGATTGACAGAGCCTGCATGGAAAAAAAAACTGGTTTCACTTTCAAACAGATGTAATTTACCTTAAATAATTGTATCTCAATCTCTAAATTGAACTTTAATCACATACAGGAGGCTCTTGCGGGGTCTAGCAAGCTATTAACATAGCAGGGGATAAGAAAATCTTAATTAAATAGAACTTGCAATAAAAAAAGCCTAAATAGGGCTCTCTTTACAGGAAGTGTTTATGGAAGGCTGTGCAAGTCACATGCAGGGAGGTGTGACTAGGGTTCATAAACAAAGGGATTTAACTCCTAAAGGGCAGAGGATTGAGCAGTGAAGCTGCAGGGGCATGTTCTATACAACAAAACTGCTTTATTAAGCTAAAGTTGTTCAGGTGACTATAGTGTCCCTTTAATGATATTAAAAGTGAAGTTTTATTATTTTTTCACTAATTCTATAACTCTCTTAGTAAGAGACACACTTGTTGGTAGATTTTTTTTCTTTTTCTTTTCTTTTCTTATTCCTAGTTAACTATTTAGGGGTTATCTCCCCCTTCCCTCCCTGCCTCAGGGCTTGCAACCATTAAGTGTGTTACTGTTATTGGTTTATTCACTAAGCAGTGAATTCTAGTGAGTTGAAAACCTACATGCACATGTTAGACAGAGATAGCTGCGGTACAGCCTAGCTGCCCACTCTGCTCCTGTTCTGATTCACCTGTTCATCTACAGCATCTTTATTCCAGATTCCATGAGGGACCTCAAGCTTATCCAGAACCAAAATAAACCCAGAGCCCCATTTACCTTGCAAGAGAAGACTGTAGCAGCAATTCCGATGGGTAAACAGCACAGGATCAGGTTCATGATGGACAGTCCCAGATAATCCCTGTAGCTCGGCTGAGGAATGACCATCACGTTGTGCTGCGTGGTGACTATAGTTGGCATTGGCACAGGCACTTGGGGGATAGAGCCTACCATGGGCTGTCCATATTGGAATGGTGGAGAATTATTGTTATAGCCAGTTGGAAAGGCTGCTCCTTGGTAATTGACGTTGGAAGGATATGGGTATGAATTTGGGTAACCACTGTCTGCCATCGTTGGATGGAAAGTTCTCTTTCACCTTCAAAGTTTTACGAAGTCTCTCTGTAAATACGTTCTCACTTCGTTTTCCCTGTATGACCCCCTGTGATGGATTTCAAGCCCTTTTAAAGTATTCCAGATTGTGAAATACCTAACATTGTCAACCAGGCAGAAGGAAATAGAAAACATTTAATTGTTCATCATGAATGGACTTGTCAAAAGTGTCTGATCCTTTTCAGATAATTAAAGGTTACGAACAATAAATAGACCCACAACATCTATCAGTGTTTATGCAAAATACTTTCCACCAAAGTGTGGATTGTTCAGAGAGTGAAGGAAACCAGATACATTGAACCCAACACTGCATCGTAACTTTCTGATCATCCGTAAAAGGAGCGGTCACCTCCCAGGGTTTTGCACCATTGAATAAAACACTGAAAATTACCTATAAATTAGATATACGCCCCCGGATTTTTCAGTTTGTGTCGGTATTTTTATTTTGAAATTTAGAATACAGTGCAATACCGGCGCTGTTTGTGGAGAGAGGCAGGGATAGGAAGCAAGCTACATCTTATCCTTGCTTCTCTCTCCTGACTGAATCCGCAGGGGAGCAGCACATGCAGCCAGCAACACTCAGACTGCAGAGACAGCCTAGAGATCAGTTAAGTGAGGGATGGGGAGGTAGCCTATAGATCAGGTTAGTGAGGGTTGGGGGGGCAGCCTACAGATCAGGTAAGTGAGAGATGAGGGGCAGACTACAGATCAGCTAAGTGAGGGATGGGGGGAAGACTACAGATCAGCTAAGTGAGGGATGGGGGGCAGACTACAGTACAGGTAAGGGATGGGGGGCAGACCATAGATCAGGTAAGTGAGGGGTAGGGCAGCCCACAGATCAGGTAAGTGAGAGATGGGGGCAGCCTACAGATCAGGGAAGTGAGGGGGGGGCGCCTACAGATCAAGTAAGTGAGGCGGGGCTCCACAGATCAGGTAAGTGAGAGATGGGGTGCAGCCCACAGATCAGGTAAGTGAGGGATGGGGGGCAGCCTACAGATCAGGTAAGTGAGAGATGGTGGGAAGCCTACAGATCAGGTAAGTTAGAGATGGGGGATCCACCTACAGATCAGGTAAGTGAGGGATGGGTGTGGGACAGCCTATAGATCAGGTAAATGAGGGATTGGGTGGCAGCCTACAGCAAGGAGCAGAAAGGCGCAGTAAGGAGTTGGAAGGGGCAGAAGAGCACAATGGTAAAGTAGGAGAAGGTGCAGGAAGGAGCAAAAAAGGGTCAGCAAGGAGCTGGAAAGGGAGGCAAGTAGCAGGAAGGAACTGAAGGAGCACAAAAGTAAAGTAGGAGAAGGAACAGGGAGGGTCAGCAAGGAGCAGAAATGAGAAGGAACAGAAATGAGCAGGAAGGGACATCAAGGAGCAGAAAGGGTCAGCAATGAGCTGGAAGGGTCAGCAAAAAGGAGCAAGGAGCTGGAAGGGTCTGAAAGGAGCAGGAAGGGACAAAATGAGCACAAAGGTAAAGGAGCAGAAAGAATCCGAAGGAGCACAAAGGTAAAGCAGGAGAAGGACCAGAAAAGGGTAGCAAGGAGCTGGAAGGGGCAAAAGGAGCGCAAAGGTAAAGTAGAAGAAGGAGTAGAAAGGAACAGGAAGGGACAGCAAGGAGCACAAAGGTAAAGTAGGAGTAGGAGCAGAAAGGGTCTGCAAAGAGCAGAAAGGAATCAGAAAGAGAAAGGAGCAGAAAGGTAAAGGAACAGAAGGAGCCAAGGAGGAGAGAAGACAGTGTCAGAAGAAAAAGAAGACTGTGTCAAATGAAGGAGAAGAAAATTAGATTGGAGCAGGAAGGATAAGTGAAGTGATCCCTCCACTTCATTCTGGACACCACATCATAAGGCATAAGTACCTGGGCCTGGCAGGGAAACTTTGGACCTTCTCATCTCCCCAGGTAAAAAAAATCTCAGTGTTAATGTGTTCACTTTTATTTACTGAGTGTCAGGAAGCACAGAGTGCCGCTGGGGAGGGGTGCTGCTGATTGGCTAGAGTAGTCAGCTGGCACTCTAAGCCAATCAGTAGCTCCCCATTCGTAAAAAAGTAAATCATTTTTATGAACCGGGAACTAGCGATTGGCTTAGAGCGTCAGCTGACCACTCTAGCCAATCAGCGGCACCCATGCCTGACGTCAATCTGCACTTCCTGACACTCCGTTTCAGAAGCCCAATACCACTGAGCGACCTGGAAATCTGGAGGAAGCCTTTGGGGTTAAACCATTTGAGAGCGGTTTAACCCTTTAACCCCTTAAGGACCAAACTTCTGGAATAAAAGGGAATCATTCCTTAAGGGGTTAAAGGAAGGAGAGTGCCCAGGGGGCCTCCTGGCATTATAGCATTTTCATTTAGATGAAGTTGTTATGGTGATCAAAATGTTCCTTTAATTTTGTTTAAAGGAACACTATAGTGTCAGGAATACAAACGCTATTCAACCTGGCTTTATGTGATAATGACACTGTCAAAAAGGGACCAAGCATGGATGTAATTACAATTTTAACCCCCTCTCGCCCCCACCCGGAAAAATTCCTGCGGACGACCATGATTGTATGTATAAATTTTTTTTATCAGCTTCTCCATTTACTTTTAAATTCATATTCAGGATTACATCACAATCCAGTGCATACCAGGCACAGCCAGGGCACACAATGCAAACAGGGAGGAGAAGTAGAAACATTGTTTCATTTCTCCTGCTCTATGTCAGCTCTCTCTATGCGGACAGCAAGGTGTAAAGGGTGGAGCTTACATCAATGATTGACAGGGAGCTAAGATGGAGGCGCCCAGTTACAGGATAAAGAGGTGAGGGTTTCTTTATTGTTTTATTTTTCACACCTTACAAATAAATATTTGTTAAATATAGGGATAAGTAAGCAAACTATTAAAAAAATGACACCACCCTCCATCATGTTTATAGTTAATTAAAGGGACATTTCAAACACTGCATGTATTTGCATTCTAAATGTAAATAGCAATGCAAGATTTTATTTTTCAGACTAGAAATCTGAACAGAACATTTTCTTGAGTTTGTCCTCTCCTGTTAGCCTCTGTGAGATCATTTTGTGAGCAGGAATGGATAATAAAGCTGTATACTCAATACTGGAATAAAACCATCTTTGGTTCCAGAGTAGTTGGCGTCTTCATTCCTACTGATGGCCAGGTACCTGCTGGTGGAGTATCTGAAATTACCTGGGTTTTTTTTGGAATGTTCTCCCCATGCAGACCATGTACTAGAGCGCCCTGGTTGGAGTCAGTTCTCTCTCCTTTAAAGACAAAAAATGTTGTTAAGGGCCCCCAGGACTGAGACTAAAAGCTCCCAGACTCTGCTGTTTTGACGAGTGTATGACAGTAACTCATTCTGAAGGAGGCCAGTACAGTGGGACCTCGGTTTACGAATTTAATGCGTTCTCTGGGACGTTTCTTATTGTGAAAAATTTGTACACGAAACACAGTTTCCCATAGGAATGCATTGAAAACCAATTAATCCGTTCCGGAGGTCAGAAAAAAGTCAAAATGAGCTGGCATGGAAACCAACCCACAATGCGGAACACACAATAAAAGGCACGCAAACAACAAAGCTCAGCTCCCTACCTTTCCACAGCTTGAGAAATGCACCAAAAAGTCCCAAAACAACTGCAAACAATTTCCAGAATGGCTCCAAAACTCGATGCAAAAGCCGCTCCAACACCTCCACACTCAACGCCACGTGCTACCCGCAGGCTCTAGCATGCATCGGGCGGCGCTATAAATCTCCCAGGTGCAATGCATCCTGGGGAAACTTGCTTTGTATTACGAAAAAAATGTGTAAACCGAGGCATTATTTTCAATGGATTTTCATTTGTAAAACGAAAATTATGTTAACAAAGGCGTGTGTAAACCGAGTTCCCACTGTATAACACTGGGATAATGGCTGGTAGGCATTACAGAGACTCTGCCATAATCTGATTAATTATCGAGTGCTTCGTAAAACGTGTGTGTAAGTTGTTTGTTTTGTTTTGACGATGTGCGCTGGTTACAAGTTATTGGAAGCCGGACTGCCATTGTCTGACTGTACTGTGTCACTGTAATCTGACCTTAGCTACAAATCGAGTCACACAAAGCGAGTGTGAAAATAACGAGGAAATATTAAAGGAACGAAAACAAAAGCCATAACCACTACAGCAAGCAAACAAAAAGTAGGAAACTGGACACGGTAATACTAGGCTAGGTATTGGTGGCATTTCATACCTCCCACATTAGTCCACTTACTGGGGGGCACTAGATTGTCTATGTTTTATTATGTAACACAATATTTATTTTCTGCACTCAGAGAGTTAAACCCTTCAGCAAGCAGTGAGATCATAGCACTAATCTCATACCTCCCAAGTGTCCCTATTTAGGAGGGACCCTACCTCTTTTCTCTCCTAATGTCCCTCTTTTGTAGGAGCTCCATATTTTTGGTGTGTCTGAGTGTATAACAGAGCTCCACAGTAATAATACTCCCAGTAATGTGTCTGAGTGTATCACAGAGCTCCACAGCAATAATACTCCCAGTAATGTGTCTGATTGTATAACAGAGCTTCACAGCAATAATACTCCCAGTAATGTGTCTGAGTGTATAACAGAGCTCCACAGCAATAATACTCCCAGTAATGTGTCTGAATGTATAACAGAGCTCCACAGCAGTAATGTGTCTGAGTGTATAACAGAGCTCCACAGCAATAATACCCCCAGTAATGTGTCTGAGTGTATAACAGAGCTCCACAGCAATAATACTCCCAGTAATGTGTCTGAGTGTATAACAGAGCTCCACAGCAATAATACTCCCAGTAATGTGTCTCAGTGTATAACAGAGCTCCACAGCAATAATACTCCCAGTAATGTGTCTGAGTGTATAACAGAGCTCCACATCAATAATACTCCCAGTAATGTGTCTGAGTGTATAACAGAGCTCCACAGCAATAATACTCCCAGTAATGTGTCTGAGTGTATAACAGAGCTCCACAGCAATAATACTCCCAGTAATGTGTCTGATTGTATAACAGAGCTCCACAGCAATAATACTCCCAGTAATGTGTCTGAGTGTATAACAGAGCTCACAGCAATAATACTCCCAGTAATGTGTCTGAGTGTATAACAGAGCTCCACAGCAATAATACTCCCAGTAATGTGTCTGAGTGTATAACAGAGCCCCACAGTAATAATATTCCCAGTAATGTGTCTGAGTGTATAACAGAGCTCCACAGCAATAATACTCCCAGTAATGTGTCTGAGTGTATAACAGAGCTCCACAGCAATAATACTCCCAGTAATGTGTCTGAGTGTATAACAGAGCTCCCAGCAATAATACTCCCAGTAATGTGTCTGAGTGTATAACAGAGCTCCACAGCAATAATACTCCCAGTAATGTGTCTGAGTGTATAACAGAGCCCCACAGTAATAATACTCCCAATAATGTGTCTGAGTGTATAACAGAGCTCCACAGCAATAATACTCCCAGTAATGTGTCTGAGTGTATAACAGAGCTCCACAGTAATAATACACCCAGTAATGTGTCTGAGTGTATAACAGAGCTCCACAGCAATAATACTCCCAGTAATGTGTCTGGGTGTATAACAGAGCTCCACAATAATAATCTCCCAGTAATGTGTCTGGGTGTATAACAGAGCTCCACAGCAATAATACTCCCAGTAATGTGTCTGAGTGTATAACAGAGCTCCACAGCAATAATACTCCCAGTAATGTGTTATAACACAGCTCCACAGTAATAATACTCCCAGAAATGTGTCTAGTGTATAACAGAGCCCCACAGCAATAATACTCCAGTAATGTGTCTGGTGTATAACAGAGCTCCACAGCAATAATACTCCCAGTAATGTGTTAGTAATAGATCCAGCAATAATACCCCTAGTAATGTGTTGAGTGTATACCAGAGCTCCCAGCAATAATACTCCCAGTAATGTGTTATAACCAGAGCTCCCACAGCAATAATACTCCCAGTAATGTGTCTTAGTGTATAACAGAGCTCCACAGCAATAATACTCCCAGTAATGTGTCTGTGTATAACAGAGCTCCACAGTAATAATACTCCCAGTAATGTGTCTGGGTGTATAACAGAGCTCCACAGCAATAATACTCCCAGTAATGTGTTATAACACAGCTCCACAGTAATAATACTCCCAGTAATGTGTCTGGGTGTATAACAGAGCTCCACAGCAATAATACTCCCAGTAATGTGTTATAACAGAGCTCCACAATAATAATTCTCCCAGTAATGTGTCTGGGTGTATAACAGAGCTCCACAGCAATAATACTCCCAGTATTGTGTTATAACAGAGCCCCACAGCAATAATATTTCCAGTAATGTGTCTGAGTGTATAACAGAGCTCCACAGCAATAATACTCCCAGTAATGTGTTATAACACAGCTCCACAGTAATAATACTCCCAGTAATGTGTCTGGGTGTATAACAGAGATCCACAGCAATAATACTCCCAGTAGTAATACTCCCAGTAATGTGTTATAACCGAGCTCCCCAGCAATAATACTCCCAGTAATAATACTCCCAGTAATGTGTTATAACCGAGCTCCCCAGTAATAATACTCCCAGTAATGTGTTATAACCGAGCTCCCCAGCAATAATACTCCCAGTAATGTGTTATAACCGAGCTCCCCAGCAATAATACTCCCAGTAATAATACTCCCAGTAATGTGTTATAACCGAGCTCCCCAGTAATAATACTCCCAGTTATGTGTTATAACCGAGCCTCCCTCCCCCCCCCAAATTGGTAGATTCTACAACCAATCCTCATAGCATTGCATGGCCCCAAACCAGAATACATGACTGTAATCTTCTGATGGCAATTCTGGAAGACATTTTTCAATTAAAAGAACACTATAGTCACCTCAACAGCTTTAGCTTAATGAAGCAGTTTTAGTGTATAGAATTAGATCATGCCTCTCAGGTTTTACTGCTCAATTCACTACCATTTAGGAGTTAAATCACTTTGTTTCTGTTTATGCAGCCCTAGCCACACCTCCCCTGGATCTGATTGAGACAGCCCACATGAGACTAAAAAATGGTTTCACTTTCAATCAGATGTAATTTACCTTAAACAATTGTATCTCTTGCTCTGTAAATTGAACTTTAATGACATACAGGAGGCTCATGCAGGTTGTAGCAAGCTATTAACATAGCAGGGTATAAGAAAATCTAACCTAAACAGAACTTGCAATAAAGGAAGGATAAACTTTAGATGACTCTTAACAGGAAATGTTTAGGAAAGCTATGCAAGTCACATGCAGGGAGGTGTGACTAGGGTTCATAAACAACGCATTTAACTCCAATTCTACCTAAATGGCAGAGAATTGAGCAGTGACGCTGCAGGGGCATGTTATATACACCAAAACTGCTTAATTAAGCTAAAGTTGTTTTGGTGACTATAGTGTCCCTTTAAACTGCCTTCATAAACACTTACTGTAAAGAGTCATCTAATATTTACACACCCTGTATTGCAAATTCTGTTTAACCCCCTAAAGACTGAGCCAAATTTACACGTTGTGATCAAAACGAAACGTGAAAAAAAAACTGGAATTTGACTATATGTCTGTCCAACCGTAATTCACCTCTTTCATATTAAGTGCACCCACACTTATTATATATCATTTTATTCAAGGGAAACAGGGCGTTCGTTTAACATCAAATATTTAGCTATGAAACATAATTGTATATGAATAAAATATAAATAAAATGGGAGAAAATAAATGTGTTTTTTTTTTTAGTTCTACATGAGATTTTAACTGTGAATGTCATAATACTCTCTCCTTTTACTGCAATAAAATACACACATTTGTATTTGTACAGGTTTTATGGTGTTTTATGGTGTTTTGGGAAGTTACAGGGTCAAATATAGCTGTAACTGACCGTTTTGCCCACAAGAGGTTAAAAACCGTTTAGGCGATATTCCCCTTTCAGATGCACAGACAGCTACTGCAATCACCAATCTCCCGAACTGCAAACTACACGAATTCTCCAACTCCCGAACTGGAACCACACGAATACTGGAAACAGCTGAACAAGAAAAACCATACGAAAGGTTTACACTCCTGGCAGTCAGCATACAATCCAATTCCCCCAATAACGAGACGACACTTCGTTTGAGGGTTAAGCAGAATCTGTTTACTGGCACCAAAAGAACCTTCCCTTAGATAGGACCACCCACAGGGTTTTACACAACAACCAATCATACACGTAAATTACAGAAACACTCCCAGCAATTACATCCAAAATCCTCCCCTCTGCCTGTGATATAATTATGGTACACAATGGGTTAACATAATTAAACACAGGCAGTAAAAATACAGTTTTTATCCATACACTGTAACTTTAAATCTACACATCTAATCATAAAAATTAGAATCAGCAACCTTCAAATATAAACATAACCAAAAATCAGCCAAATCCATCCAGGGGTTAAAAAGTTAGCTGGAGGTCCCTTTATGACCGACCACAAGCACATTTTCCTGCCCAAAACAGTTCCATAGATTTGGGCTGTGCGGTCGGTCTATTTCAGGCTGAGAAAACGACTAAGTCCCATCGCCGAATGGGACTTCGTCTCTGCGGCTGAAAGTTCAGTATGGGAGAAGGTAAGGCTCAGCGGTGTTCGCGGAAATGTGTAGCCGATTTTAGTTCCATGAACTTGGCTACACATACTGCTGACCTCGTGCGAATGATCAAAGATGGCCGCCGCCACGTGTTCGGCAAACGAACAAAGGCCACCCAGCATTGTCAATTAAGCTGCGGTTAACTGCAGCTTCTGGGAGGTAAATTGCCGACACACTCCCAATACAGGTGGTCCGCCTGTGTGGTACTTGGTTCAGTAAGCCCCATTTACTGAACCAAGTGGGAAATAGCCCACTTGGTTCAGTTAAAGGGGCAGTGTCCCAAACAAGTCTGGGGACACCGTCTTAAAGGGGCAGTGTCCCAATTTTCCCTATGCCCCAAAAAGGTGCTTAAAGGGCCAGCACCAGTCCCATAAAACGTACATAAGCCCCAATATGCCCATCGGCTGTTATAAAGGGCCATACACACCCAATAAAAGTCCATAAGTTTTCACAGTCTCCCAGGGGCCATAGTTTAAAGGCAGCAGGCGAGCAACCAGGCTTCTCCAGTGCATAGTGGCGAGGTTGGTTCCGCCACAATAGCATGTTACATTTTTCATTTTTTTCACATCGAAATTCGCCAGATTCGTTACGTTGCCTTTGAGACCATATGGAAGCCCAGGAAGGAGAATTACCCCCATGATGGCATACCATTTGCAATAGTAGACAACCCAAGGTATTGCAAATGGGTTATGTCCAGTCTTTTTTAGTAGCCACTTGGTCACAAACACTGGCCAAAGTTTGTTAGTGTGTGAAAAATGCCAAAAACTAATTTGAACGTCAATTTTGGTCAGCATTGTTGTGATATGTTTTACAGTTTTGAAACACTAATATTTGTGCTCAGTGAAGTATCCTGAGTAAAACAGTACCCCTCATGTACAGATTTTATGGTGTCTTGGAAAGTTACAGGGAACTAAAATTACTGTTTAACCTTGCATGTGTACTAACTGATATTGTAACTTTAAAACCATAATTGTCTAAACTGTACAATAGTTACTAACCGTACCACAACCACTGACTGTAGAGACAAAATTGTTGAAATGTTATGTGATCGGTTAGTTTATGTGGATTAATAGTGTGGATAATTGTATGGTTTGAATAATAGTTACATTGATACGTGTATAGTCTTTGGTGGGTTTTTGATTTAATTTTGTGTGCACGACGTCGTGATATTGTTGAGCGGGGGAGGATCCTGTGCGTGTGTGTACGTGTATGTTTGGGCCTAGTAACCGTGCCGCATGGTGCTGTTGCTAAGGTAACTGGTGTGACTGTTGAAACTGTATATTTGTACTGCTTTGAATCAGACGCTCTGTTGAAATCATGGGTGCTTCTGATTCACAAACGGTCCTTTGTCTTGTATGTTTTCCAAAAAAAAAAAAACACTTTTCTAAGGAATATGCTGTTTGTGATTATGGTGTAACACTGTCCCCCAAAAGATTAAAATACTCTGTGTAGCAGAGGACGACCTCTTCTGGTAACCAGTGTTCCTGTGGATCCTTGATCCAGATTTAATACAGCAGGTTTACATTGTAATAAATAATATGCTGGGGCTATACGAGTAGTTTCTGTATACAGATTGTTGAAACACCATTAAATGGATCAAGCTGTGCTGTGAGGAACAATGGAGTCCATGGTAGCCAGAACCTGTTTGTCCACTAAGGCTTTAATTCCACCTAGTTTGGACACGCACCTTGCATCTGATTCCCAACCCCTTACTCTTCCTCCCAAGCTAAAACTGGTGTAGCTGGTATTTGCACTCTCCCTGCTATATTGTCCCCGCCTACCCACATACCTGTCTCACATAATTAAAGTCTATCTGCTTTATTAGATTTTAGGAAACACTCTAGGCCCACCTACTGGCTATCTTCGGGAGTTACATTGATTTACATTGTTTAAAATATTAATGACCATTTAATCATCCTTAACTCTATACTGGCATACAACAGACAGAAGTAGGACTGCTTACCTTATTTTAATATTTCTTGTCGTAAGGTTTTATTTTAGGTATAAATATATTAAAAGCCAAGTTTTATTGTTAGACCAATAAAGACTATTTTGATACAATTACTTACCCTCTCGTGACACCTACTGGCAGGTTTTTGGTTTAAACACATTTTTATTTTTCAATCACCTAATGCTGACCAGTAAAATTAACTCACCCCCCTTTCACCTACATTACTACTCCCAGATCGGAACCTATTACTAAACAACCCTATCGAAGTCCCATGCTAACTCGACAAATGACTGGTACCCTTTAATCCCGACATTTACAAATGCCTCTCCAGCTTACCCCTGGTCCACCACATATTGCCCGAATGATTAACTCAGCATTTGTCAGCCAGGCCCAGAACAATATCAAGAGAAAATTACAAAAGTTAGAGGGATTTGCAGGGATGTCCATATCACAGTTAATGGAGGTTGCAAATAAAGTATATATGAATAGGGAAACTGAGACAAAGCGTGAGGAGGAACGTAAAATGAGGAAGAAAGCAGACATGTTAGCTGTAGGTATCACAGTTGTAGCAAGACAGGGAGGGGAGATGGATAGAGGAGTTGAGGCTAGGATGAGCAGGGTACCACTAGGCAGAGATCAATGTGCTTATTGTAGAGAGGAAGGACATTGGAAGAGTGACTGCCCACATAGGGGATATATTGTAGGTGGTAGACAGGGCGGGGGCGCTTTACGATGGTAGCTTTAGAGGAAGAGGAAGTTTTGGAGGATTTAATGGAAATGGCAGAGGGGTGTTCAGGAAGGAAGATATTATCCCCCTACTCAGAGACTTAGTGATAGGGAAGATACCGACCGGGCTCCATCCCCCTTGGCCGAGCGGAGCCTATGGTCAATGTAACAATAGGGGGAAAGAGAAGTCCTTTCATGATTGATACAGGTGCTGAACATTCTGTGGTGACTAAGTTGGTAGCTACTGGGAGAAGCGCTGCTAGACCGGTTCTCAGGAGTCGCACTTACATTTTAGGAGGCCATTTTGTGAAGCACCAGTTCCTATATATGCCAGAGTGTCCAATTCAACTTCTAGGACGAGATCTATTATCAAAGCTTCAAGCTCAGATAACTTTTCTACCTAATGGATCAACGTCTCTGAAGCTTAATAAATCACCAGGCATGATAGCAGTATTGGTACCAAAAGAAGAAGAATGGAGCTTCTACTCTGTAATAACAAATGCAAACCCTAAGAGTGATGGATCTTTATTTGACATTCCAGGAGTATGGGCAGAGAATAATCCTCCAGGACTTACTCGTAATATCCCACCGATACATATTGAAGTAAAGCTTGGGGCCTACCCTGTGAGCCTACGCCAGTATCACATACCTCAGAAGACCAAGAAGAACATACAGACGTACTTGGATAAGTTGGTAAAGTATGGTATCCTAAAATTCTGTACCTCTCCTTGGGAACACTCCATTATTACCTGTTCAGAAACCAGGATCAGATGAGTATCATCCTGTACAAGATTTAAGAGCAGTTAATGATGCAGTAGTTAATATACACCCAGTGGTACCCAACCCCTATAATCTGCTTGCCATAATTCCTGGTGGGGCAACTCACTTTACAGTCCTAGATCTTAAAGATGCTTTCTTCTGCCTTCGACTTGCTCTTGAAAGTCAGTGCAACTTTGCTTTTCAATGGGAAGATGCTGTTACGGGATCAAAGCGTCAGATGACTTGGACCAGGTTGCCTCAAGGATTCAAGAATTCACCTACCCTATTCACCTATTCACCTATTTCAATGTTTACAAGACTTCAAATCCATCCCAGGGGAATGTGTATTGCTTCAGTACATGGATGATCTCTTGATAGCTGCAGTTACTAAAGAGATGTGCCAACAAGCAACCCATGATCTACTCCATATTCTTTGGAGGGCAGGTTACAAGGTATCAAGGAAGAAGGCACAATTGTGTCAGCCAACTGTCAAGTATTTAGGATTCCATATCTCTGAAGGTCAAAGATCACTCGCGTCCTTTCTACTTATATGTGCACGAGCAAAGAAGAATGGCCGTGGGAGTGTTAACTCAGTACTTAGAATCATGGCAAAGACCTGTAGCCTACTTGTCCAAACAACTGGATGCGGTGGCTGGTGGTCTTCCACCTTGTCTACGAGCAGTGGCTGCTGCAGCTTTGTTGGTAGCGGAAGCTGACAAACTTACATTGGGTCAGGAACTCTATGTGCGAGTACCTCATGCAGTACAGACCCTACTGGATTACAAAGGTAATCATTGGTTCAGCAATAGCAGAATGACCACGTATCAGGCTATGCTATGCGAGAATCCAAGAGTATATCTTGAGACTGTCAACAATCTCAGTCCAGCTACCCTTCTGCCACAGACTGCTGAAAGTCAACATGACTGTCTGGAAATAATGGATGAAGTATTTTCTAGCAGGCCAGATCTCCATGATTTTCCCATCCAGAACCCAGATATACAGTACTATACGGATGGTAGTATCTTTTTAAAAGAAGGTATTCGGTATACAGGGTATGCGGTAACCCCCATAGACAAGGTGGTAGAAGCACGACCATTGTCGAAAGGGACATCAGCACAGAAGGCGGAATTAATCGCACTGACAAGGGCCTTGCAACTAGCTGAGGGGTTGAGAGTGAACATCTATACGGATTCAAGATATACCTTCTTAACAACTCATGCCCATGGAGCATTGTATAAAGAAGGAGCTGTAAAGGTGGCAGAGGTGACACCTTGGATTCATCACTCTAGGGTTAAACCAGCGGCAGATTCCTGGCAAGCTACTCCAGATCGTGAGAATCCTTGCAAGATCCGGTTGAAACGCATGACCCAGTCGAATTGAGTGTGACTTGAGAAGTATGAGGTGATTTTTGAAGAATTGGTGGTTGAAAGTTGCAGAGATCAACAAGTAGGTGTTTTGATGGCCATAATAAAGCTTGACCACCTGCCTACGTTTCATAGTCAGAGTATCTCGAAGGGACCTCTGTGAAGGTAAGTGAGGATCAGAAGTACTACAATCCTTGCAGCCCTCACAAGAGGGAAGCTGAGGTGCCGTCACACGGTCGAAGAATTAAGATGAGGATCACAAGAATAATGTGTTTAATTATGTGCTTTAGTATTTTTATGATTTTCCAGGAGGGTAAAGGTAAGGATATTCCAAGCTGTGTTAGTTGTATTAAGACTACGAAAACAGGTAACCAGATATCCCAGACCCTAATTTGGCACTCACAATATGAATGTAAGGGATCTGTGTCTAGGTGTAGGTACTTAGATACTGATTATAGTGTGTGTCATCCGATATCAGGTGAGCCTAAGTCTTTCGATCCCCAATTCCAACCCCGTACAATTTGGTTGGTAATTCAAAATAGTAACTCTCAGGGGACATTGATAAATAGGACTTTGATAAGCACCATACATTCTACGGGTATTCTATTATTTGATGCATGTACGGTGATTTCGGGTAGTAGAAAACCTTGGAATGTATATGGTAATCTTTGTTCAACAACAAATATTTATGCCCTAGTAAAAGATCTACTGATCCTGACTGCCCGAATAGAGACTTTAACTGCTGCCCATATTGGTCATGTGTAGGGTGGGCGACCTGGGGAAAGATAGTAGATCAAGACATGATTATCCAAAGGTTGCCCACTACACCGTATTGTAAAACCATGGAATGTAATCCAGTACATATGACCATTTCCAAGCCACAGCAATTTATTGATACGTTTGGGAGTCTTTTTGGGTTTCAGATACATGATACAGGAACAGATCCGGGAACCATATTATATGTAGGTATTGAAACCGAGACAACAGCTGCTCAGACTCATCAGGTTCTCCATTCGTTTTATGAGGAGATGAGTGTTGAGGATAAAATTCCCCATAATGTTAAGAACCTATGTATTGATTTGGCTGAGAGTATTGCAGGTAGTCTTAATATAACTAACTGCTTTGTATGTGGAGGTACTAATATGGGAGACCAATGGCCATGGTACCCTGGTTCTGAGACAGATGAACAACAGATGCCTGCTCAGTCTGATCATCAAGTAAGTACTAGAGGTAAATCAGAATGGCAGTTAAAAACATCTATTATAGGTCATATATGTTTAGCCAGGAAAGGGCCACTGTATAATACACTAGTTGGCGAGTTAACATGTCTGGGACAGAAGGCCTATAATGCTGATACAAAAGATACTACTTGGTGGTGAGCTTCAAATGTCTCGGAACCTACTAATCCTTTTGCCAATGACACCAATTTGAAAGAGGTATGGTTTGACTTATCTGTTACATCCAATTGGAAAGCCCCAGTGAATTTATATTGGGTCTGTGGTAAGAAAGCATACTCGGAGTTGCCACAAGATTGGGAGGGAGCATGTGTGCTAGGTATGCTCAAACCATCCTTCTTCTTTTTACCAATTGAAATGGGAGAGACCTTGGGAGTTAAGGTTTATGATGTAAATCATAAAAAGAAGCGAGCATCATTGAACGTAGGTAACTGGGAAGATGATGAGTGGTCTCCCCAATGTATTATTAATTATTATGGACCTGCTACCTGGGCTGAAGATGGTACTTATGGTTACCGAACCCCCATATATATATGCTCAACCGCATTATAAGATTACAGGCGATGGTTGAGATCATAACCAATGAGACAGCTAAGGCCTTTAACCTTTTGGCGAAGCAAAATACCCGCATGAGATCAGCCATTTACCAAAATAGGCTGGCTCTTGATTATTTGCTGGCAGTAGAAGGAGGTGTGTGTGGAAAGTTTAACCTTAGTAATTGTTGTTTGCATATAGATGATGAGGGGCAGGCAGGGATTGACATTACCAGCAATATGGTTAAACTGACGCACGTACCCACTCAGACTTGGAACGGGTATAATCCAAATAGTTGGTTTGGGAGTTGGTATGAGCAGCTTGGTGGGATTAAGGCATTGGTAGGAGGAGTGGTATTTATTATTTTCGTATGCCTCTTCCTGCCCTGTCTGATTACATTAGTAGTTAGGTCTATACGTAGTGTTATTGAGAGCACTATAGAAAGGAAGACAGCTGCTCATGTAATGGCCATCTGGAAATATGAACCCCTAACCCAGAGAGAGACTATTAATAATCAGGTCGATGAGTGTTGAGAGGTAATAGAGTAAAGTTAGAATGCTTATAAGGTCTGTCCCGGCTCATGGTTACTTGAAAGGTGTTATTGAATAGTGATGCATCTGGAATAACTTTGTATCAGAAGCATCAAAGGGGGGAATGTGATGGGATTTCAACATGGTTCAAAATTTAGTAGGCCTGAAATCTCCATGTGGCATATACAAGTACAGGTGTTTGTTGTATCTGTTAGTTAGTTACATGTAGCTAAGATACTGTCATCAATGTAATGAGCATATGCATCAACTGTAGTCACATTCCTTTGTCCTTAAAAGGAGTCATACGGTCTGCCCATATTAGGTGATCCTGAATATCCTGTTCACTGATTGGTCTAAGGGTATGTGTGAGTGGAGCTATGAATGGGAGGAGTTATTGTTAATAAATAGCCTGTGCAAACTATTATCTGGGCTCATACCTTTTGAACACAAGTTCAGTGTGAGACCCAATCGGTGTGTAAATAAAAGACTTGTTACTTCCTGAAGACTTGTGTCCATATCTCTATGTGTGGCTTCTGCGGTTTGTTCCTGTTATTCCTCCAGTAACACAATCTCAAAGGCAACACAGGCCCAGCAGACCAATCTGGCAAATTTCAATGTGTAAAAACTAAAATGAGCAATCCTATATTTGACCCTGTAACTTTCCAAAACACCAAAAAAACCTGTACACGAGGTCATTGTACTCGAAGGACAGTATAGCATACAATTATGTGTATTTTATTGTTGTAAAAGCTAACAGTATTATGAAATTCACTGATTCACCATTAAAATGCCAAGCAGAACTTGGAAAACAACATTTCTTAATTTCTCACATTTTTTGTTTTAGATTTTATTCAGATTATATTACGTTTCATATATAAATATTTGATGTGAGGGGTTAATAGAAGTATTTTTTTATATTAAAGGGAAGCCACCACTAGAGGTCTTCATAGAGACAAATATAAACAATGCCTTTTCACGGAAGTGTTAACAAATGAGAGACTGTGTGGACAAGTTATTTGCACCAAATCTACTACATTAAAAAACTATAGTAGTTCTGGTGTTTAGTGCTCCTTTTAGTCTTGTACTAGTAATAATGTGCTCTTCCACTAGATGTCACTCTTATATAGTCTAACTGTTGCAGTAAATCATCAGCAATAGATTAAATTGGTTACTTTGCTTCACATGTGTAAGTAAAAAGTGGACATTTCTCTGCAGAAGTTTCTGCAAAATCTGTTTATTGGTTTTGAATATATTACAGCGGCGTTGTCATTTTTCAGTATTTCAAAAAGATATAATCTTTATGAAATACTGACCAAGGCTGCGTTGGAAATTTGCAGATTCCAACTCAGTCCAAATATATCTTAAGACCAGGACCAGTGCAAGGATTTACCCTCCCCTGCCCAAAAGAAAAAATGTGTCTTCACCTGTGTGTCTTTTAGCCCCCCTTTTGAATTTCACCTTTAGTGGATCTTATACCATTTTTGTGTCTTACACCCCCTTTAGTGCATCTTATCCACATTTTCCCCTCTTGTGTCTTTTACTCCTCTGTGTGTGTATCTTTTTCCCCCAACACCTTTGTGTTAATCTCTTTCATCCCCCAGCCACTCTGTCTCTTTCTTCCCTTTCCCAGTCCCTTTATGTGTCTCCCCCTGCCCCTTTGTGTGTCTCTTACCCTCTTCTCCAGTCCCCCTGTATGTCCTTTTCCCCCCAGCACCTATGTGTGTCTCTGTCCGCCCAGCCCCTCTGTGTGTCTGTTTTCCCCCGGCCCCTGTGTGTGCCTCTTTCTCCCCCTCTGCCACACCAGCCCTTATGTGTATGTCTTTCTCCTCCCAGCACCTTTGTGTATTTCTCCCCTTTCCCAAACCCTTTTGTGTGTCTCTTGCTCCCCCAGCCCCTCTGTGTATCTTTCTCCCCCCTGAGCCCCTCTGAGTGTCTTCCCCCCAGCCCCTGCTGTGTTTTTCTTTCTCCCCTTTCCAAGCCCCTCTGTGTCTATTTCTTCCCTTTTCCAGCCCTTTTGTGTTTCTCTTTTTCACCTTCTCCAGCCCTCTTTTCCACACACCCCGTCCCTTTGTGGTCTATTTTCCCCTCTCCACTCCTGTGCCTGCTCACCTCCCCCCTTGTAGTGTGGCTGAGTGGACCGTGATAGAGGATATTCTGATGGTATTTATTTATTTTTTGTTCTATGTATTGGTGCTGATGTGTACTATATTCAATTCTGCCACCCAGGAGTAGTGGGAGTTTGAGCCCAGGAGCTCTGTGCACCATCTCTCTGCTCTCAGCAGCTCTGTGCCATTGCGCTGCCCCATAGGTTCTGTGCCATCTCTCTGCCTCCAGCTGCTGGTATTTTCCTAATGCCAGCACCAACTGGATTACTGGCCAAGTGGCAACCTGGTATGGCTAGAATTTTGGGCGGCCTGGAAGACAATTGCCTCCTGGCCCAGCCTGCGCCTGGTTAATAGGGACATTAAGACCAAATAAATAAATGCTGAGATTCTAAGATAAGAATTTAGATGGGATGGATACCGAGCTTGAATGCATTTTACAAACTACAACTATAAGTTTAAACTATAGAATATACATAAACCATGTCCTCTTTACAGTATTCTTTCTTAAGCCTTTCTATTTTTCGCTGTGATTAAATGAATCAGCACCTTCACTTCCATAAGCTGCATGAACAGTCAGATGATCATGTGTCACCCCCTCTCCCAACCCCCCCCCAAGCCAGTTCTAAAATCCTTCACATAGTAAACAGAATAATATACAGCTTGCAGGCGGACCTTTACTCTCCAGATCTTTGGTAACTATATTGCCCACGATTCTCAGCCAACTCGAATTTAGCTCATAAGTGTCTCATTGATGCATTACTGTAGGGAGTGCCACATAGTTTCCATTTCATGGGCAAAAAAATTATATGTAGCTTTTACATTTACAACAGAAGCAAAAGTTAGAATAGTGTGGCCACATGAGCAGTGAAAAAAGAAAAGTCTTTGGAGCTACATGATGTCACACAGTGGCCTCCACCTCACAGCTGGCCATGATGGAGGTGTAGGCTGTCAGCATGTGATCAGCAACAGCTGCAGGAAGGTGAGATGTGCTAATTAGCGCAGCGAGAAACCTTCATTTTAAAGGAAATACAAATTATACAGCAGAAATAACTATAGTCTTCTCTTCCAATGCTATATAAAAAGAGGCTCTCATGTGATTCCAACCACCTCCCAAATCCAGTTATACGTTTTTTGGTTTGTTTGTTTTTTCTAGATTTTACTTTTTTTTTTTTTTTTTTAAGCCAAGAATATTTTTAGAGAAGTTAAGAAATAAAAGAAATATTTAGAGAAGAACGTAATAGGCAAGTTTTAAACATAACTATGCTGGGCAGGGTTTCCAGTTCAACTCTTTAAGCCTAAAATTAGAAAATCTTGGGTCAAACTCAAGTCTTACATAATTACATCTTGAAACGGGCTGAAAAAGACTCAAGTCTGTTAAAGGAACACTCTAACGTTAGACATACAAACATGTATTATAGTGTTCTCTTGCTGGTTTAGATCTATACCTCTCACAAGAGATGAATAAAGTTGTTGAACTTGCCTTCTTTTTCTTGTTATGTCAGTCTCACCACATCACTACTTATTATCTCAACTAATTCAATGCTTCCTCATAGAGAAGCATTGCAGGGCCTACTTTGCAGAGCTTGGCTGCATTAAACAACAGTCCAGCAAAGATTGCAGGGCTGCAAAAGTTAGCACCGCTAGTGGATGTCTGAGTGGGATTCACTAAAGGTATCCTTACAGCCCCATGCAAACACTGCCTTTTTAAAAACAAAAAACCAACAGTGTTTACAATTGAGACTGCAGTGACATGCTCTTCACACCACATCCAATACCTTAAAAGGTATCTCAATGAAGTGGCCTGGGTGTAATAGTGCTGTCTTTGTAGCTGTGCAATGTAAAAAGCAGATTTTTAAAAAAGGTTTTACATTGCACGGTAAAAAATCTAGTGACTGTCTTCCTCAGTAAAACTGGAGTCCTTCATAGGAAAGTAATGATTTAATGCTTTCCTATGTAGAAGACTGAATGTGCGTCAGGTCCTCAGTGCTCCTCTACGAGGAGGATTGGATTGGACCATGCCTCATCCATGATGTTGTGGAAGGAAGAGAAAGGGAGCCTTAGTTCTGGAAAAAAGTAAGTAAAACTCTTTATTTTATTAATTATTTTAAACTATAAACCACGGGGACCTGGTGACGAAAATTGCCCTGAGTATCCCCCCCATACGTCTACCCCCCGCCACCCCCCTATACATCTACCCTCCCATACGTTACCCCCCACACATGCAGACACACACATAGACAC
Organism: Pelobates cultripes; assembly: GCA_933207985.1. Lineage (NCBI taxonomy): Eukaryota > Metazoa > Chordata > Amphibia > Anura > Pelobatidae > Pelobates > Pelobates cultripes. Next base: position 330,881,638 of record OW240913.1, read on the forward strand.
ATACATACAAACACACACATATATACAGACAAACACATACACAGACATACACACATACAGACACATACATACAAAAAACACACACACACACATACATACAAACACACAGTGGTGTATCCTGGTTTTGTGCTGCCCTAGGCAGGACAAAACTCAGGCGCCCCCCAACCGCCCCTGCGCGCGCGACCCCCAACCATCCCTTCCCCCCCGCACGCGTGACCCCTCCCATCCCTTCCCCCGCCTTCTAAATACACACACTCACTAGCAGAGACACACACACACTAACAGACACACACACACACACACACTCACTAACAGACACACACACACACTCACTAACAGACACACACACACACTAACACACACTCACTAACAGACACACACACTAACAGACACACACACACTAGCACACACTCACTAACAGACACACACACTAACAGACACACACACACTCACTAACAGACACACACACACTAACAGACACACACAATAACACACACTCACTAACAGACACACACGCACTAACAGACACACACAATAACACACACTCACTAACAGACACACACACACTAACAGACACACACAATAACACACACTCACTAACAGACACACACACTAACAGACACACACACACACTCACTAACAGACACACACACTCACTAACAGACACACACACTAACAGACACACACACTCACTCACATTAACACATGTACTTTTTAACCTCCCCCCCCCTCCAGCCTCCTTACCTTTGGGAGTGCTGGGGAGGGAAGGGGTTCTCTATCTCCCTGGTGGTCCAGTGGCTGCTGGGTGGGCGGCATTGGCGGGCGGGCAGCTGACGAATGAGCACTTGCTATGAGCTGACTGCTCAGCTCCTTCGCGCGCCGCAGAGGCTGGGAGCCGGGATATGACGTCATCTTCCGGCTCCCAGCCTCACTCTGCGGCGCACGAGGGAGCTGAGCAGTCAGCTCACAGGAAGAGCTCCCTCGTCAGCCGCCCGCCCGCCAATGCCGCCCGGAGCCCAGCATGTCTGTTAGCCGCGAAGCTAACATGACATTTGCCCTGGGCATTTGGGGGGCAGCTTTTTTTGCCGCCCCCTGAAAAATGCCGCCCAAGGCAAATGCCTTGTTTGCCTCGCGGCTAAAACGCCCCTGCAAACACAGACATACACACACATACAGAGAAACATTCATACAGACACACACATACATACAAACAAACACACACATATACAAAATATTTTAGTCACCCTCCTGTTTCCTACCTTTTAGATGTAGGAGGGTGACTTCCTTGGGGTCCAGTGGTGGTTCAGCCTGATGGGAGTCAGAGTCCCCAGTCTGACTCCTTCTTCTCTTCCTCCCTCTCGGCTCCCGTTGTAAGCTGGGAGGAGTGACGGGAAAGTCACTTCCTCCCAGCTGTGATGTCATCACAGGGGGCCCGGTCACACTTTTAAAGCGCCACAGCGCTGACCGGGCAGCCTGGATATTCATTGGGTGGCCCTAACAGCATGGCCAATGTGGCCCGGGCGGTTATACCGCACTGGCCGCGTCCACAACACATGGCGGTCTGGCCCCCTGAAAAAATGTTGTTACAAAATGGCAACCTCCTAGAATCAACAAACTGTCCTCCTTTATTTTCTGTTGGTTCTTTTTAGCATATTTGATTCTTTTATATATCCAAATACCCTAATTGGCAACTGTTTCCTATCAAACAGCAATAACTACTACTAATAAATATCCCATTGGACAAGGATTGAGAAACTCTGTTATAGGTTAATCTTGCAGCATTTTATATCTACCATCCTTAGTGCCCTAGATCAGTACTCCGCAACCGGTGTACCACAGCACTGTGCCAGTAGCAGAACTACCGCCACAGTCTGCAGGCTTTGGGGCCCATCGGGTAGCCCATACACTTAGGGCAAACCCAATAAGCAGGCTGGTCTGATCAGGGGCCCAGTCAGGTGCTGCATCCTGTTAGCTGCAGAACCGGGCCTCTTTAATGTCGATACCCGGTGCTGGAAATAAGTGATTTCCAGTCACTTCCTCCCAGCTTACAGACAGCACGGAGGACAGAGGAGGCACAGAGAGGGGAGTAGGGAGAGCACTGCAGAAAGCCGCAGACTCCTATTGCCCTTAGCCAGCACAGGAAGCCACCCTCCTGCCTCCAAAAGGTATGGAAGGAGGGTGGTGGCTAAAAATATGTAAATTTAAACTTGTGTATGCTTCAATGTGTGTGCATCTGCATGTGTGTGTCAGTGTATGTGTATCTGTGTGTTAGCGTGTAGCGGCATATGTGTATGTGGGCATATATCCCAACATTCAAATGCCAACACTACATACAAACATACTGTTACGATGAAAAACCAACACTACATACAAACATAATGTTACGATGAAACACCAACACTACATACAAACATACTGTTACGATGAAAAACCAACACTACATACAAACATACTGTTACGATGAAAAACCAACACTACATACAAACATACTGTTACGATGAAACACCAACACTACATATAAACACACCTGTGTATTAAAATGTCAATATTGTATACAAACATACCCCTTCATGCAAACACCAACACCTCATACAAATACACCTGGCAAACTTGCTGTGGTATGTTTTAATGGGTACCTGGTTTGGCATATGTTAAATGGGAAAACTGATGTTCTGTGGGGCAAAATAACACTGTTATATGTATGCATTTTATTACTTTTTTTTAAATATATTTTTGCTTGTGGAATTCTGGGAATAGCTTGGGTGAGAAAAGGTTTAGCAGCACTACCCCAGATGGCTGAAAAATAATGCAGAACTGTAGCAATGTGTCTGTGTCTTGGATATATAACAAATACATTGCTGATACTTGTATGTTGGTTTCATAGATCCGCTGTGACTTATGTCGGAAGGATATAAGAGAAGCACAAACAAAAACTGTGGGTTGCCTTTCTTCCTCTCTCTATAACATGTGTTTGTGCATTTTTTTTTAAATTTTTTTTTTTGTCTCATAAAAAATGAAATACTGTAGATTTCATAGAGAGATCAGTATGTATGCCCTTACACTATGAAAAAAAGGAGGACACATTAAATATCGGGATTTCTTGTTATAGTTGTTTTTAATGTAGTTGGTGCTCACCACTGCCATAATGATATATATATTATGTCATTTGTACTTAGTGTTTACCAGGTAACGTTTGCCCAGAGTACACTGCCATACGTGAGCAGGCATGTCTTGGAGCAGAGAGTGATGATTCCAGGATTTATCATGTTATTTACAAAACAATGCACACCCAAGTATGGACTATTCTGTTAGTGGTGTGTGTGAATTCAGTAAACCTAGCAGTACAGTATTCAGTGTTCCTGACTTGGGAAAGGTCTCTGACTTCCACACTTGATAGGTTCTCTTTCATCAGCTCTGCCCATGCACAATGATGGTTTCCCATCTGTGGCCCTTGCATATTGACCTTAATATCCACCCTCCACATCACTAATTCATGTAATCCTCTTGCATCGTACTGATAGCCCATATCGGCCTCTTGTACACTGCTCTGTTGACATCATACATCTGCAACCAGATTTTCTGTCTCCTTTCACCAAATCCGTTATCCCTGTCACTGCCAAAAAAAAATAATGCACTGGACAATTTGGCCACTTGGCCCCATGCTCACCATATGTGAATCTAACAGTTGTCTTCTTTCCTTCTTCCGTCTTCTCAAACGCCCACCCTGTCCTGGTCCTTTCGGTTTATGTGTTCTTCCACAATATTGCTTACCTATGTGGCTGTCTTACCAGTCTAGTCGGAAGTATCCATCTGGGGGTCTTTCTTTTCCACTAACTACTTCCTAGGCTTCCTCCACATCCTACAATCTTCCACCCTAAGCTTCCCCCACCTCCCTCCATCTTTCCTCCAAGGTTTACCCACCTCTTTCCATTGCTCCTCCTAGGCTTAGCAACCTCCTTCCATCGCTCCTCCTAGGCTTAGCCACCTCAACCCATCACTCCTCCTAGGCGTCCTGCACTTCCCCCATCTTTTCTTTTAGGCTTTCCCCACCTCTCTCCATGTTTCCTCTTGTGTTGCCCCATCCCAATCAATCTTTCATACTAGGCTTCCCCAACCTCCTCCTATCTTTCCCCTGCCACCCACAATCTGGTGAACTCTACTCCTCTTTCTTCTCTCCTTATGCACACTCCATTCAGCTCCCCTTTCACTTCCCAGTCAGTGATATAAACATGCAGTGTATAAATGTATAAATATATGGGCATGCATTGTTTGGTGTATGTGCAAAAATATATAGTGCAACTTAATGAAATAAATATCTTATCTTCTTAGGTGTAGGGTAGTTTTCTAAATATAGTGCTTGCTCCCTTCTCCTACCAAAGTCAATATGTTCTGCAGTTCAGTTATGTACTCTAGTCCATCAACAGAAAACATGGGTGCATCATTACAGTTTTCAGGGTCTATATAGTGTATTTAAAAGTGCAACTACTACTCTGCTCAAGATATCCACTAAACTAGGAATTGACCATGAGAGAACCTTTAGGCTGAACTATAACTAAAAAAAACTGCCTTGTTCTCTTCATGCCACACAAGTACATTGTGGTGTTCAGTTGATTTGAACTCTTTTAGATCATTTCTTCAGATTGAATTAGGAGATACTTTGTAGAAAATATTTTGTACTCATAAAGTTTAAAAAAGATTGGACTTTCTCTGTACCATATTCCAGAAACCATACCATAACTGCTATCGTAATTGCCCCTTCTCGGTCTGTCCGCTGCTTGCACCCTATTGCAGCCTGCCTACCCCCCATCAGACTCTCCCCCTAGTCTTCAATCATTTAAGAATTCCCTCAAAATCCATCTCATCCGAATAGCTTATGGCCACCCTGAGTAACTTCAATTTCACAAACCTGTCTCTTGTGTCAACACACTCCACTCTCACCCTCCATTCCTGGTACTTCCCCACCTTGTTGACTGGTTACTCTCCCCCACTCTGTCCTTCCTATTGTGTTTTTGTACCCCACCCCCTAGAGCCCTCATCAATCTGTTGTTCCTGTAACATTTTGTAATTATCTAATTTATTGTTAAATTTCCCCCTTTATAATAATAAATAAAGTCCTGCAGAATGTTGGCTCTATATAAATGCCAATAATAATTATTATTATTATTTTTCCCCACAGGTTTAAAGCACTTGCAATCTGCCCAATTTACCATGAGTTCTTCAAAATATTCAGAGTAAAACTTATACATTTTTTTCTGGGATAAAACATAGATAATAGGGACCTCAGATGCTTTGTTTATCTTCAATCTTTTTTTCCTTGTTTTTTTTTTTAATCGTGACAAGTTAGACTTGTCAATTCTCGGCTCCCATCCTTTTCTGCCCGAGGCGTTTTTTATACATTCTTTCATAAGCAGGCACAACACACGTTTAATATTCTTTGGCAACATGTGAACCACTGGCACACATGATGGGACTTGCTTCCACAAGATCTTTATCTTTTCGCCTACAGTGTATTCAATTGATAAATACAGCTGCGTGAACCTCAAATAGTGCTTTCACAGTAAGAATGCAAAGCATTTTTCAAATAATTGTTGGTGCGTTACTGCCTCAGCGATTCTAACCAAATAGAAACTTATATTTATCTTCTGTGTTATCCCAGCGGTTAATTCATGCTATTGATCACTTCAATAATGCTGCTGTCATTCTGGAACCGGACACAGGTTGTATTTCAATAAAGTTTATTTATGAGACCTTTTATTTTAGTTTTATTTACAATGAGATAAAGAGTTTTTTACTACTTCTCTATAGCCAACATACTCATGGTGTAGAGCTGTGAAATGAAGGATGTGGTTCACAGTGGTGGCGTCCAATTTTGATGTGAGTGATTTATCCATGGAATCAGGAAAAATGTGCTGGAAAGGTTAGGAAGCAGGGAAAATGGACGAGTTAAAAGATCAGAGTGACTTTGACAAGAGTCAAATAGTGATGGTTAGACGATTGGGTCAGAGCATCTTGTTCCCGGTATGCAGTGCTTAGTACCTACCAAAAGTGGTGCAAGGAAAGACAACCGGTGAACTGGCATTGGGTTCATTGGTACCCAAAGCCCATTGATACACATGGGGAACGAAGGTGAGCCTGCCTGGTCCAATCACACAAAAGAGCTAAAGTAGCTCACATTGCTCAAAAACTTAATGCTGGCCATAATAGAAAGGTTTCAGAACACAGTGCATAGCAAGTTTCCTGAGTAAGAGAGAGCCCATGATGATCCCTGTCCACCGCCGAAATATCTTCAATAGGGACAAGAACATCAAAACTGGACCATGGAGCAATTGAAGAAGGTTGCCTGGTCTGATGAATTATGTTTTCATTTCGATCAGGTGGGTGGCAAGGGGTGTGTGCGTTGTTTACCTGGGATGGCAGCAGGATGCTCTATAGGAAGAAGGCAGGCTGGAGAAGGCAATGTTATGCTCTGGACAATGTTCTACTAGGAAACCTTGGGTTTTGGTATTCATGTGGATGTTACTTTGTGTGGATGTGGACAAGGCCGGTGCAAGTATTTTTGACTACACAGGCGAAGATGCATTTTGCCACCCCCCTTCCCCGCTGAAAAAAAATGTATCTTCACCTGTTTGTCTTCAAACCCCTTTTGACTAAATTACCCCCTTTAGTGTTTTATATCCCATTTTTTTAATGTCTTGCCCCCCTTTTCCCCTTTGTGTGTTCCCTTTGCTGTATTTTATCTCTCATGTGTCTCTTACAACCCCCCTTGTGTATTTTTTACTTCCTCTAGCCCCTTTGCCTGTCTCTTTATTCCCCCTAGCCCTTTTGTGTGTCTTTTGTCCCCCTACCCCTTTCTGTGTCTCTTTCTCCCCCAGCTCCTTTGTGTGGATCTGTCTCCCCAACACATTGGTGCGTCTTTTTACCCCAGCACCTTTGTGTGTAACGGATCACCTGGCACCCCGACTAGGTACCTCCGTTGAAAGATGCTCCTATCGCTTCCTGAGGACTCCAAGCACTGCAGCAGACACCACAACCACCGAACCGGAGAAGCATACGAATGCTCTCAAGCATATGAATGCTGTAAGCAGCTGAACAGGAAAAGCATACAATCAGCTTTCACTCCTGGCAATCAGCATACAATCCAATTCCCCCATTAACGAGACGACACTTCATTTTGAGGTCAAGCAGAACTGACTAGTGGCACATACAGCCTCTTTTATTCACAATCCACAAACACAGTACTGCCCACAGGGTTTCGAAATACAACCAATCAATCCGTATAATAAACACAGACACTCCCACACAAAATCCTCCCCTCTGCATGTGATATGATTACCGAACACAATGGTTCATATAATTATCACAGGCAAAGAAATACAGTATTATAAAACATATCACAGGGACCCCAAAACAGGCAATAACCCCATGTTATATCGTCGGAACCGGGGGATCTGGGTGAACCACATATCCGAAATTCATCCAGATCCGTTCAGTAGTTTGGAAGATACAGTTTAATGCAGATTCCGCAGAACATATACAGGCTATATGAAAAATAATTACTGTATAATGTGTCCCCTGTTGTATAGTTTAAAACTACTGCACGATGTCTTTGTGCACCAAATACCGGCGAGATGGCACCGTGTAGAAAAGTCCATACAGTGTCTGTGAGTTAAAATGGCCGCCATCCATTGTTCTCACCATGTGCTTCATCCATTGTTCTCACCATGTGCCTCTGATACATGAAATGGTGGCCACCCAGTAACTCCACAGTTTGTCTGGTAGTCTATCCAGCCGGACCAACAGATGAAACACATGGGGTGCAACAAACGAAGGGAAACATAAAAAATATGGACAATAGTCATATTTGTGCACAATCTCCAGTTTTGTCACAGGGCACAAATAGTGTTTTCAAATGCCATATATCCCAGGGCCATAGTCAGAATGTAGGAGGCAGGCAAGCAGCCCCCTCCAAGAACACGTGGCGAAGTCTGTTCCACCACATTGTGCATCTCTGTTTCCCCCTTTCCCCTCTGTGCATCTTTCCCCCCAGCCCCTTGCCCCTCTGTGCATCTATTCCTCCCCCAGCCCCACTGTGTATTTGTCCCCTTTAACACCCCTGTACATCTCTTTGTGCCCCCTAGCCTTCCTGTGCCTTTTAATATCCACCTGTACCTTTTATTGCCCCACTTCCCTCCTGTACCTTTTATTGTCCCCCCTGTACCTTTAATTGTCTCACCTCCTCCCCTCCTGAACATTTCATAGTCCCCCTTTCCCTCCTTTGCCTTTCAATGTCGCCCTTCCCCTGCTGTGTCTTTAAATGCCCCCCCGTACGTTTCAATGTCCACCTTCCCTTCCTGTCCCTTTTTTGGTCCCCCCCGTACCTTTTATTGTCCTCCTACCCTCCTGTACCTCTTATTGCCTCATTCCTCTCCCCTCTTGTACCTTTTTTTGTCTCCGCAGTTTGGTGCATTTCCTGTCATACCAGGTAAGAAGCGTTAAGCCCCCTAGGCCACGCTCCACACAGTGACCGACAGGAGGGTAGCGATGCAAAGGCTGCTCTCCTCCTTCCGGACCCCTGAGATCGCGCCACCTGGGCCGCCTTATGGTAGCACCGGCCCTGGATGTGGATGTTCACATATCACTTACCTAGAGATTGTTACAGACCACTTACACCTCTTCGTGGCCATGGTATTATCTGATGGCAGAGGCCTTTTGTAGCAGGATAATGCACTCTGAAAAATTGTTCAGGCATGGTTTGAGGAACATGACAAAGAGTTCAAGGTGTTGCCTTGGCCTCCAAATTGCCCAGATCTCTGATTGAGCATCTGTGGGATGTGCTGGGGCAACAAATCCAATCCAAAACGTGAAGGACCTGCTGCTAATACCATGGGAAAAGTTCAGAGGTCTTGTGGAGCCCATACCTCAACACACCAGAGCTGTCTTGGCAGCAAGAGGAGGACTTACATGATATTAAACACTACACAGCTCTGTAGCGATTATGGTTCCAAGAGTAACCTGGTGCCATCCCACAATAAGTAGTCAAACATTTTTTGCATGATTTTACACTTACTGGGGTCTCCCATGCACCTCTGGTGTGGTATCCTTTTCTAATATTGCAAACACAGAAGTCCCTATTCTCTCAATGGACATAATTCATTATAAGAGAGTGTTAACTGATGGACTCTGGCAATCAGATGACTCTCATAGTGAAGCATTGAATTCAATGCATCTCTACAATAATCATTAAGCGTCTTTGTTGTCATCATGTTGGGCATAGTGACGCCAAACATGAAGACCAATTTTCAAAGATAATTGTGAATAAGAGCCTCCTGTCTAGTGGCTGCCAGTCTGACAGCTGTGTTTTACATTGTTTAAAAAACGGGCATCATCTGTGCACCAAACCCAATTCATTAAGATGAAGTGGTTTTGCTGCTTAGAGTGTACACTTTAACAAATAAACAAAAAATAGCCAAAACATTTTTTTTATACATTTAATATTCACCCCCTAAGTCTGTAATTGCTAGAACCACATTTAGTTGTAATTAAACCTGTGAGTCCTGTGCAGGGGCGTCACTAGGGCGAAATGTCTAGTTGCCATGGCGATCTGGCGCCTGGGATTTGCCGCGGCCTGCATATGTATGTTTGTATATGTATATATACACACACACACATATATATACACGTTTTATAACTGCCCCCCTACTTTTGTCCCTGGCCCCTTATGTACCCCTCCTAAATATGAATCCTGGAGACGCCACAGGACTCCTGTGGGACAAGTCTCTACCAGCTTTGCACATTTGGGTCCTGCCAATTTGACCATGGTTCTTGGCAACAATGCTCAAGTTTTTTTTTTCCAAATTGGATTTGGACCATTGAACATAGACTTTCTGTTATTTTTATAGATTTGCGGATTGGATTGATAACTAGACTTCAACTGTGCCATTCTAAGACATTCAAGTTCTTGGATACATAAAAATCAAATGCAATTTGGGAATTTCTGTATTTAGGTTATTAACCTGCTGAAGGTAATTCACCTGCCCTGCCTCACATATCCTGCAAGCTGAAACCTTCTTCTATGGTTTCCCAACCTTTGCTGATGAAAAGCATTTACAAGACATGATGGATTCACCACCATGCTTCACTGCAGGTATGGTGTTCACAGGGTGAGGAGCAGAGAACCTCTCTCAGTGTATTTATGCTTTCTCCCACATGCCTTTTGGCAAATTTCACATGGGATTTGATATGATGGGATTTTTTAGTTTTTTTTTACAGTTTAAGAATGCTCACGTAGATTTCTAAAGTTTGGGATATTTACTTATCGTAATCAACCCTAACTGGTGCAATATTCAAAACTGTGTGCTAGACTTGTTCTGATAACACATTGGTTTTCATGATGCTGATAGTTTGTATATGCACTTTATGCTGTGGCCTTCTAGAAACAGGTAACACTTAAAGGTATACTGCAAGCACCAGCTCACTGTAGTAGTCAGGTAAGTAGTCATGTAAGTAGCCAAGCAGATGCGTAACTAGAAACCAATGGGCCCCAGTGTGAATATTGCCTTGGGCCGCCCCATGTGTATCATTCTGCCCAGCCCCTCCCAGGTCTCACATTCCTCCTCCCGCCCCTCCCATGTGTATCATACTTCCCCCCAACCCCTCCATGATTCTCATTCTCATTACCCCCAGTCCCTCCATATGTCTCACTCTCATCCCCACCAGCTGCTCCATGTGTCTCATTGTCATCCCCCCAACCCCGCCATGTGTCTCATTCTTCCCCCAGCCCCTCCATGTGTATAATTCTTCCCCACAGCCCCTCCATATTTCTCATTCCTTCCCAGCCCCTCCATGTGTCTCATTCCCCCCAGTTTCTCCATGTGTATCATTTTTCCCCACAGCCCCTCCATGTGTCTCATTCTACTCCTCAGCCCATCCGTGTGTCTTATTCTCCCTCAGCCCCTCCTAGTGTCTCATTCCCCCCAAGCCCCTCCATGTATCTCATTCCCCTCACCCTCTCCATGTGTCTAATTCCCAACCCAGCCCCAACATCTGTCTTATTACCCCCCCCCCCCCAGTGCCCCCATGTGCCTCATCATCCTCAAGGCACTCCATGTTTCTCATCCTTCCTGACCGGTGCATAGCCAAATGCAGCATGGGCGAACAGACAGCAGCCCGTTTGGCCATGCCGCATTTGGTCATGCACTGGTCCTAAAGTTATGCCGGCCCACCGACATCAGCACGGGACGACAGCGCAGCTGGGCCCCTTGTTTTTTTCAACCAACAATTGTCTGGCTGTTTTTAGATGAAATAACCTTTTAACTGTAAAGTTTTCTTTACATTAAATAAACGTTTTTTTTAACTGTGGTTTTGCCTTCAATCCAGTCTGGCAATTATACCTTCCCCACCCCAAACAAAAGGCGTTTCACGGTCTAATAAGCGAATCTACACTTAATCCTATAAAAATGCAGCTAAAACTATTATTTTCTCTTTCACAACATCAAGGGGTTAATACAAAGTTTCAGCAATGTGTGTCTATGTAATTTTTTTCACGTGTTGGCATTACATTTCTATAGCTGGTTTACTGTTCTGTTCATTCTTCCTATCATTGCATTTTTCTTTGTAGACGAATAATATGCAATCAAAGGGAAAATGAAATTTGGATGTCTCTCAATAATTAAATTGGGTTAAGAAATAAAATAAGGTCAGGATTTCAATTCATAGCTCAGTGAATGGAGTTCATTCTTCTCTGTACGGACGTCTAACCACAAGACCACACCTACCATAGGGGTTCAGAACTCATGAAATCTGTCTAATCTTGCAAAAATGTCCAAAGGCATGCATCCTATTTTTTACATTGAAAACGCTTAACTTCCAAAGCGTTTATTTCTGAAAGTTCGTAGTTTGCCAGACATTATTAGTTAGATTACAAAAGCTTTAAAATAATTTTTGAGCACACTTATTAAAATATCATAAAAAAATCTTGTCTTGGTGTGTTGCTAGTTGTACCACTAAAATATATTAGTTTGTTTTCTTAAAATAATGAAATAGAAGATTATGACTTTATAATGAATACAAAGTTCTTTTTTTTTATTACTATGGTTGGGGCATTGAACTAACATCTACCAGAAATATTTATTTATTTATTAAGACGTGAGTCCATGAATTGAATTATGGAATTAAAAAAAAAAACTTACCTTTTTTGCACTACCAGATTTTACCATGATGCCTCTGTTGCAAAGAGGCTTCCCACAAAATTAAGTCATATTACCAGGCCTTAGAATGGCTGGACTTAACGTATTAAAAAATAGATCCAAAGTTGGAACTAGCTGAGGTCTGGAATACAGAAATGCAGATACACGAGAATCAAACCGGGTCTGGAATATGGAAATACTCAGGTCATTATACAAGCCAGGTCATGTTACCAAAAGTTCTCAAAGTTAAAACGAAGGTCAATAACAGGAATATATAAGAGAGTCACTTGAAGCACTTAACGTGTTACTAAACAGAAACCACTATTGGGCAATGAGCAGTGACGTACACACAATCCATGGGGCCCAGGTGCGAAAATTTATCGTGGCCCCCCATCCCCTCCGGCGCTTACTCTGCGACCCTTGCAACCGCGGAATGTACGCCAGTGCATGCAGATACACATACACTTAATGGACCACGACAGGCACACTGATCACTTCAGCTCAATGAAGTGGTCTGGGTACCAGGTCCCTCTAGTTTTAACCCTGCAGCTGAAAACATGTTTCACTGAGGGTTAATCTAGCCCAGGGGTAGGCAACCTACGGCACTCAAGGCTCTGGCCTGTCAGGAGTCCCAGTGAAACTTCAGATATCTATAATACGAAAAGGTGGTGATGGACAATCCTCAATTTATGCATTGCAGCACGTAAAAGAAGAAGTTATCGGAGATCACTTCCTCCCAGCACTTTGGAATGGGAATCCACACTGGAGTAAAGCAGCACACAGCTTCCTGTTGCAGCTTATGTCCTTGAGCTGTACCTGACCAGCCTGGTCCCCACTAAAACCCAGGGAAGCCTCCCACACTGCTAGATATACACAGAGCTGCAGAATAACCCTCCTCTCATACAAATAATACAAACACACACACAGTCCGCACAAACACAACACCACCAACAATCCACATACATGCACACATGCCCACATGCACCCTCTTCCATGCAATACCCCAAACAGCCCCACACATACACACACTACCAAATACACAATGTGACATATCTATCCACACACAATTCCACAAGCAGCCCCCATACACAGCCCAAATTCATAGGTATTATACATGATACCACAAACTATTAATGAACATATACAATATAATAGCTCATATACGCACAAATACAACCATACAAAGCAACTGCAGTATAAATAACACAAGCAGAATATGGCAACATGCACACCTCAATTTAAAGAAATAGGACCGACACGCTATGGGACATCACAATCATATTTCGGCACAGTGCTGCTAAAAGGTTGCCTACCCCTGATCTAGCCTCTAGTAGCTGAGGCGCTTCCGCTATTCTCACTGTGAAAATCACAGTGAGAAGACGCTGGATGTCTATAGGAAAGCATTGAATAATGCTTTCCTATGGGCGGTTTCAATGCGCGCGGGGCTCTTGCCGCGCGTGCACATTCGGTGCTGAGAGGCGGATCGGGGCGGAGAGATCCCCAGTGCCAAGGGAGCCCGGCACTGGAGAAAGGTAAGTGCTGAAGGGGTTTTAACCACACACACACTCTCACGAACAGACGCATAAACACTAGCTAACAGACACACACATTTACTGACAGACACACACTCAGTGACAGACATACATACACACTCACTGACAGACAGACACACATACACACTCACTTACAAAACATACACTCTCACTGACAAACACACACTCACTAACAGACACCAAAGAGACTCACTAACAGACACACAAACTAACACACTCAGTAACACACTCACTGGTACAAACACACACACACACTCACTGTAACACAAACTAACACACTGACACTCACTAGCAGACACACACTCAATAACAGACACACACACAAACTAACACACTCAGTAACAGACACACACACAATAACACACACACTCACTGACACACAAAAACTAACGCACTCATTAGCAGACACACACTCAATAACACACGCTAACAGACACACACAAACGAACTAATACACAACTAACACACTCACATTTTTTTTTTAAATACACGGGTCGCAGGGCGGCCGGGCCCCCTGGTAGGCCGGGCCCGGTCGCAGCTGCAACCCCTGCGACCACGGTATGTATGCCAGTAGCAAAGAGTAAGGGCCTAAACAGGCTTTTACTAGGTTCACATGTGTTCTGATTGGTCCACGTCATCTCTGCGACTCCAAACAGCATAGGGTCTTCTAGATGACATGTTCCCTGTAATGGCCAGCGTGAAGTCATTAATTTCAAATCTATTTAAGGACGTGCCCTTTGAGCAGGCAGCATCTGAACGTCTGTCTGCAGAGCACAGCGGCTTGGCACTAGTGAATGCGGAGGAGCTATTCCCCGGCACCGAATGAGTAAGTATATTTCTCTCCACAGGTTTTTAGCTACGCGTGGTGCGATCGCTCCACATGGAAGAGGAGAGCTGCTTGGCATGGAGCAAGTACGTATCGCTACACCTACATGAAAATCCATATGCATCTGTTTCCCAAGCAGTGCCGTATGCACACATGTACAACTGTCCAGGAATAACTTATTTACATGTTTTGCCCGGTGTGCCCAGTATGGCATGTCAAATTTACTTCAATTTTTTTTAAAAAGGATTATCTCAAATAATAGCTAACTTTTATTAGCTACTTGTTTGTGCAAATACAATATGGTTTTCAGTTGACTATAATATGCTACAATATGTTGTTTGTAGTCTTGAACAATCCAGGAGAGGTGAAAAAGTTGGAACATCTTTAAAGAGTCGGAACATTTACCATTGTATTAATTAACCATATTATTGAATACCATACTGCAGTTGATGAAATAGATTGGTTTCTGGTAAGCATTCTGTTTACCAAATTAAACCTGGACATTAATGATGGGCTTAGAAAACTTGGTAAACCTACCCCAGTGTTCTCAGCCTATCATTGCCATCCAAGATTGGACTGGTTTGAGAATGTAAAAGTATAAAACTCACTCAATACTTGGGATTGGTGACGTGAAGTGGGAGCCAAGGATAGCTCCTCTCTCTTTACCCCTCCTTCAGGATCTCCGTTCCATGTGTAGCCAAACAGTGGAGGAGGAAGAGCAGGAAGAAACAACAAACAAGCAGGACTGTTGAAGCTCACAATGACCACTTCCTAGAGGGCCAAGTGGCCTCAACATAATACAGAACATAAGCAACAAGTTATACGAAAAATCTTTCTCCGTCATTCAAAGGTGAAGACAAAAGGAGGGAAGAACACTCTCCGGGTTAATATTCATGGAGAATATTTTTGTTTTCATTACATGGTTATTTTTTATTTTATAAAAATAAATCATAATGTCATGAGAGACACCATACAGGGAAAACACCATGTAGGATACAAAGTACTAAATCATGAGCTACTCCAATCTGGGGGAAAAAAGAAATTTAACTAAGAATGACAAAATACCCATTTCATTTCATTTTGGTGGAATAGAGACCATGGTTATACAGTTGAGGAAGCAGGTGGTCCATAGTGCCAGACTTGCAGATAACTCCAGATAGCCTGTAGCAACAATAATATAATTGGTCCCATTAGATAAAACAGTTTGAGTTCATGGCTAAAAGCGAACGATACATTTAGGAAGGTTGCAGAGAGATTTGGGGTTGAGAAGGTTTGTTCAGCAGGTTATACACAAACTGTTCATGAAGTTTAATAATGAAAGTGGTAAGGAAATAAGATAATATTTAGACAGAGAGAGTGAAATACAAGGGCAATAATGGAGTTGAGCAAGGATCAAGGGGACAGGTGTTGGCACAATGAAATAGAAGTGGTAAAAACATATAAGTAACTGGGGGGAACTTAAAGTAGGTGCTAAATGACACAGAGTAAATATACATCAATGTATATTTGAAAGCTGGATTTCCAAATCATTGCCTTCACATTTTACCACGGGGTGTAGGAGGAGGCTGGCACTCATTTTACTAAAACAATGGCAGTGTATGTACCAACAGCATTGGCACATGTTCTGTAATAGCGTTGCATATAGACTGCATGCTTACACAACTGTCTTATATGTTCTGGGATCAAAGTTTCCACTAGACCACTGCTCATTGAAAAAGCCCTAGAAAGGAGAAATTCACACCGGGTCTGTGCCTCTAGCATACAGTGACAAATTTTAGGCCTTGTTAGTATTGCAAGGCTTGAAATTTTAAAGTCTTGATTATGTATGTGCATACCCGACTCACAAAACATTGCGTAATATGGGGTTGAATAAAACTGAAGGAAAAAAAGATGTCAATAATAAAGTGTAATAATAAAAATACAAATAGCATTATAATAACCATATAAAGCAGTTAGCAAGTGCGGATCAAAAACAGCTATGATGTAAGGAAATGGAATTGAATTAAGACAGGGTATGAAGGACAAAACGGAAGAAGCTGGCTGAAACTAAGGAAATGTTAAAATTGCAAAGAATATTAGTGACAAAGGAGGGTAGCAATATTTGAATTTGGAATGAGAACGGTAAAACGAAGGTTGAGATGAAAAAGAAAACAAAAATGGAGATAAGGGAAATTTTTAAATAAACACCTTCATGTTGTTTTTTTTACCTCAGTCTGGAGATATTTTTTTGTGTGCCTGTGATCTTTTCCAGCTAAGGGTTGGTACATCAGCTCGATGGTCATTGTTTACAGTTTCCTGACTGGCATACATAGTATGGGTGATGCCTTTTTAACCTTGGGCCTCTGGAATTTAAACATGCTCACTCTTGCATCTGTCAAGCTGTTTGTTTACCAAGATTGTGTAAAGAAATTCCTTTTGCTAACCATGATCCAAAAAAATATGACTCAGTGGGTGTGATGAATCACTGTTTACAAGTTACAAAGCTACTCTTTTCAGAGATAGATACCTACTGGTACTCTCAGTACCATAGACTACAGTGCAAACGGATTAATCATGATGGAATTTGTGTTCCTTGTTAGATGGTCCAGACGTGAATGAGCTCTGATTTTTTTTTGTACCCAGAACATCTATGTTCTATGTCTGTGTGCGATACATGACAACCAAAGGGTCCATGTGAGTTCCTCAGTTTGTGCTAAACCACTGGAGAACAGCTTGACAGAGAACCAGGGGACTGCACCAGACCTTGATAGTAGTTATGGTGTTCAGGGTGACTGTTTAATACAGTAGCTACCAAAAAGTGGGCGAGTCCTTTCAGAGTAAAACACACATGCCTCATTTTTCATGGCATTCTGGCCAACTCAGTGTACAGATAAAACTTAAAGGGACACTATAGTCAGCAGAACAACTACAGCTTATTGTATTTGTTCTAGTGAGTATAATCATTCTCTTCAGGCATCATGCAGCAAACACTTTTTTCAGAAAAAGGCAGTGTTTACATTATAGACTAGGGATACCTCACTGGCCGCCACTCATATAGTGCTACACTGCCATTCAGTGTCTCCACCCTCTGCATGGAGACATTGAACTTTCCTCATAGAGATGCATTGATTCAATGCATCTCTATGAGATGATGCTGATTGACCAGGGCTGTTTTGGCTTGTGCTGGCTCTGCCCCTGTTCTGCCTCCTTGACAGTCTCAGTCAATCGAATGCTTTCCTATGTGAAAGCAATGTGATTGGCTCAGTACACCAGTTGTGATGATGTCAGCCAAGCAGGTAGATCAGGGGCAGAGTCAGCAGCAGACTGGGATATAAGTATGATTTTACTATATTTAGCAGGACGGGGGGAGGAGGCTTAAATGGGGGCTAAATAGTGGTTTAAACACTATAGAGTCAGGAATATGTTTGTTTTCCTGACCTTATTGTTTGTTTTCCTGACCTTATAGTGTTCCTTTAAGGGTTATTGAAAACATATTCATATTTGAATGACAAATATAAATTATTTTTAAAGGACCACTCTAGGCACCCAGACCACTTCAGCTTAATGAAGTGGTCTGGGTGCCTGGTCCAGCTAGGGTTAACCCATTTTTTAATAAACATAGCAGTTTCAGAGAAACTGCTATGTTTATTAATGGGTTAAGCCTTCCCCTATTCCCTCTAGTGGCTGTCTCATTGACAGCCACTAGAGGCGCTTGCGTGCTTCTCACTGTGATTTTCACAGTGAGAGCACGCAAGCGTCCATAGGAAAGCATTGTAAATGCTTTCCTATGCGACGGGCTGAATGCGCGCGCAGCGCTTGCCGCGCATGCGCATTCATCCCAGGAGGAGGATCGGAGGAGGAGAGGAGGCAGAGAGCTCCCCGCCCAGCGCTGGAAAAAGGTAAGTTTAAACCTCTTTCAGCTTTCCAGAGCCGGGCGGGAGGGGGTCCCTGAGGGTGGGGGCACCCTCAGGGCACTATAGTGCCAGGAAAACGAGTATGTTTTCCTGGCACTATAGTGGTCCTTTAAGTTCTGACTATGCTTCTTTTTTTTTGTTTTATAGAAGAATACAAAAATCCTAAAAGTAAGTTTCTTGTAAAATATGTATGTTATGCTATCTTTCTGAATATGTTTACTCAGAACAAAAAAACACATAAATGACCACATATAGGACTCAACTTTAGCATACATCTTTTAAAATCCAATGATGTAGTGAGGTGAAATAAATGCAATAAGCCCCTAATGTGTGTACTGTGCCCAGTAGCACCAGATAACAAAATCAATAGCTAGCAGCCCTTTGTGTCAACAAACATTCCACCAACTTAGTGCCACTTAATGCTCAAGAAGAGCCTAAAATCCCAAACTATACAGAGTAGAGGAGTCAGATGTGTCCAGGCACACTCAAAATGCAGGACTCCATTGTCTTTACTGCCCCAAATTAGTTTCCTATGTGTCAATTTAACATAGCTCATAATTTTATCAAAGATGAAGATTAGCATTTATCTTTGTAAACTGTAAATCGCTAAATTTTTGTAGATTCAGTTGGTAATGTTATAAAAACATAGTTTAGCCATGTTTTACTGTGTTTGATTAATAGAAATTAACTCTGTGATGACACTATAGGCACCCAGACCACTTCATCTCATTGAAGTGTTCTGGGTGCACGGTCCCTGTTCCACATAGTCCTGTGATGTAAATCTTTGCTGAGAAGCTGCAATATGTACCTTGCAGGACTAAGACTGCCTCTAGTGGCTATCAATCAGACAGCCACTAGAAGCATTTCCTGGATGATAGGGAACTCTGAGTCCCTTAAATGACGCTGGATGTCCTCTCCTATGGGTAGGGCCTGATTTGCTCACCACATATGCACATTAGGTCCCCCTCGTCGAATGACGTTGGAGGAGGCGGAGTGCCAACCCAGCGCCTGGGGACATCAGCGCTGAATTGGGCGAGTAAATAAAGGGATTTTTAACCCTTTAGGTGCCGAGGGGAGGCGGGGACCAGAAGACACTGTAGTGCAAGGAATACAAGTTTTTAATAAATAGTCTCCTTTTATTAAAAAAACCCAACAAAATAATTGCAATAAAATAAGGTATTGCACGTAATGGATTTTCACTAAACTCTGAACTTTAAGAAACTAATACCTATATGTAATACTGTTGGACACGTTTTATAAATGATTTCATATTTTTTTATACATTTTTTTAATGAATAAATACTAAGAACAAAATAAAAAATGTTTAACATTGTGATATTTTTTTCATATACAATACATTTTATTGATAGTTTAATATGGTGCAAATTTCTTGAAATGTTTATACCAAAATATTAAAGCGTTTGGAAAGGTTATGCAACAATATAAAAAATCAAGGCCTAAATCGAAAATTCAAAACTAAACCTAAAATAGCCACGCTATTAGAATTCTCATGATATTTTTTATTTTGGTTTAAGGTTTACCATTCAGATTTCAATCTGCCTCTATTCAAAATTTAGTGAATACTTAAACCCACATGGTTTAAAACTGTAAAAAAATAGAAAGAATGAATGAAAGAAAAAGAAAAAATGACATACCAATAAAAGAGCGTGGTATGTAGAGTTATTAGTGTCTCCCACCAATTATTTTCCTGCCCATGAGTCTGTTTAAAAATATGTTAGGATGTTTGGCTATAGATATCTGCATGGGTAACTCAGTGGCAGCACAGGGAGCCCCAGCACTTATTATAATATTTGGAGGAAGGTTTAGTGCTCACCTGACCAGATACCTGAGCCATAAAAACATTAAACTGACCTGCTTCAATAGCCCTGGTGCAGGAGAGGGGGCTGCATTTTAGACTTTTAACCATTACAGTCAGCCCTGCAATACAGACTGGTGTGAACCTGCTTTTATTCCACTGGAGTGGATTAACCATGTTTTGTTGTCCCACCTCTCTTTAAGACTAACAAGAGGGGATGTTTTGTGGTCCCCCCACCACCCCACTGAACAAAAAGAAAAAAACAAACAAAAAACAAGCAAGTAACATCCCCACTGGCTGCACATTCCAGAAATACCAGCACTGTGATGTCAGGACGAAGGAGTGCATCTCTCTCTAATGCACTTTTATCAAGTAAGACACACAGAGTCCCTGAGACACACTCCCTCCACTCCTCCTATTCAGCCCTCCCAGCCTGGAGCTGATTCACAAGCTCAGGTCCTGGCTAAAGCCCTCCCCTCTTTCTCTCCTCCAGCAGCTTTAGACAAACTTTTCAGCGTCTCTTGGCACAAGGCAGGCTGTACAAGCGCCTTATTGCATCCTGAAGCTGGATGGAGGTCTGGTGGACATGTAGTTGATCTGTTTGGATAGCTGCTCTCTGCGCCCTTGGAAGGAGATATATACCCCGGCTGTGGGGTGTTCCTATCATTTGTCTGGGTGTTTATTTAAGGTTTTTTTTTTGTGTGCGGGATCTGCTGGAAATCTGCAGGAAGGTTCTGTGGAGTCTGATCCTGGGAATATTGAGACAGCATCAGATTGTCGCCGACCAATGCAGGTAACTACACTGTTGCAACTTCTCGTTAAGTTATTGCACACTGCAGGCTGCATGTATCCCTTTCCAACTGCAGGTCTTGTAAATAATTCCAGTGCTTGACACACTGCTTTATATAGCCAACATTAACTGCTAATCCCATTAATACAAAGTGTTCCCACTCTATGCAACTTTGTATTTCCCAAGGATAATCGCTAGTGCAGTTGTGCACACAAGGCCAGTGGTAAGCAAT
Source organism: Pelobates cultripes (assembly GCA_933207985.1). Classification (NCBI taxonomy): domain Eukaryota; kingdom Metazoa; phylum Chordata; class Amphibia; order Anura; family Pelobatidae; genus Pelobates; species Pelobates cultripes. The sequence goes on from OW240913.1 coordinate 330,902,933, forward strand.
TTCTGTCTGCCTGAAGTCATGGGAGTTGCATTCCACCAAGGCTGAAGGTCCAGAAGATCCCTTATTTCTGACGAGTACAATTTGTTAACTCTGGATATTTAAAAATCAGCAGCTAAGTCATTTAAAAAAAAATAAAAGGGTAAAAAAAAAAAACTACCTGTGTAAAAGGGGTTAACCGAACTTAAACAAACCGCCCCCAACGCGTGTTCTACTCTGTGTGTGGACAGGTGTGAACATATGTATGTTATCTGGGCTGGTTGTGGATTCAGCCTGGAGGCATTGAAGAGGTTAAGCCCCAAGCTGTCTGACTTAAAAGAGAGAGAAGGCTGTGCTGGGACTTGCCTCACCATTCCAGCATGTGTGTGTACCCCAACTTGTTCAATCCATGCATTGTGTGTTTATACAACCGGGACTCCTCCTTTCTTAATAGCTAGTCATGCCTGTACTGGCCAAGCTGTGCAGTCTAGGCTAGCATAAAGGCTCATCTTGGCACTCCAGATGTTTCTGAACTACATTTCCCGTGATGCTCCCCCCAGTCTTATTTCCTGGGTAATGCCTTATTAACTCTATGAATTGTCAGCAGTCTACTAATAGGATTAAAATAAGTCACCTGGTCTGGCAAAGCATCATGGGGAGTGTAGTTCAGAATTATCAGACCCCCAAAGTGAAAATCACTCATCAAATCTACTTTACCTTTCGCACATGTATACTGACTTTTTTTTTATCTGGGCATTTTGATATATATATAGTATAGTTTTAGAACTTTTTTTGGAATGTAGAAATCTGATTAAACCATTGAATTCATGTGCCAGGTTGTAAGTAGTACTAATGTAAAGCACCAACGCATTCTGCAGAATTTACACTAAAATAGGAAAAAATAATTTTTTTTTAAAACACCCTATTGTGAAAGACTGTACTCTAGTTACTAGTTACGTATTGGTAAAAGTAGTGTTGTTAATTATTCTGAAGTAAGAGGTTTTGTTTTCTGTCAGTTCATAGGATTTTTCCTTAAACTGCAAATTTTAGGCCAATATATTCTCCTACTAAAGCTTAAAAGTTTTTTGGCCCAGAATTTTAAATTCCAGATTATTTTCTAGCAATTAATGGGGGTTATTTACCAAACAGAAAATTGTAGTGAAGAGAAAACTGACATGTATGCTATAATACATTTTGAAAAGGAAATAAAATCTTGGCTATTTAAAAGGAAACGATAGTGCTAGGAATCCAAAGTGGCACCCCACCTCCCCCCCAGCTGATAAATGGTTAAAACCTTACCTGATTCCAGTGCCGATGTCCCTCAGTGCTAGATCAGGCTTCGCATCCGCTCCTCCTCGACGTCAGCCGACGATGGGGACCCTACTGCGCATGCGCCACGTGCGCATTAGGACTTTCCCATTGGAAATCTGACGCTGGGTGTACCCATGCAGAGCGTGCGGATGCCCAGTGTCATTTAGCGGACCTGAAGACCGCCATTAGAGGTGGCGTTCACCTTGCAAGGTAATTATTGCAGTTTCTCAATAATTGTAGGGATAAGGCGACAGGAACACTGCACCAAGACCACTTCAATGAGATGGTGGTCTGGGTGCCTATAGTTTCCCTTTAAGACAAGATTGTGAAATTTGGTATTCAATTCACTAGAATTGTCTAATGCTTAGTGAATAAGCCTCATCGTCTAGTGAATACAAATATACTAAAAGCTGCTATGCATCCTTAACCCCTTAAGGACAAAACATCTGGAATAAAAGGGAATCATGACATGTCACACATGTCATGTGTCCTTAAGGGGTTAAACAACCTGTAAGAGTTCCTGTATGTTTTTAACTACATAACATCATTGGGTTATGTTTAAATACGTTATCTTAGAAGTGTGTCTATACATAACAAAAAAACTTACCAACTGAAAGATGCATATAGCTTGAAAAACTGATTTAGTAGTAAGAGTCTCCATTAACAGATATTTTACATAACAATTTATGTGTTTGTATCTTTTTCTGTAAGCTATGATGTAGCTGTATACATATCTGATGTTGGTATTATGAAATGTTCACAATTTGTATGAAATGAGGCATGACTGCAACCAATGGATTAATAATTGTTTCTTTCACTAAAGTAATCGCCAGAATTGACACAATTGTTTGATTTTTGTTGTTGCTGGCCACTTTACAGAATTCTCCTTAGTTGAATCCAATATTGTCATTGTGGATTCTGTGTGTTTATGCACATCCCATGCATTCTTAAATTATTATTTTTTTAATGCTAATCTTTCCAGTTTTAAAGAAAGTTACAGGTAAACACAGCCTGCTTGTCTTAGCCATTCGACATTTATAGTCCTTTTTTTTGTGGTTCTAAACGTTCCAGAGTTTACTAGGATATGACCGCAGCAATGTCTTCTGCTGAAGAAAGAATTTCTACATACTTGGTTTGAGTCAATTAGAACATCAGTTTCAGTAGATGTAAACCGAATCTGGGAGCGATCACTTAATGCTAATGTATTAAATGCCACTCAGAACTCCGATAATCCACTCTTATTTCTTGGACAGTTGCTAATATTTCACAATGATGGGCAATAGAGAAATATGCTGCCCTGTAGTATGTAGCATTCATGTGCCTTAGAAGAGATATCAGTTGATCCAAGAAGGTACTACAGGCAGGGCTGGATTTACACTCATTGCTGCCCCCAATTCCAGTTTCCTCAAATGGGAGGATAGGCGCTGTGTTGGGGGGGATTCTTTTATAGTGGGTGGATAGAGTTTTTAGAGGGGTATACGAGCAATAGTGATGGATAGTGGCTCTAAACGGCGAATAGTTGCTATAGTGGCTGCAGTGGTAGTTAATCGTTATAATGGGCATACAGTGGACGTAGTAAGTGGACCTTTTTGTTTAACCCCTTAAGGACCAAACTTCTGGAATAAAAGGGAATCATGACATGTCACACATGTCGTGTCCTTAAGGGGTTAAAAAAAACAATCAAAACTAAAGTGTATTCCCCTCCTGGCCCCCATAAAACAAGGCATTAACCTGGGCATTTGAGGGTGGTGTTTTTTTGATGCCCCCTGGAAAGTGCCGCCCAAGGCAAATTCCTTGTTTGCTTCGTGGTAGATACAGCCCTGGGTAAACTTGCTTAAATAATAGGTTAGGCTGACTGTCAATCATAACAAAAACATTTTCATAGGAACCTAAAATGGGTACTGTCCTGCTGCAGTCGGAACAGATGGAGTTATGTGTCTAGGAAAACATGGGTCTTGCAATCCTTCTCACAAACCTAGTTTTGATCTGTAAACATGGCGCTGCTGTCACCAATGAATACATGTTGACTGTAATTGTGTTACAGCAATCTCCATATCGTGATTAAAGGGACACAATATGTAGGAAATAATCCTCCTATTGTAATGCATTACTATGAAAATGCATGAAAAGATGAAAAATACCTTTTTAAAGTTCCAGATCTTGTAGCAATGATCTAAACTGCATGTGCAGTTGCTCACCTCCACAGATCAGGCTCTCCTTGGAACTGGGTAGCTGACAGGAAGTCAAATTACTCCTTTGATGTCACTTGTCTAAGGGGAAGTCCTATAGCTGCAAGGAATAGTTACATTCTGCTATGGAAAGGGAAACTGGATCCAGGGTACCATCTGCATGGTAACCTTTGCAATGATGTAAAGTTGTTATGGTGCTAAGTGTCCCTTTTGATAAAAAAAAATAAAAAATAAATCTCTGGTCATGATTTGGGCATCTGGTACTATTGGCAGGACAGGCAATGCAATTTATTTACATGTATACATAATTAAATGTGAAAGTAACATCGTGTTTGGGCGTTTTTTATTACCTATGAGAAAATACAGTTTTGTATGATTTCAGCTTTAAGCAATAATTCAGAAAAAAACTGACTCCCTAGAATGTAGATCTGAAAAACTTGTCTAAATTTTATTTAAAGTAACAAATTAGACCCCTTATTGCTGCTAACTGGGAAACACTAGATATAATTTTTAACATCTATTGCAGGATCAGGTTCACAGGGCCAGAGATTTTACGGGTTAGTGTTATCTCTAGAATCGATTCTCTTTGTGTCAAGATCATAAATGTGAATTGCAAATAACAGGTGTTAACCAAATAAAGTACGTTTTACAATGGAATGATAAAAAATAAACTGCCAACAGTTGTGAATGAACATACCGTATGTGCAATAATTTCTTTACACCTACAAATTAGAACCTCTCCAATATATTTTCACAATAGTCTAATATTTATATTTGGGGGGGGGGAGGGGGTAGTCAACCTTCGGCACTCCAGATGTTGTGGACTAAATCTCCCATAATGCTCTTACAGACGTAATGATGCCAAAGCATCAAGGGAGCTGTAGTCCACAACATTCGGGGTGCCGAAAGTTTGTCTACCCCTGATTATATTGACAAGAATACGATGGACGTCTAAATATGTAAAGTTATCAGTGGCTATCCATAAAATGCATGCTACAGATAACTTTTAAAAGCTGCGTAGAGGATCTGATAGTAAGATGTGCATGATTCGGCATTCTCTACACCTTAAGACAAGTGTACATGGACTGCCAGCTGACTCCCCTTCAGAAGTTACTGCAACTTGTAAAATTCCGTTCCCAGACACATTCCATTTGCAGTGTGTGTTACATCCTTTTTGTTTTAAGATGTTCTGTTTGTTTTTGAGAGTGTCATAGATACAGACACTCCACTGGGTGCACCTGCAGCCGTTGGCCCAGCTGGGTCTAGTTTGGGGGTTGGGATCAAAGACATGGTCTCCTGTGTCCCAGATGTTTGCTACTGTTCCCTGGCCATTCGAACCAATGAATCACTATAGGTGCTGATGTATAATGCTCGAAAAGGTTGAGGAGGGGGGATGGGTGGTGGAAGTGAAGGACCTCCAAAATAATCAGAGCAGTAAGGTGGGAAACTACTGTCTATGGAAACCACACGGTCACTATGTTTTTTTACTAAATCCAGATTATTCTAGAAATTAATAATTGTATTTTTCTCAATTGTACATCCTCCAGTCTTTCTTTCATTATAATTTTGTTTTACGAAGCAACAAAAAAGTATTTTTTGAAAACCATTTCAAACCTATTTTTGTCTACTTTTGCAACTCTTGATTTAGAACATATGTTTCAAAGAACACCTAAAGCACATTCTATCTTGTTGAAGTGCTATATGTGTGAAGTCCCCTTTTTTTTTATTATTTTTTTTTACATAAATAATTTTATTAAAAGTGCACTTTTATAAATTAACCTTTTCACACCCCTGGCTTTTAGACAATTGGTGTTGTTACTTCCTGAGCGTTTATTTCTGTGGAGCTGAACTCGAGGCAGAGAATTACCCAGAGCCCCTTCTTTGAACAGCTTATTGACCTGAGTTGTGTAGTCTGTGATTAGACAGCCAGAAGAAGGGTTTGTGAAGGGTGCTCAGAGCAGGTTTGCAAACTGTTCTTTATATGTGTGTATATATACATACCAACAGAGTTGTGGTGGGAAAAAAGTGTGGATGAAAACCCCTTCCACCTGAAGTAAGTGGATAGTTAATACATTGCTAAACACAAATACACACACCAGTCAAGCCATAAGACTTGCTTTTCCCACAGAAATCTAATTTTAACAGTGCTCTCACTACTGCAAGTGATTCTGGGTAGGTGAATGCAAATGAGTTTAACAAAGAACCACATTTTGCCTTTTGCAACAGCTTTAAAACACAACTCCGGATGAGGAGGAAAGCAAGTAAACCACTCGTGGACAACTGTTTCGTTGTTAATGCAACTCATCCATTAACAACTGTCCATGATTCCTAGTTGTGATTGTCCACTGGTCTTGATAAAAGTCCAGTGGGACTGAAATGTTGACACTGCTACTGTGATAATCTGTTGCTGCAATAAATAGCACTATTTCTTTGAATCAAATTGAGTCCTGTGAGTTCTCTACTACAAGGTATTTTATTTAAATGGCCGGAGAAAGGCACCTAAACATTACCAAGACCGGGAGCAGTGAGTGCGGGATAGGTGGAAATTATTTATATAATTCTTAATTAAATGTGTGCATGTTTTTAATTGGGGTATACCTACTAAACAGTAGTTTTGAATTTGGGCAGTGGGATGTCCTTTTTAAATGTTTAAAGAGACAAGTGAGAAGTTGCACAACTGACTTGTAAAAGGAATCTGGGACAGTTTGCCTGTGAAAATATGATACAGACAATAATGATTTGCAAACCTCTGTGTAAAGTAATGTGTTCAAGTTATCTTGATAATTCATTTCAACAATTTCCCAGTTTAGAGATATTCAGTCCATGTTCCTTTGTTAGAAACCTCACAACTTGTGATTTTATTTTTTTCCTGTTTTTTTTCTGTTTTACTGACAAATTTAGGAATGCAGTCTTCCATCTTTCCTCTTCCCCTCCAGTACCCCACTTCCATTCTGTACCTTCTTCCATTTTTTACTTTTCCCCGTCTCTGAGCTAGCGGTTTCTAAACCTCTCCTATCCTTTCTCGATGCCCTCTCGATCCCCTCTCATCTTGTCCAATCTTTGTCTACTGGCATCTTTCCTCAAACATGACATTGTTAATCCTAAAAAAAGTCATCTCTTAAACTTACCACTCCTTCTCACGATTATCCCATATCACTACTCCCCTTCACTTCTAAGGTTCTTGAGCGGGATTTATTTACATGTCTAACACAATTTCTCTCCTTGACCCACTTCAATCTGGCTTCCACTTCGTCCATTTTACTAAAACTGCCCTTACCAAAGTGACTAACGACTTAATCACTGTTAAACATAAAGATCATTACTCTTTTTATCCTCCTCTGACCTCTCTGCTGCCTTTGATACTGTTAACCACTCTCTTCAAACCCTCCACAACCTTGGACTTGGTGACACTGTATTTTCTTGGTTTTCATCCTACCTTTCTGAACGCACATTCAGAGTCTCTTTCTGAGGTGCAACCTACTCCCTGCTGTCTTAGTTGGTGTTCTCTAAGGCTCTGTTCTTGGTCCTCCATTTATTTTCCATCTACACTGCCTCTCTCGGCAACGTTATTAACTCCTTTTGTTTTTCAGTATTCTCTCTAGGCTGACAATACTCAGATTTACCTCCTCTCCTGGAGCATTTCCCAAACTGCCTCTCTTCCATCTCTAACTGGATGTCTTCCTGTTTCTGAAATGTAATCTTTCTAAGACTGAACTCCTTATCTTATCCCCCTCAAACAGATTACCTCTATCAATCTCCCTGCAAGTCTATGGGACACCTATTACTCCAACCCTTCTAGCTTGCTGCATCCAGTCTGGCTCCAAATCCTGTAACATTCTCCTTAAAAATATTGCCCCATTCACCCATTTCTAACTCAAACTACAATTAAGGCACTTGTTCATGCACTCCTCATTTCCCAACTTGACTATTGCAACTCTCTACTCATCGGCCTTCCAAATATCCGCCTTGCTCCTCTTCAGTCTGTAATGAGAGCTGCAGCCAGGCTCATTTTGCTGAATTTCTTTAGGAAAGCTTGCCATCTTCCTGGACGACGCTCCTCTCATTTCACTGCTCTCATTGCTTCCCTCACCTCCACAGCCCAGCTCACTCTCTCCGGCCACTGTTCGATTCCTTCCACCGTCACATTTATTGGCATATTTCAACACATACATCTTATCCATCGACGTAGCTGACAAGCTGTTTGGGAATCTTTACTCCTTCCTAATAGATTGTAAGCTTGTTTGAGCAGGGCCTTCTTTACCTCTTATCGCTGTTATATACCATATGTAAATTACTTGTCAAATGTCCCCATTTTATAATTGTAATGTGCTGCAGAATATGGCGCTATTAAAGTGATGATACTAACAATAATTCATTTTTATTGGATCTTTCTAAAATTAATCTGTACGGTGAGGGTTTTTTTTTTTTGTTTTTTTTTGTATGAACAAAGCGGTTATAAAATGAAAGTGTGGTCAAACGATTACAGTTTAAATACATTCAATACATTTACATGGTAGTCACCTTCCAAGTCTCCCCTTACTGGTGTGGAAATGCTGGCATGTAGAGGTAGGTAAGGATGGCTGTGCACTGCAGTACTCTGTTAATTTGTTTATTGTGCGCAGTACAGCTTTGTATCTAACATGGGTAGTACTGTATCCTTCTGATGTTATGTTTCCAGTCATCCCAATGACCTGTTGTGTGGTTTTCTCATTTTAAGCTGTGTACTTATCGTTCTGGTCATTGGGTCCTCTAACAACGGTTGTTGTGTAGACACCTGGCACTGTAGGTACATTTTTTTTTTTTTTTTTTTTTGAGGGCTTGGCTGTATTGGTAACAATACACATAGGTAGAGAAAGGTATCGGGTGAAAGAGAAGAGTCATGAGAAGGGAAAGTGTCCCAGTGGGACCCTAGTTGTATGGTGTTACTTTAGAGTAGAATTACCACCTGCCCATGAAATTTTATGTGTTCATGCTTTATAGAGGTTATATATCAAATAAAATAACAAATTTATATATATATATTCTCTTTTGCTTGTAGTAAATCCCCCAGATTGTAACCCTCTTACATAAACATACATGTGGTTGACATTTTTGTTTATTTCTGGTGCATGTTGTGTCCCTTTAATTCTTTCTCTCTAACAAAATCCTTTGCAGTGATTAGATAATTAGGAGATTTCGACCAGAATAGCGTACATTCCTAGACAGTCTATTATTTTTATTATACTGTGGTTTCCAAATTTTTAAAGCATGTAGATTCCCATCATAGATATTTCCAATAATAATTTTGAACTTACATGACCTGTCTGTTTTACTCAGAACAAAGTAATTTTCATGATTTTATCGCTCTAAATCTCGAGACAGAAAGAGTTGGCTGGACCTGTTAAATGTCTCCTCCCATAACAAATTACATGGCAGCTGTGCTGAAATATATGTTCTCAAAAATCGTAAACCTCTGTTGGTTAAAATGAACAGGTAAATTCACTTAAAACGAATAAATAAAAGCTCTCTTGCTATTCTAACAGGCAGCGTCGTACTGTGGGTATGGAAAGCATATTCCTTGTATACAGGGCCAAACCTGGCCATTACGGAGAATTCACTGTTCTTCATGTTATTATCTACAAATCCTCATGCTCGTTCGTTCTCCCTGACCTGATTCATGGACCAAACCAAGGACAAGACGTCAAGGAAGGACCTTGAAAGTAGATGATCTGGTGGTATTTATCAGTAAAGTTGTGTAGAATTCTGAGACTAGAGAACGAGGACAATCATGAACGGGGAAAAGTGGTTACCTCACGTCTTATTGGGGGTCACAGTTTTGTAATACTAAAAAATACCGCTCTCTAGTCAAATCCTCCTTAACTCCTTTTCTTTCGCTTTTTATTTTTTGCCCATAACTGTTTTTTTTTTCTTACAGAACAGAATGTTTGTTTTTTACTTTGTCATGTGTTGTAACACTTCAAACCTTAGAAACCGTTCTTGACTAGGCATAAAACATTTTTCCTGGTTTATTAAAGACTGTCCCACTGAAAAACCTTACTTTCACATCCTTCCTGGTTTTGCTCCTCTCGACTTTGGGGTACCTATCCCTGGCACAAGCATAATATGCACGCGGATGATATTAAATATACCTATAGTTCTGTTAATTCTAAGTCCTTAATTAAAATTGGTTATCAATTAATACACCATTTCCTTAGGTGAGTAATGTGTAAAAAGTCAGTAATTCATGCCTCCTGACACCGTTCTGCATTTATTTTGTTTGGTTCGTAAACTATCCACAAAAAATGTTTTGTTTTGTTTTTTTGTCTGTTTTTTTTTTATCTTTAAATGTATTTTTTTTGTAGTGAAAAATATATAAAATGTTTAAACACTGCACATTTTTTAAAATTATAGATGTGTGATATATATTTTTTTTATTTTTTTTATTTTTATTTTAATCTATGAATTTAAGGACTAAAAATGCATTTAAATTCATTCTGTGTCCTCGTGAAAAGTAATCAGGCTGAATACATGGTTTTCTATTAATGTCTGCTTGTATAACAGAGTATACTCCTAGTAGGATCATAATATAGGGCACTCACTTTGACCTTAAAAGCAAACAATGGGAAGTAATGAATACGGTCAAATAAAGAAGACAATAAGGAGGAATTTTGAAGTTACATTCCTAAGTCTGTAGTACTAAGTGCTCTCTACAACCCCCATCACCTCTTCATTTTTGGCCCAGCTTAATAAAAAAAAAATACATTTTAAGACTAGATGAGATGTCCTTTATTTCATATTTACTAAACTTCTCAATGTATAATTAAAAGGAACCGATGGAGTAAAGAGTACCCCTTATATTATAATGCATTCTAACATGAAGAATATACATTTTAAAAATGCAAAAAAATAGTTATCCAAGGTTCTCTTGGTAGACAACAGAGATTTGAGATAAGTAGTTTATCAGCACTTATGCTTATCACATAGTATGAGTTGAACTGCAGTTTACCCGCACCCTGTGTTAAACTCTCTGCTATGCTGTGGTCTGCAACTTGATTCCTGGGAGAAGAGCGCTCAGTCCAAGTTATACATGATCTGCCTAATTGACAGATTTTGGGGGCAGACTTACAAGTGTTGTTTTTGTTTTGTTTTTTTGTTTTTTGTTTTTTTTTATGCAAAGTTATGATGGTGCTTAGAATACCTCTTTAAGCAGCCTAAGATCCAAAACCAACGATCTTGATGTAGTTGTTTTGCTGCATAGCAGGCTGTCCCATAAAAGGATGATGTAAAACATTGCTGTTTCCCTGGAAATGGCGTTATTTACATTTTGCCAAAACATGCCTCTTGTGTCCACTACAGGAAACAATAGGCAGAATCTTCTTTAGGCCTTCCGTTTTTGTTTGATATCATCATGCAGAGAATAGCGACACACAAAGTGTGGCTATTGCTTCTCCTAGTGAAGCATTAGGTTGGTGAATCTCAGTGATTTCCATGCATGTGCCATAGGGACATAATGATTCTCTGATCTTATTGTGGATCGATCAGACTACTGAAAGGCTACTTTGTTAGATTACAGGTAAATTTATTTCTCTTTTTTAATTTTTTTTTTTGCCTTTTTTTATTTTGTAAGAAACGTGTGGATTTTTCAGATTTTTCCTTTTAAAAATCCCAGGAAAAGCCTTAAAAGCTCCATTGTACATGATGCCTTTTTTTGTGTGTTTTTTCTTTTTTTTAATCTATTTATTTATATTTTAAGCGTGGTAATGACTCAATAAATTGCAATTCCTGACTGAACTTGAATTCTTCAATGACATGTATGTTCTAGTACACTCCACTTACATCATTTCTACTTTTGGTGTAGTGTGTAGTATGCACACCTGAGTATTTTCATTTTTAGTTTACTTTGAACCATTGCAAATTATTTTGCCTTTAGTAACCAACTTTTCAAATGTTTTGTACAGTGACTCATCCGTGAAAGTAATCAAATTACTCCTGTCTTCATGGAATCTCCAAACTTGTCAGCATACCCAACATAAGCTCTGCTGTTGGTCTTATTCACTAAGGTACATATTGTAGTCACAGGAAATATATGCAATCCTGTAACAATTTTAAAATGACGTACCTTTTATTAATGTGGTTTTATCGATGTACCAAGTGAGAGCTTAGTGGTTAGTCCTCCTACTGAAACATTTCTGGTACATGTTTACTACGGAGTATATCGGAGTTGGTTACTAGTGTAAATATGCCAATATAGATTTTGAATTGGAGGAAAACTTAATGCACACAAATTTATATTGCTGTATTCAAAATCCTGTCTTCTACTTCAGCAAATGTATCATTTGATACTGTCAGAGTAATAGATTGTAATTTTAAATTAAACGTATTCTGTCCAAAGGGTAATAAATCATACTAGGTGGATGATATACATTTTTAAAAATATATATTTTTTTTTATCCAGTCTGTGAGGGCCCTATATGGTCATCTTCTCAGTCGCCCTCACTGGAATAAAAGTTATTTTTTTTTTTTTTTAAATAACAGGTATATTCTAGGCTAAGTATCAGGATGGCCTACTATGTGTCTGGTTACAAGCAAGATTGCTACCTACTTAGTACTTAAGATATCATATATGCTCTGAGTGCTAGAATCAAGGTGTGTGGAGTGTGCCCTGGCATATATGTGTGTGTTGTGCCACAACAGGATTTAGCATGTGTATTGTGCGTGCATAGTTGTGAGATCAGAGAGTAGTTCGGTGCTATGCATTGATAAAATAGTTACTTTAATACCCTGAGAACCACTTATGTATGTGTCAGTCAATTAAAGCCAACTGATCTATTTTATCAGTCAGCATATTCTACCAATTTTTTGTAATAGCTATACTATTGAATATCTGACTTAATTTTTTATTTTGCAGTTTCAATATGTAATGTACAGTGTCACGTCACACATTTACAAGCTTTGTTTTGTTTGTATTTGCAGACAATATCATGTTCAAAGTGGCCATGCTGCTCCAAAAAATATATATTGCCAGCTCATTCCATTTTGCTTATGTTGGACATATTTTGTCATATCTTTGCATGAGTGAATTCCCTGAGGACTAGCTGTTTAACGGAGTGGCTATTTATTTATTATTTTTGGATATTTGTTTTTAAATTTTTAGAGATGTTGTTCTTATTGGCTATTTCTTAATACATATTTTCAGTGACATTTTTGAATGCCTTAAGACTAAATCACTTCTTCACTTCTCTTTGTTACAAGCCATAATCTCATGTAAACTCATTTACCAGATATCCGGGGTTACTCTTCATTCTACTAGCTAATGAAAAATTGAATGGTGGGCCAAGAACTCTAAACATTGGTCTCAGCATGGTATACAGCATTTAATTTGAAGATGAATGAAATAGCCTTAGATTACGAGGCTTAAATCACTTCCTTCTAGACCCCTGCTGGAAGTAAGATGAAAGAATATAATAACATTTGGGGAAGTTTGTATTTTTTTTTAACAGACTTTGGAAATTCTACTCTAACCATCCTTCTGGCAAATAACCAATTTTTCTTTCCCCCAATTATTTTTTTCCCCTCCTTTTCAGGTAAATGTTTGCTAAATTACAGTTGATTATGGTGATGATGGGGGGGGGGGAGAGATGGAAACAAAACCCCTCTTTTTGCGTATTTATAAGAATTAAAGAACATTCTATAAGCACATTTTCATTACTCTCCTGATATATCTGAAAACATTACAGGAATATTCCAAGCACCATAACAACCACAGCACAATGTATTAGTTATGGTGCCAGGATTACCATGTACCTAAGCAGTCAAAACTGTTTTTTAGAATAATTTGGCTAGTCATCTGGGGTCTGCTGGGCACCACTCCACTACCTCAATCAGAGAGCGTTCTGTCTAAGCTAAGCTAGAGGTCATTGGCTTTGCACAGCAGCGCCTAGCTCAAGAGAACTAACGAAGATTCCCATGCAGGAGCTTGCGGCTCTCTAGCTTAGGGTAGTGGAGGCAGGGAGCAGCTCTACGTGGACCCCATTTAAAGGGACACTGTAGGCACCCAGACTACTGGAATGTCCCATGTCCCTTAACCTTGCAGTGGTAATAATTGCAGTTTCTGAGAGGGACTTCCTGAATTGAAACAAACCTTTGGTCCGGTATCTGACGCTGAGCATCCACACGCTCTGCATAAGGACTAACAGCGTCAGATTTTTCCCATAGGAAAGCATTGAATAATGCTTTTCCTATGGAGACAACCTAATGCGAGCAAGGCCATTGCGGCGCATGCACATTAGGTCTCCTCCGCCGGTTGACGTTGGCTGGAAGGAGCATGGACAGAGCCTGACCCAGCGCAGAGGACATCAGTGCTGGATTCAGGTAAGTCACTGAAGGGGTTTTTAACCCCTTCAGCGCCCTGGGAGGGGATGGGGGGAGGTGGGGGTAAGGGAGGGTGGAACTGCAGGATTTTATAGTGCTAGGAAAACTGCTTTGTTCTTAAAATCCCTTAAAGAAATCAAGCAGAATGGGTTTGATTCCATGCAATTGGGAGGCACCAGGACAGTGTGTTGTAGTGGTTATGGTGCACAAAGTGATATCTTAAAGAAGTAAAAAGCTGATAGACGCTCACTGTAAGGAGTACTGTGGAGCTACAGGTGTATTGGGTTTTGTTTACGAGCAATGCTAAATCAGACACTGTTGTTGATGTCCTATATTTGCTTATGAGTTGGACTTGTTTTCTTTGTCTGAGCCCAGACCATCTGTTATTTATTTAAAGCTTTGGCTTTGCCCTGTTCATGTATTGAAACCTTCCCTTTCCAAATGCACTAACTCTCTCTTTTTTAAAACGTATTTATTTATTTATTTTGTGTCTCAGATTATAGAAGTTAGTTTTTCTGCCTTTTACTTGTCATCTTTACTTTGAAAAACACGGAACGTCCCCTGAAGAGAGGAGACCTTACCTTCTTGGCTATTTTTGTCCTAGTCACATGAGTCCTCCTTCTACCATAGTTTTTGGCTCTGGTTCTGTGCAGAATTCCTCTCTCCAGAAAAATTGACTATAAAAAAAAAAAATAAAAAAAAAGTATTCACCAAGTAGATTGGTGACCACTCTCACACTTGTTTTCAAGGACCCTCGTAGTTTAAAACCATAACCACTACAGTTGGCTCAGCATCCATGTATAATAAAAGGAAATTGTAGGCGGATGGCTGAGCAACCCAACTATTCATTGATTAATTGCTGTCTTGGAAGTACCTGCAGCAATGGCTCCATTTTGTTATAGGTTCCATGCTAAGGTGTATGCATTTGGGATCAAGTAATTCTCTCTGGATGGTTTGTTTAATTGTCCTTTATTCCTAGAATGTTTGGGAGCTCTCCATATTGGCTAGTTAGTGTGTCCTTCTGTTTGAAGTGCAGGAGGGCTTTTCATTCCCTGATCTCAAGAGTCGTAATTGTCAGCTACTGTGGATTCATAGAATGAAAAACCAATAAGCCCTGCTGTTCACTTAACCTGGAGTTGTGGTGACTATATGCAATGCAAAGATTGCATATGTAAACCAAAATAACTGAGATAGGGAGAAAACATGGCTTGCTTTAGTGGCTATGGTGCTAGCAGTATTTAATTGTATTAACCCTGTTTTGTAATAAAAAATAGTCTTCTACGCGATACCTATTTTTCATATGTTAATTCTGAACAAACACCTATTCCTATTAGAATCTCCTAACCTCAATGAATTGTTCTTTAATTAACAAGTACAAGCTCTATGTAGATAATTTAATTTTGCATTTTTCTTTGTTCGATAACAAGGCAAAGGAATTGTAACCTTGTTTGTATCACACTTGAATGCATCTGTTCTAACTCTTCACATAACCATTTTGCAAATGCTTGTCCAATTATGGTAACAAACCACTAGGCAGGCAATGACTAGGCTAGTCGTGGTCTCATGAACCATGTTCTCTTAATAAATGCTAATCTTTTGACCCACAGTAGGAAACCACTTACTCATCAATGCATAATTGCAATAACGTTGAAAGCTGCTGTAAGTTTTTATATATTTTTAATATATATATATATATTTATATTATGTAATTATGCACACATTGCCTGTTTTATTAAATGTTTAGAATTAAAGCACCTTCTTACCCCAATGAGCTGAAATGCACAAATTGGAAGTTAAAGGACCACTCTAGGCACCCAGACCACTTCAGCTTAATGAAGTGGTCTGGGTGCCTGGTCCAGCTAGGGTTAACCCATTTTTTTATAAACATAGCAGTTTCGAGGAAACTGCTATGTTTATGAATGGGTTAAGCCTTCCCCCAAAGCCTCTAGCAGCTGTCTCATTGACAGCCGCTAGAGGCGCTTGCGTGCTTCTCACTGTGAAAATCACAGTGAGAGCACGCAAGCGTCCATAGGAAAGCAATGATAATGCTTTCCTATGCGACCGGCTAAATGCGCGCGCAGCTCTTGCCGCGCGTGCGCATTCAGCCAACGGGGAGGATCGGAGGAGGAGAGCTCCCCGCCCAGCGCTGGAAAAAGGTAAGTTTTAACCCCTTTCCCCCTTCCAGAGGCGGGAGGGGGAGGGCACCCTCAGGGCACTGTAGTGCCAGGAAAACAAGTGTGTTTTCCTGGCACTATAGTGGTCCTTTAAGAACCATATCCATGTTTTTCCAGATTAGATAACTCATACCGTCTTCCACAATATTATGTTTCCTGTAGGATTTTTCCTTATATTAAACAACCCTACAAACTGGCGAAGAAAACAAATATTATTTCAGGGTTGCATGGGTCAAAAAAAGTACAAACTTGGATGTTTTGGATTTTTTTTTTCCCCCCTGCCAAATACATATAGTTATTGGGCTTTCCTTTATGTAACGTGACCGTGTCGCACATTTCTCTTCCATACCTGAAACCTAGATATCGGGGATTGCTTTGGGAACACTATCTCATGATTTGTTTTCTGAATTGATGATGCAGAGGGGTAATTACATGTGTTATTCAAGGGCAGTAAGGCACATCAAAGTGTCTTCACCGATCTCCAAGATAAAAATTGATCCCATCACTGTCTCGAATATATATTTCCTGTCTCTAACAAATCCTTTACTAATTATGTTGCATTATTTTACATGATCACTCTTTTACGGTCGTATCAATATTACCCAACAGTGTGCTTATAGTTACCCTTATTAATGAAATTAATGTACCATTAAGCAGTTTTTTCAACCATTTATTAGAACCATTAGTCGTGTATGTTGCTATTTGTCTACTAACTGTAAAAGAGTATCTAGTGCTATAGTGTGGTATTGGTTTTCTAAATATTTAATTACTGAGCTGTATTACGAATCACTTGAGATAATGATTTTTACAAAAAATTACTTTGGGGGGAAAAACTTAATTCCACAAATTAAGACTATAGAGTAACATAGGTTTTTCTTGATTTGAGTCCTCTGTTACTAGTCCAGAGTTGACCTGACAGACGAGGGTTAAACGCAGTAATTTATGTTAGAAGGTAGCTTATCCTATGCTGTACACCCCAGCACATGTAAATTGGTGATAAGGGCAGTAGCCTCTGATTTATTGCTAAAGTGCATTTCCTGAACTTTAATTGGATATGCCCTGTGCCTTTTAAAATCCTGACCTGTG
Source organism: Pelobates cultripes (assembly GCA_933207985.1). NCBI lineage: Eukaryota > Metazoa > Chordata > Amphibia > Anura > Pelobatidae > Pelobates > Pelobates cultripes. The sequence continues at coordinate 330,920,019 of OW240913.1, forward strand.
GAATATATAAAATTAGTCACTCTGACACTTTGGTTATTTATTTATTTTTACTTTCTGAAAATGAGGCGTTTATTGTCAGCATTTTATATAATTGTATTTGCTTCTACAAGGCTTTGCAGTGAGATATTTATTATGACCGTAATTACATTGCACTTTGTATTTTCAGCAATAGTTGCATGCAGGGATCGTCTTTCCTTGTGTAGTGTTTGGAGAGGTAGTTTCTTGGATTTAAAGGTTTTGGTCCGATCTCTTTACTTCCCTTTTACATATTATAACAATATCCGTCCCTAAACCACCCTTGTCTTAGCCTTTGCCATGTAGGGGCAGAATGTTAATTTTATTTAAATTTTTTTTTAAAGGGTCACTTCAGACTCCTAAACAACTTTACTTCGCTGAAAAGGTTTGTGTGAAGTGTGTTCTGTTTTTTGTTTTTGTTTTTTTGCTAAAAGTAATTAAAGTAATTTCATTTTTTTTTTTTTATAAATAAATTCATCTGGTTATACCCCCTGGTTTTCAAGCAGACAATCAGTCCTGTTACTTCCTGGTTTCATTTTCTCAATGCAGCTGACCTCAAGAGGCAGCAATTGCCCAAAACACCTGACTTTCAAAGACTGTATTCGGAAGTCTGTGATTGGACAGCCACAGAAAGTCTGGGCGGGGTTAGAAGGAGAGGGTTTGGTTTGCAAGCTTATTTTAAATATATCCCCAATGTAAAAAATACACAATTTAATGCATGCAAGTTTTCAATTGGGATATATCTAATAAACAGTGATTTAAAAAATATATATATTTTGAGTTTTGGGCAGTGGAGTGTCCCTTTAACTGTTACTATACATTTACATAGAAAAAATTAGGCATTGCTCTTCGTAACGATTTCAAAGACCACTAAACTAAGTTAAAAAACAACAATAACAACAAAGCATACATGCAAGGCAAAATAGGAATTAAGTTACAGTATATGATTATACTTGAAAATGAGAGAAATCTCAATGTATCTTTCCTGGTAAAATATTTTATAAATAAATAAACTGTACAAGTCTGCCACAATGGCAATTTACTCAATTTTGGCATATCCTATTCTAACAACATACTGACTGCTATTATAAGATTAACCCACTTACATGGCAATTTTAGCCATCAGGGGCTCTCTGTAATGCAAGATTTAAAGGGATACTATAAGTGCCATGAATACAAAGTGCAAATGCAGTGCGCACATTAGACCTTTCCATAGGAAAGCATTAGGAAAAAAATCTGACACTGGATGTCCTCATGCAGAGCGCTCTCCACAGTAAGAGCTATCTCTTGTCCATGTATATCATTGCAAGCATGACCTGATTCTTAAAGAGCATAGGTGATTTGCATCAAGTGCCTTGTTGTGCTTTATGCAGAAATTAGTTTAAAGGATGCTCCTTTTTATTTTTATATTTTTTTTAAATATTTTTCATAGGCTTTAATTTACACCCTCACTTATTGGTGAATCTCCATAAAATAGTCTGACAATTATTACAGGGGCAAAAAAAAAGTGAGTCATTTTTACATTAGCTTATTTGTAATTGGTATCTGTTCCAAATAATGTACCTTTGGGAGGGAGTGGACACCTTTTGTGTATGATTGATTGAATCAAATAAAAAGGAACTGTCACATACAAAAATGTTGCAGTTCCTCCTTTTTAGGACACAAAAGATCATACAAATGAATTATTAACTGGCCATGGTCTCAGATAACCAATTTCACTGGGTCATTCCAGGATGACCGTGGATCTTCTGGGATTCCACATGATCACCATTTTAGAATTACTACTTGTCAATGTGTAAAGGCAAATGATCTGCCTATTCAGTATACAAAGAGTCTTACTGATTTCAAAGCAAGCGATGGATAGAAATGACTTTTTTTTTTCTTTTCTTTTTTTTAATGCATTCGATACCAAATTAAAAAACTAATGCAATACAAAAATTGTATCCCACATCTGTTACCTCCAGTAAGAGGGCATGGCTGTGCCCCTACATCACTGTTCAAAAAATTCTCAATTCTAGGAAATTAATACACATATTAAATGTACTATATTACTTCAGGTATGCTTTGTATGTTACTATTTAAATCCCTTTTAAAAGGGTAATGGATGAAGCCGAGCAATCAAGAGCCATACTGTGACATGTAAAACATTCCACAACTGGTGTGGTAGAAATATTTGAGACACACTAGCAAAATATTTACTTGTTCTGGATAGCTGAATAGGGTAATCTTCTTCTGCAAATTATGAACCAACTCAAAGGTGAAATCTTTAGTTTCCCTACTGTCATGAAAGACTCTATTCTTTGAGTATAAATCCATCTAAATCCTGTGTAAAATGCTTTCTAAGGACTTTGGTTACATTTCAAAGCAACAGATGTTTCACCTGCAGAGAGAGATTATATGTCATGGCCTGTGTGTGTGTGTTTACATGTACAAATATAGACTACAATGTACAGTGAAACATTCTAAGATGGTTAAAACGTTTAAGTCCTGTTTGCCACTTTTCTGTAGTTTTTAAAATAGTTTGGAGCAAAGTATAAATTGTAATTGGGAAGATTCTAAGAATATTAGTGTCAAAATTAGGGACATCTATGGATTGGCAGGGATGGATGAAGGTGAGGGCTTGGTGCTCTCTGAGTTAAAAGGGTGAGGAGGGTTGTAGAAGGGAGAGTGGGGAGGACTTAATACTTCTACATCATACAAATCAGGGGGAGGGGAAGTGTATGTGTATATGGGTTGGGTTGGGGGGGGGCATATATAGCAAAAATCTTATCAGCACATGACCGGTTGGGTTACACCACTTTTCAGTATCCCCTTTTTAAATACTCATTTAGTGTTGGCAGTGGGTGGAGGGGAGTGTTAATCGAGGATATTTTGACTATTCTTTTTCCAACCTCAGAAACCTTGGGTGGGAGTTGACCACAGGTACATGGCTTGTATATTTCAGGGCCCTCCCTTGTTGGGGACCACCTCCTACCTCTGGTGGAGGGAGTTGGTTTTCACTAATGGAGTCTCTTACCCTATTAGAACTCTGCTTTTTCGGTATAGAGGTGTTTGGGAGGGTTTTATGACTGCTCTTTATTTATTTTACACTACATTTTTTTTTAAATTTTAGTCTCTCCTAAACCTCTTTACTTCTCTCCCTTCCCCCCCTTCTTTCCTCTTACAATCCTCATGCTGGTGCCTCAAGCTCTTATACACCAAAGCACCTAACCTTCTTTTCATAAAATGCTAAAGGCTTAAATATCCTGGAGCGAAGGACCAACCTAAGAGATCTATGGGTGGTGCGAGTCTCTGTTGCATTCGTACATGAGACTCCTTTTAAAGAAAGGTTACATCTGCTTCTGCTTAACTATAGGTACCTGATAGTTCTTTTTCAATAATGCTGCATCCAAATAAGCAGGTATAGCAATTCTGATCATTAGGGATATCTACTTTGTCCACAGAGAAAGTACTTATTAGCTTACCAGGCCTATGCCTGTGCTTCGATTTATGCCCCGTGTGACCAACTCCCCTTCCCATGTGAGTTTGCCACAAGCTCCTGGAGGAGCCTGCTTGCCAGCCTCCTGCCTACAGACTATGGGCCCTGCAGGGAATCCTGTAAGACTACCAAACTTGACCGACCGTTCGCATTAATTTTAATGGAACTGTTTTGGGCATAGGACCATGTGCACGGTCGGTCAAAATTATGACTTCCATGAAAATTCCAAACCTCTGAATCGATCTGGGTGATTTTTGGATATGTTGGTCAACCAGATCGGAGCTATCAGGGGATGTAACTGGATTATACCACCCTCGCTGTTTACACTAGTGCAAGTTCTGCTCTGGTAAATGTAGGTACATTACCTTATTTTAATTAGATTTTTCAATCAGTATTTACTTCACCATTGGAGTTTTTATTCCTGTATTATACAGTATACATCCACATATACACTGCACCTTATTTGAAACATCTGTGGCGACTGCTTCACTATATATCCTCAGACGGGGATTATTCCGTCCATGCACAGAACAGCAGAGCTCTAAATTAGCTCAATAAAATGTGAGTGGCAGTTATGAGATTACAAGCCTATCACTTATATATATTTATACTCTTCAGCACCATTATTTTGTCTTTTCTTCTCATTTTGAGGTCAACTGTGTATAATTATCTATAGACCTTTTTACGTATAACATTCTGTACATGTACAGCGGGCACGGTTTACACTTTTTTTATTTTCTTTTTTTTTATTCACAAGGTCTGGGAATCCTTGGATTGTTTACTGCTGCCTGCATATCTTATTTACTTTTGTACTTTCAAGTACTATAGTGAGCGCCTACCATTTCTTTTATAGACTGAACAGAGTTACTCTTCCAGACAGTTATCTCTAAGGGGAAGATAAGTTACAGGAAATGGAAATGGATAAACTCTGAAGGACCAATGATTGTCCATATCCTCTATCTGCCTGTACATCCATCCATCAATCCCTCCAATATTGTTCTCCGAGTTCTTTTGTCAAAATGGAATCTTTTTTTTTTTTTTTTCTTTCCTGTTCATATCTTTATACATCTCTGCTAGGACATTCCATGCCTGTGTGTGTTATCCAAGAATACAGATTGCTGTGGTCTTTGGTTCTAAATGGGTTAAATAAAGCTGTGCTCCCAGGTGCCCTTAGAATACAAGACTCTACGAATGAATGAACAGTATGTGGCAGATTACACCACCCTAGCGCACGTACCATGTGATTTTACCTTTCTGACTCAATGTTACTCCTTAATCCTATTGTTTCCCTGTTCGGAAGAGGCATTTATTACCTTTTGTATTTATGCTCGCTCCTGTTTAGAAACCTTCTCTAAACATTAATGATTCCTCTTCTAACTTAGCTGTCTGTCTTTTATTTATTTATTGGAGTGGTCACTTTAAAAATGATGAAACATTATTTTAAATCAACTTATATTGCCATTGTCATTTCTTAATTATACTTGATACAATAATTAACTGTGAAACATTTTCCTTTAATCAATGTACCGGTATATCACGTTTTTTAGCTTTAGTTGAAGGGAAGGGGTTAGAAGAATGCCTTAGGGAGCATATAATAACCGCATCACCCCAACAGAATCTATGTAATTTGCAGTTTTCTACTGGGTTGGAAACTATATATGGCTAATTGGGCTATCAACAGCACAGCCTAACTGGTCTATTTATTTTTTATTTATTTATTCCGTTAATCCTTGCTCCAATTTTGTATTTGGTCTTACAAGGTACATACCACTGAAATGTTTTATTTATTTTTATCATGACTTCTTATGTCTAAAAACTCATATTGATTTCAAAACGCAATGTGAAGAGGAGCCATAGAAACACCATTTTTTTTCCTTCTTCTTCTAGTAGAACATAATGGTTATTTAACTTGCAAAAAAATTAATAAATGGTTTTTTTTTTCTCAAAAGGTCATTTATAATGTGTAAGGAGAAAATGCTTTGAAATTGTAACCATTCTGTTTTCTGATACTTTCTCCCACCATCCCATATCATGATAAACCCTGGCATTTTACGAAAAGGATAAAAAAGAAAGTGGGGAGACAAAAACACATTTTGTGAAATCAAAGTAAGTGTTTTTAAGGCTCCCTTGTTCTGCAGAAGCAATCTTAGAAGGTTGAGTGACTTCAAAGCAGCTCCCTTCTCAACAGTCTCATAAATCTTACTTCTAAGTATTAGGGTAAGTCAGCCAAGACTCCTTCCCAGCCCACGCTGTGGATAGCACAAGTATGTGTTTGTCTAAAGTAGCTCCACAGACCGAAAGGCCCGTGTATGTGAAATATTTCAGTGAGGGAGTATTCCTGCTTTGAAATGGATTCTAAGATTTAATTTCATTTGGATAAGATCTTGTGCTTGGTTTCACTGGAAAATAAAGTATAGATTTTTTTTTTTCCTATTATTATTTTAATAGATTAATAGGAACAAATCTATATATAAGTTCTGAGGCTTATTTTTATTTTTGTAATTTTTTTTTTTTAATTGTCTTTAATTCTTGCAAATCTGTCATTGTTTTGCAAAGCTCCACTCCTCCATCTCATATCATCCTTACCCTTGCGTGATCCAAACACAGATTCTCAGAGAGAAGCCTGTGATTGGGCCGCTTTGCTGCTCTTTTCCACATAGAGAAATTAGTGATTGGACAGCTTTTGAGTCAGGGAGGGATAAAAAAAAAATAGCAATTGGGCAGCAAGAGGACTTAACGCAAGGAGCGAGGGGACATCATGCTTTGCATGCCAGAGAGAAGCTAATTACATCTGTTGCCCGTCTTAAGCGTGCACAAACGGCGGACATAAGTTTTTGCATAGAATTGACATTTGGCCCTCTGGGCTGCCAAAGTCACGTGTGCCGGTGTGCAACAAGCTCCCAGCAAACAAATGCAAATATCTCTGGACCTTCAATATTTCAAGCAGAAACGTTGCACATTCTGACTCTTACCACCATGACCTCTTCAAAACACTGAAGTGGCCATGGTGATTGAAGTAACTCTTTAATGTCCACAGATGTGAGTTTTGTCATTACTTTCACTATAAATAGGTATACTTAGAACCTGTGTGAATAGTTTCTATATTGAGTTTTCAAAATACAGAGTCAAGGAAAACTATTAACTGAGAATATAGGAAAGGAAGCGCAAAATATTTTCACTTTTGGATTTGTGGACTGTTACTCTTGATCCTCAGCCAGTCTATAAGTATTCTGTTCTCTAAAACGCTGCCCTCAAAATTTGCAGTGCTAAGCAGAGCCGAATTAAGAGCCCAGTGGGCCTGGTGCTGACATTTTGTGATGGGCTTAATTAAAGAATCTTATCGACCCAAAACAATCATACCTCCCAAGTGTCGTGTCTGGTGGAGGTGGTGCTGGAGGGAAACTCATAGGGTGCACCCATGAGAAAACACATACCGTATATACTGGTGTATAAGTCGGGTGCAGTTTTGTGACCAACAATTGTGAAATATGCTATGCCTCGTGGATAAGTCGAGGGTAAAACTTGGGGCTATGATATTCTGTGATTTTTATAATTCTATACACACACACACTCATACAAACATACACTCTGCATTATATAATATATATATATATATATATATATATATATATATATATATATATATATATATATATCTCATACAAACGCACACTCTGCATTATATACACACACACACACACACTCATGCAAATACACACTCTGCATTATATACACACGCACACTCTGTGTGTGTGTATATAATGCAGAGTGTGTGTGTGTGTGAGAACTGGGTGGGGGAAGGGCATTTTTTTTAAATTTTTTTTTAAAATTTTAATATTTCTTTTTATTATTAGTTTATTGTTTAATATTTTTTTTGCTTGGGGTGCCATGGGTCTCGTGAGACTTGTACTGGGAGCTGCATGGAGCTGAAGGAAAGGTAAGTAAATGCTTCCTGCCGGCCCCCAACAGGACCACCGGGCTTGTAATGAGCCCAGCGGCCCTGGTCTGTATTATGGCAATGTAAGTTGCCATAATACAGACAGTGACTCAAGTATAAGTCGAGTGGGGCTTTTTCAGCACAAAAAATGTGCTGAAAAACTCGACTTATACTTGAGTATATACGGTATCCTATGCTAATCTCTCTAATTTATTATTTCGTGTTTCAAGTAATTCATACCCACTAACAGCAGTGTCCAGTGAAGCAGTAAGTCAATGGTCAGGGTAAAAGGGTGTGCCACTGACACGACTCCCATAAACAGAAGCCCCAAAAGGGGTGAACATGCCCAAAAAGGGGGCATGTCTGCCTAAAGAATTGGAAGGCCAACCTGGCATGAATGCATGTCAGGCAGCCTGCCCATCATGCAGGCTGGCCAACTAAGGGCACACTATACAGAAAGCACACTGAGCTTGGCATAAATGCGTCTAATTATGCGCGCGCTCCATGCTTTCTAAGGACTGTCCCCTGGCACTCACATGTCCACTCCTGGGACAGAGAAAAAGTGTATGTAGTGAGTGTAGAAGAAAGAGGACCAAAAGTCCGCCTTACCTTAACTAATTTCATCATCAGCCAGTCCACACAAGTTTTGTTCCCATAAATACCTGTGTTAAACGCTCCTTCCCATGAATGGTTGCCACGAACTACTGGAGTAGTGTGGAAGCTCTCCTCCTGCCCACTGAATATGGTCAAAGTCTGAAACCCCGTTTGGGAGCTTTCCCACCCAGCCGCTCTTAGTTGCTTTCCCTCAATGCCCCTGGTTCGGCACTTTTCCTTCTTTCGAATGGAACCGAATGCTGGCGGCCGTTCCCATGAACCAAACCCACTGTGACAAACGCTCCTTCCCACGAACGTTTGCCAGGAACTCCTGGAGGAGTGTGGAAGCTGGCCTCTTGCTCACTGACTATGGTCCAAGTTTGAAACCCCGTTCGGGAGTTATCCTGCTCAGCCGCCCTTGGCTCTTTCAAATGGAACTGAACGCTGGCTCCCTGGTGGCCATTCGCATGAACCAAACCCACGAATGGACCTCTGCGGTACTTAGCCGTGACCGCTCTGGAACTAATTTCGGCATTAGGACTTTGTGGTTCGAAGATGACAGGCAAAAGCACACCTCGCCCTGGAACTGTTTTTGGTCATAGGACCACGTGTGCGTCTAGGCAGAACTTTGACACAGTGGCGTTTCCCCTGCACTGCATTGATCTGAGCACTATTTGGACAACTTGGGTGCTCCGATCAGAGCTACTTTGGAATGTATAATTTGTGGGATTAATGTGTGGGGTTTTTGGGGTGTGTTTTTTTTTTTTAAAAATATTTTTTTGTATGGTTTCCTGTAATGAGAGATAATTGAGTTTCTAGTCCTTTTTGACTCCATTATCTCTCCGACAGTGGGACGCCTGGGAGGCGCCTGTATAATTTTCAAAGGAGACCCCATGCTGGGGGTCTGTGTATAAAAGGCCATGCTTGGTACATTAAAATCCGTTGTACTCCCAGAACGGTGTGTCGTCCAGTTACTGGGAGGGGAAAGGGTCTAGTCACTGTTCAGCACCTGGTTCCAGCTCGTGGAGGATTTAGTGGGGAAAGTCTTTTAAGGACTACAGCTCCCAGGACTGTGTGTGTTGTCTAGTCCCTGAGAGGAACTAGAGCTAGTACTCTATCCTGTTCCAGGGCGGGGAGGCTCCAGGAGGACACCAATCAAGCCACACCGACTGGTGCAGAAGCGCTGATGTTTTCCCAGTTATAGCTAGGAAGCAATCCTTGGCTGAGGTACAGGGAGCTCCACTACAATCCCTCGTAAGTTTCCATACTTAAGCAAGAGTATGTGAAGAGTAGTGTTTTAAAAAAATAAAAAATTTTTTTATTAAATCAATGGGCCTGGAGCTACAGCTCCATCAGCCCCTATGTTAATCCGGCCCTGGTGCCAAGGTTTATCATCATTCACATGGGTATAGGGGAGAAGGGATGGAGGAAATGGGTATGCCCTAGATAATCTAGTAAGTGGGTAGCTAGAGGGGTTACAATCCCTATTAGTATTGATGATGTAGCTTTTAAGATCTTGAGACAAACTATCAAAACAAAACAAGTGCTATTTTGGATGCAAATTGCTAAATGTTAAGAAATTCAATTTTTATTTATTTAGGGTGGGCCAAAATAAAGAGTATGATTTGAGGAGTCCATAACTTATTTTAATTTTATTAATGAATAATTTTCAATGATATTACAAAAAGTGAATGCTTAACATATGGAGATTTGTTTGACTAGGTATGGAAAATATCTTTTAAATAAGTACCATTTGCTGTCTCCCAAGTCTGGCTCTTTCGATTGCATTGTTCATAGCATTAGTTAATGTTTGAGGCTCCAATGCTAGCATCTCTGCACAAATATTCTCCTTGAGCTGCTTAAGTGTACGCGGTTTGTTTACGTACACCTGCTGCTTCAGATATCACCACAGGAAGTAATCCGGAGCTGAAAGGTGGCAGTCAAGTAACCTGGGAATTTCTTAAAATGATCCAAACAGTTGTCTCAGGATGTGGATCGTGGCACTGGCTGTATGTACAGTAGCACCATCCTGCTGAAACCATATACCAGGATGACTTTTTCTTCGCGTAAAAATAATGGACCTGCCATTTTGAAAATAAACTTTCAATACTTGTCGTTCCTTCGTGAAATTACCCACGATGAGTCTCCCACCACTCAGGTGTAATAAATATCTGCAACACAACAAAAAGGTTTCAACTACTAACATGTTATTTACCTGTCAAATCCTACTCTGAATATTGTCCTACCCTGTATATGCAAAGCATTGCTAACCCTATATCTTATAGCGGTCATTACTAACACTAGGGTTAGCTCCACTCAAAAGATGTAAAGGAAGCCTGCCTGCATAGTGCAGAACTTACATCCTACGATCAGCCTAGATCAAGCACGTCAAACTCGTGGGCCGCATACGGCCCACAATGGGCATCTTTGTGGCCCTGCGAGGTCATGATGGTGTTATAGCAGAGTAGGCTTCTGCTTTCCCCACAGTGCAGGTTCCTACTCTGTTAAAACTTACCCGGCCAGGGAGGAGGGCCAGCAAGGGAGCTCAGTGTTCTTGCTTCTCACTGCTCCCTCTGTAGTGGTGCCGGAATATGACGTCATATTCTAGCGCCCGGCTCTACTACATAATATTCCAGCACCTGGCATCACTAGAGATGGCGCGCGCGAGGGACCAGTGAGGAGAAGATAGAAGATCCCCACTGGACCCCAGGGAGAGGTCCCACATCAGCTCCCAAAGGTAGGGAGCAATAAAGAGAATGATGTCTGTCAGTGTGTGTGTTGGTCAGTGAGTCTGTGTGTGTTGGTCAGTGTTGCATTGGCTGCGACTGGACAGTGGAGTACCTAGAGGTGCATGGAGGCACGCAACGCCACATGACATCGACATGCTCCACCTTCACAGGGTTTCAAGAAGTAGCGAGAGGATCAGATTTGGCATAGGGTGGTAGAGGGGGGTGCTGTGGTTTAGTAGAGGGGGATGTTTTTTTTTGTTTTTTTTTTATATACTGTACTTTTTAAAATAAACCTAAGTTTCTATGAAAATTTAAGGTATTTTTTTGCGGCCCACATAAACTTAAACATTGTTTATGTGGCCCGTGCTAGACTTTGAGTTTGACATGCTTGGCCTAGATGGCCTTCTATACTGTGAAGGAAAATAAACAGTTACATGTTTAATGAAAGTTATGTGTATTTGCAGTACTGGCAGCCTCAAACCTCAGATTCCAATAACTCAAGTAATCCTAGAATTTACTATTCCTTTAAGTGGAAACTTGGCTACACCCTTCTGCAAAAGCAGATTATTTGTTAATGTATCTTTAATGTGTGGGAACACTGTTCTGGTATGAATACTGCTAAAAATAACTAGTCTGTCGTATTCACAGACTAGCTAAAATGTTTTTTGTTCTGATTAGAATACTGATATTAAAGGCTTTATTTTAATCACCATAGTAACGTGATGGGTAGATTTTAAACTGAATCGTTTTCAGTTAGCTGTGTATCTATTGTCACAACTGACACAATTATATTGTGTATTATATATATTTTTCATTCAGATCTGAACACTGTGGAATCAAAGTCCCATTACATATTTTTGTTTTCTTTTTCCTTTGATGTTTTAAGGATGCTAATTGTGTGTACTAGTTGTATTGCCAACATCCACATCTTATAGTCAAGCTCCTAATTTATCGTGAATTCGATCCATCTGGGATATATTTTGGTTTCAATATCATCATTTACAGTTTTTGCTTTCTCTTGGTTTGTAGGTTACACAGAGCACGCTCAGACTGCACTGGGTATGGACAACTCTCCTGACTCTTGGAGGTCAACAATAGTTTGTGAGGTGAGGTTCAAAGCGAAAATAAAGAATTTGTTTACTGCTTAAGGTTGGATTTTTGGAGAAGCCCATCAGCCATGCCTTTTAAGCTGAAACTAAGGAGGACCAAACGCTACAATGTATTGAGCAAGAACTGCTTTGTCGTTCGAATCCATCTGTTGGATGACAACAAGATTGAGCTAACGCAAGCAATGGATAGCACTGGGTTACAGTGTCTGGAGGCTACTGCTCAAAGACTGGAGTTACGAGAGGTAAAGAGACTTTTTTTTTTTGCCCTTCATATATGTTAAGCTAGTAAAACCGTGGACCGGTCACATTTTATGTATCTTTCTTTTTATAAAATTAATAGTCTCATGAGACATTTATGTAAATTATTTTTGTACTTGAAGCACATGGTGACCTGTACGGTTCTTGGAGCTGATTTTATTTATTTTTATTCTGGCCATTCTTGTTGTTGCATGTTATTAGACCTGTATTATTATGCATATGAGGGAGCAGAAAATTGACATTTATGGATTATTCTATCAAACAGCAGCTGCCCCTGGCATCTAGAACATACAGTGTCTTTCTGAGCCTTCCAAAGCATTTCAAAATGAATACTTATTACTTGATCTGATTTTTAAGTCTAGCCGGTAAAAACAAAACACAAACTGTTTTTTATTGCAGATAAAAAACAAACAAAAAAAAAAAACCTTTCCTAAAGTGAAATTGTGTCCTTTGACCAAAAATTTTCCCAGTCCACTCCAAATGTAGAAAACCGTTAATCTATTATTATAACATGCAAATTGCAAGGATGCACCTCATGGAACATTGTGCAACAGAATCTACTACTTTTTATTTTTTTTAAATTTTATTTATTTTTATTTTTTGTTTTTTAATGCCTGATGCTTGGCTTTTTGAGATTGCATTTTGACTGCAGATATAGCACCTCCCCTTCTCCTGCCTCTTATATAATAGGAAGTGAGAGACAAACTAGGAAATAGACTTTTGGCTTCTGGGAAGTAAAGTTCTCCCACAGGTTTATCCTCGTGTCCATGGACCTGCTTCTGTTCACTTGAGTATGTGCTTCTCATTTACCCTGCACTCAGGCTATATTTATCATTGTTGCCAGGTGCTAGATGTTGTGACCCAGTCATACAAATACAATGAATTGTGATATCAGCACTCAAGGACTTTTTATACAAATCTTCATTTTATTCCATTTTTCAAAGTGTTAAAAAGAGCAGTGTCGACCAGCTTGAACTTTCATCAGGCCAACAAAAATTTGCTTAATTAAGCCGTTTTGGTATTTAGATCAAGTCTGGCTGCTCAATTCTCTGCCATTTAGAAGTTAAATCACTTTTTGTGCAGCCCCAGTCACACCTCCCAGCTTGTGACTTACACAGCCTTTCTAAACTCTTCCGTAAAGAGATATCTAATATTTAAACTTCCTTGTATTGCAAATTATGTTTAGGGCTGCACAAACAGAAATAAAGTGATTCAACTCCTAAATGGCAGAGAATTGAGTAGTGAAACATCAAATGCTTGATCTATACACACAATCTGATTCATTAAGGTAAAGTTGTTCTGGTGACTATATTGTCCCTTTAACCTGCTGTTACCATGTGGTAAAAACTTTTTGGAATACTACTTTGCTTCCACTGATGTCATTAGTAGAACCAGTATTGGCCAGGAGTGTCTCAGCCGTGTAAGTTGAAATTTACTTAGAAATTAGTATGCCTCAGTATGCCACATCTGTGAACTATTTGTTTTGTAAGCCAGTGTATCTCAGTAGTTACTTTTGCCAATTTCTATAATGATCATCAGCAATCACTGGGGCAATGTTCCAAGATCTCTTGGAAGATGGAATTCTCCAATCCAACTTTACCCTAAGCCATAATTCTTTACCAAGGGAGATCTCATCCATTTTTAAATTGGTTAGAATAGTCTTCATTTTTTTTCTTCTTCCTTAGGATGACAATGTCTAGCTCCAACAGTTGGATGGTGAGCGCTATAGTTCCCAACCTAGTATATGTGCTTTTGGTAAAAAGTGTGGTTTGTATATATATATTCAGCAAGCAGAAAATAAAATTGTATTTTTATTTTCTTGTACATAGTTAAAGGACAAACAAACTTGTTTTCCTGGCACTACATAGTCCTTAGGTTCCCCACCCTCAGGGCCCCCGTCCCGCTGGGCTGAAGGGGTTAAAAAACCTTCAGCCACTTACCTTAAATCCAGCACCAGGCTCCCTCGGCGCTGGTGACCTCTCCTCCCCATCTGACGTCGGCTCCTGAGTGGTGCCGAATGCGCGTGCGCGGCCAGAGCCGAGTACGCTTTCAAACCGCCCATAGGAAAGCATTACTCAATGCTTTCCTATGGACGTTCTGCGTGCTCAATGCGTCTCTAGCGCAGGAAGACAGCCACTAGAGACTGGATTAACCCTGCTATTTAAACATAGCAGTTTCTCTGACCTGGCACCCAGACCACTTCCTTGAGCTGAAGTGGTCTGGGTGACTATAGTGGTCCTTTAATATAAAGTGTTACTTGAACTACCTCCTCTAAAGATGCTTGTTTTTGTTTTGTTGTGTCTTAGACCACTTGAGGGCCTCGTTTGGGCAGGCGGGCAGATAGGAACTGAGACTATATTGAGACATTTTATACTTTCTACAATTCGAAGATGGTACTGCTTTCAAATAAAGGTTATTTGAGGTTCCAGACTTGGCTACTTTGAAATATGTATGTTAACATATGACTGTGCTGCCATAACTTGGGAGAACACAGCAGGTTTTAGATTGCAACATACAACCCTTCTGTGCCCACACACTAAAGAATGAGAGGTCATGTAGAGAGCTGTGCCTACACATCTGTGAAATGTGCTGTTTTTTCTGTTTGTGACAATACGCAGTTTATGCTGCAATTGTAAAACTAATAATTGGAAGATTGTTTTATAGGAAGCCTCCCCTTATAAGACCTAGAAAAACCTTTATTAAAGAGACATTCTAAGTACCATAACCACTGCAGCTCATTGTAGTGGCTATGGTTATAGGAAACTGACTGTACATTCTGTGTCTCATTGTTTTTGAGCAGTTTGACACAGGAGCACATGGACCCAGCTTGCGGCATTGCTAATGTGGCACAAAAACTTCTGTATTAGCAATGTAAATTTTGCCCAAATTTGCATGACATTAATTGGCAAAGCATGTCAGCTGACTATTTCGGCCAACGATCAGCTGACTTCTTCCAAATGCAGTTTGCAATCTCGCTCTCGATTGATAGGCATTTTGTCAAAATGTTAGTGAGTTTTGAACAATAATTTTATAGGCTTTCTATAGTGCTAGGTGGAAAAACTGTGCAACACTTGCATACGCAAAGAGTGCCAGAAAAACCTGACGCAAAAAGGCAAATCAGGTTTTTAATACATAATTGGGGAAAGGGTAGAAGATTGAATTGATGAAATAGTACTTCCAAAGAGCTTTAAAAAACAAGCAATTACTACAATCAAAGTTCCTAATAAACCTAATCAAGGTTCCTGAACAACATGGGTGTTGCAGAATGGATGGAACATCTACTTATGTGACAAAACATGACCAAAGCTTCACCAGTGGAGGTTTGTAGAAACTTGCCAAAGTTGCAGCGGTGCCATTGACTGCCAAGGTGTGATAGAAGATGATGTTGTACAGGAAGAAGGTTGGTTGTTGACATTCAGAGATGTAGGATCCTCCGTCAATGGAATTTTGTCCCAATGATCTCAGTAGACTGCCCCGGTTTTAAAAACCCAAAGCATATACCAAGGAGTATAGATCAACAGCACAAGAGTAGGTATCTATGTGCAAGAAAATTTACGATAATTAAGCTGTGCCTATTCACCAAATAGATTACCCACTGCTGGGCCATTGGTGCATGTTGAGTTTTTAATGCAAAAATCTCAAAGTAAATCAATCGCTATGGAATCCAATGAATCTGGTGGTTGATATTTTTCATTTCTTGCAATCTGTTACAGAACTATTTCTTTAAATCTAACCTTGCCAAACACAGCGCCTACTTGAGGAGCAATCCGTTAAGATCTATAGAATATATTTATAAATAATACATCCCCGTCTCCGTTTGTAGCCCCACGGAGAAAAGCGCAGCTTAGCAGAGGGGACCTTGACAGGGCTTGGAGGCGGGCTTAGGGGGAGCCTGATGGTGATTGAGTAGTGGTTGGGCTGATATAAGTGTCGTTCATTTTGAGAAATCCCCATTACTAATTTGACTTACCAGCCTGGTAAAAGGAAGGTTAAGGGGGTAATGGTCTGCTTTGGTAAGAGAAGAGCTAGAGTAGTTAGTTGGCTGGTTAATATGGTTGGTTACCTGTTGGTAACATGTTGGTGGGTTTCAAGGTCGTTGGTAGCTCAGTACTCGGGTGGTGTAGGGGTATCAATGTATACCCCTGCCAGGATCGTGTGGGGAAAATGTTGGCTCTTGTTTTGTTAAATTTACCTGGTTGCTATACTATGTTATATCATGGGTCATTGCCTTGTAATTTGATATGTTGGGAAGTGATAATGTTAGATGGCTGAGGCTTTGGGGGTGGGGCAATAACTTTAAAAAGTTATTCATATGTTGTTATTATGACTATAATAAAATTAAATCTGTGGACATATGGACCCATACCTAAGAGTGTCAGTGTTTTATTAAGGGTGGGTCGGTATAAGGTAGTATACAGCATCTCCTGCGCATATGGCGACAATGCACCAGTCATGTGTTCCCTTTTGCCTGTTGATCCTACCATTTATCATGCATGTTCCCAATGTGAAATAGTTTCAAAAATAAAAAGTGTAACCACCGCACTGCTTGTTTTTAATTTGGAACAAGAACTACTTAGAAATGTTAGACAACACATTTGACAGAGTTTACATTCCTGTCCTTGCTGCTGGCAAATATAATGCTCCCTGCAATGTGGGCTTTGCTAGAACAGCTTTAATGGTAACGAAGTACATAATACTTTTATATTTTATTACGAGAACCCGGTCCATGTCTCATCATCCTCTTCCCTTCTCTTTCTCTGACACCTCATCTCCTCTTCCATCATTCTGTACAACTGTTTTTAGACCATCTGCTTTGGAATAAAATTGTTTATCCGCAGAGTAAGAGGTTTTTATATAAAAACAAGACTGTTTAATATTGGAGTAAACACAAAGAAATGTTAAAAGTATTGTAAATTAGAAAGTACTTTTCTTTTTCTTTTTTTTCTTTTTTTGTTAAAAAGCAAGTAATTATTTTGTGTGGCCTCCTTATTATATGATAAAGTGAGAATAAAAAGAAAGAGGACACACTAACGACTGAAGCATCAGTGGAAGTTACAAACACATGCAAGCAATGTATATAAAGTATTTAAAGGTCACAGTCTTGCTTGACAGACGTAAATCCCATGAAAAGCTAGGGATTGTCACGTGGCACCACAGGAAATGGTCTTGTGGAGTTCATTGTAGCGAAGAACGAATTCTTACAGAAACGTAGTATCCAAAAGCGAAAAAGAAATCTATAAAAAGACACCGTGGATGGGGATCTAGGGAAAATGTACATTCTAATTGGTTTTTTTGTTTGTTTTATGAAATTTGTCATGCATATGTAATTCTGGCTTCCTAATTTGCTATATCTGTCTGATGGTCCTCTGTCTCCAAAATAGTTTGAATTGTTCATGGTATGGCTTCCGCAACATGAAGCAAACATTACTTTGCTATTATCATGCATGCAGACTACATTTATGGGTTCATGATGTGAATTTGTTATCCTCAAGGAACAAACTTATATATCTTTTTTTTTTTTTTTTTATATTGTGAATTTTTCACCACATGGATCTGCAGCTATTTTATAGGGATATCGAAACAAAACAACTTTAGCATAATTAATTAGTTTTGGTGTATAGATCATGCCCCTGTAGTCTCATTGCTCAATTATCTGCCATTTAGGAGGGAAATCCCTTTTGTTTATTTTTACACCTGCAGAAGCTGTGACTTATACAGCCAACATGAAATTAAGGCACCGTGTGTTTACTTAGAAGTGTTTGTATCTCCTGATCAGTTAATTGGACTTTAATCACACCCAGACTCCTGTAGGGTCTAGAAGACCATTAATAGAGCAAGATTTAGAAATTCTAAATTGAGCAGAATGTGCAATAAAGGATGTTTTATACTTTATCTCTCTCTTTGCAGGAAATATGTAGGGAGACCGTGTTGGTCACATGTAGTGGAGGCGTGACTAGAGTTGTTTAAACAAAGTGATTTAACCCCTAAATGGAAGATAATTAAGCAACTAGACTGTAGGGGCATGATGTACATACCAAAACTGCTTCATTAAGCTAAAGTTGTTTTAGTGCTTATAGTGTCCCTTTCATAATCTCCGTTTACCTAGTAGTACTGTTTGTAAACTAGTGCCTTGTATGGGAAAATCAATCCACTTACCTAGGGAGTAATGTTTAAATAGAAGATGTTTTCATCCTATACTTATTGCTGGATGTTTATTACCTATAGCCAGAGTGAGTAAATCTCAGACGATTCTTGGAGACCTTACGGAAGATATTTACGACATGACTCTATTAAAATAATTGCTACATCTTCTTTATTATGTCTCATTAGGTATTACGATCACTTTAATGTTCGCAGACTACCATCCACCTATTACCATCCATGTTGCTTTAAGCATTTCTAACTTTATATTACTGCTGGACAGGTGGGGAGTCAATCTATGATATATGACTGTAGAATATTGCATATTCTATTCACATTCGATATGGGTGTTGTTTCTCTAGCACAGTGCCCGATGTTTGGTAGGTAAACTGAAATGTTAATTTAATTAGGGTTTGTAAATCAATAATTATGATAGTGTGTTGCATCTGTCTGGATGTCTGCCATGTCAGGTCTAAATCGGTCTGTACTGTCTATATCTATCTCGTGTCAAAGAGAGATGTATAGTCCTCCAAAGATCTTGCACATAAACTGTTGGTCGGGGAGATCTTCTGATGTCACAAAACGTCCAGTTGTCCTTCCCCATTTTCATAAATAAATATATTGTTTCCAATGTTCGGTTCATGTATGTTCCTTTTAGAATGTTTGCTGTGCTCCTTGCATTTACTGTATGCTTTATTCTTTCTAGACAAGCTACTTTGGACTGTGGTATCTCGGAAAAGCCCAACAAGCCAGATGGGTGGAACTTGACAAATCTCTGAAGAAGCAGTTGGACAAATATGCCGTTGAATCGATACTTTATTTTGGAGTAATGTTTTATGTTCCAGACATATATCATCTAAAAGAGCGTGTCTCCAGGTATGTATACATTATTTATTTTCTAGTTTTCAACTGAAAACCTTTTTAATTTTCTTATTTGTAATTTAAATATACATAAGATTACTACAATGAGCACTTTAAAAAATTATTTTTTAAAAGAATTTTTTTTTTAAAGCTCTACCTCATGTTGAGTGGCATTTAACATGGTTTTCAGCATCTTTCTATTGAATACATTGTGATGCAGAATGAGATGTACAACTGCAATGCATGCAATGTGTCCATCTGTAAAGAGTCATTACAAGGGTATTATTGGTTTTTGAAATAACAAAATAACCAAATACTTTGCCGGTATTATTGCATAAACCCAACTGGCTCCCTATGGAGCATATTCACATGCGTGACCGTCTTACACGCTACAATTTTTCACAGTGAGTAAGATGTTATTTCATATACCAATGTTTGCAAAAGGTGTTGGGTTGCCTTTATTCTGTGACTTATGTTTTCTATTTGTCTTGCATTTTCAATTTGTGTGTCTTATAAATTAAAGGGACACTCCAAGCACCTTAGCCAATACAGGTCATTGTGATGGTCATCTTGCATGCACAGCATATTGTAGTAGGGTTTGCACCTGAAGAAAAATACTTCACTAGTGATTAGCTGTATAGCGAGAGTCCTAAATTAGTTTTGTTTTGTGTTTTTGTTTGTTCTTTATTTCTTCAATATAACATAAGTTAACTGGTATTCAAGCAAAAGTTCCCCCTAAATACGAGACAGGAAGGGTAATTAGGTGTTGGCATAGCCGTCGCACAAGAAAACTTACAGGAACGAAAGGTTGAAAAGGACCCTGCTCAAACGAGCTTACAGTCTATAGGAGGTGGGGTGTAAAACACAATATGACAGGAGATGGCAATCAAATTAAGTGGGAGTGAAGCCGGAGGTGAGAGAGTGCTGCCCTTTAGGAGAGAGCAAGAGACAGGTATGTGAGGTAGAGGTTACTCTGGGAGGCCATAAGCTTTCCTAAAGATTTGGGTTCTAAGGCACTTCTTTAATGATTAAAGGCTAGAAGAGAGTCTGATGGCGGTAGGTAGGCTATTCCACAGGAAGGGAGCCGCCTGTGAGAGAAGGCCTGCAAGCGTGAGTTGGCCGTACGGGTGCGAGCAGCAGACAGGAAAAGGTCATGGGCAGAGCAGACAGATTGAGAAGGGGCATACCTATGGATCGGTGAAGAGATGAGACGGGCTAGAATTGGTCAGTGCTTTATAGGTATGGGTTAGCACTTTGAATTGACTCCTATAGGATACAGGAAGCCAATGTAAGAAATGAAAGAAGGGTGAGGTGTGAGAGGACCGACTAGAGCAGAAAATCAGTCTGGCGGCAGCATTCCTTACAGACTGTAGCGGGGCTATATGGCTTTTGGGAAGACCAATCAGGAGAGGGTTACAATAATCCATGTGGGAAATTACTAGAGCATGAACAAGCTCCTTAGTAGAATCTTGTGTAAGAAAGGGGCGGATGCGCGCTGTGTTTTTAAGATGGGATCTTCCATAAAAACTTCATCAAAATTCTTATGGTGCCAGAAGGTCTATGGCAGTGTTTCCCAACCCAGTCCTCAAGGCACACCTACCAGTCCAGGATTTAGGGATTACCCAGTTGTGTCTAAGGTGTTTTTACAAAGAAGAAAAAAAACACCTTAGACACAACTGGGTAATCCCTAAATCCTGGACTGGTAGGTGTGCCTTGAGGACTGGGTTGGGAAACACTGGTCTATGGTACTGGCTTTCCTGGTCCTGGTGATCCACCACAAAGGACCTCCTAGCACCACAACTTAATTCCAATCAAGTTGTTATGGTGCCCCTAGTGTTTCTCATGCCTGCTTGTAACTTTTTTCTGTACACTGCAAAAATATATATATATATTTATATATATATATATATTTTTTTTTTCTTTTTTTTTTTTTTAAACAAAATCACAGTGAGAAGCGCCTCTAGCGGCTGTCAATGAGACAGCCACTAGAGGCTGGATTAACCCATTTGTAAACATAGCAGTTTCTGTGAAACTGCTATGTTTACAGCAGAAAGGGTTAATCCTAGATGGACTTGGCACCCAGACCACTTCATTAAGCTGAAGTGGTCTGGGTGCCTATAGTGGTCCTTCAAGTGATTTCCTAGTAACAAACTGATACAGTAATCTATAATGGTTCTGGTTTTTGGAGTCTCGTTTTAAAAATATCTCTGGTCTCATTTTGTGAATGTGAACATATTTGTCTCCAAGAATTAAACGTGGATACAGAAATATGAAATGAATGGAAACTTGCCGGCTGTGCATGTGGTGTTTTTAGGTTTCCAAAGAATGATTTCTTCTGACTTGTCTGACTTGGACTTCAAGGAGAGAGAGAGATTGTGCGTGTCTCTTGTGAAGTATTTTAATATTGTGTTTTGTATGTGTTTTTCTGGAAGGAATTGTGTAGATTTTTTTTAAATAGGCACTTGCTGCCAGCTGGTTTTTAATAACACCATTTAGTTAAAAAAAAAAATTAAAAAAATTAATATTTGCCCACATTAAATGTCTTTTCACTGGAGTCCAAGTATTTAATCTTTTTCTGAATTAATTTAGTCTCTCAGACACCTGCTAACCAGAGATGCCCAAGCACAATGGCCACCCCTATTCTCTATGTGTGACTACATATTTTCTGACTAGGATACCCACTCTCCTGGATTGTGGGATGCATGTTAAATCCCCAAACTCCTTTTATGCAACTTGCAGCCATTGGGGAAATACTGTCAGGAGGCCGGCGGCTTTGCTGACCTCCAGCCGATCAAATGGTGTGCTGATTTGGTCCCACAGATAATCCCTTCTCTCCACCTCCTTTTTTGGTGTTTCGGACGCCGAACACAGCCTTTCTGTCTTATTATGATGGGGTGCTCTTGCTCTGCCGTCATTATGTAAATTATGCACATCCACGTTATTCTTGACACCCCTTGCATTTTGGAGGCGAGACTATGACAAATTCCAATAAATAGATGCCAAAACCCATGTTCCTTGCCCTAGTGTGGTTTTGTGATCCCCGCGTTTATATCGTTCTTTATTGCGTTTTTGACCCAGTTGTCCCTTTGACCATTTTGACCTCTGTTATCTTTACCCAGCTTAGTTTTCTCATTGACCTGCTTTCTGGAATCCCTTGACTGTGGCTAGTTATTCTACTACTCTGTCTTTTGTGAAGCCCAGCCACCTCTAAGGACCAGTAACACACTTCTATCATGTGTTATTTTCTGGGTTTCATACACTGCATGTTTGGGTTATGATTGCCGTGACAAATACAAATTGCTGTAGGCCAGCTGGATCACCTTGAATCCCTGAAAATATCTTATTAATGGTTTCCCTTGCCACTCAGGTATCTGTAAGATATGTAAGGTTCTATCCTATCTAAAGATTCTACTTGGCTGATTTTATTAAACCCCATCAGTTCAGGTGTTATAAGGGGATCAAACAGGAAGCATCCACATTCCCTTCCCCACCGCGCATTCAATAAGTACATTTCTCTGACAATTATCTTGCAGGCTGTGCATGTTCTATAAGGTATTATGCATGGGTATTTATGCATTATGTTGTAGTTTATTATAATTTTTAAAGCAATTAATTTAGGGTGGTGTACATTTAGGAAATAGCATTCATTGTGTCACTCCTTTGTGGGAAAAGTGAAGATGTATTTGAATTGTAATTCTGTCGAGTCCACAAATGACTTCCTTTTTATGTGAATTATACCTGAAGCTTCTTAAAACGAGCTGGGACCTGCACCCGCAGTTTGAAATAATTTTAATACCATAATCTACGTATACATGTTGATTGAGTCAGCCCTAATGTAGAAATATATGGAGGCTTGGCCACGAAAGAATACTAAAATGCCCTTTTATTTATTGATTTTTTTTTTTTGTCCTGGTCACTTTTTTTATACAATTTATTTGAACACATGTTTAAAATACATCAAAACATCCATTATTTTCAAACCTTTCTAATATAAATACAAAATTATTTTGCTCCTGTGTGTAATCTGAGGATGGGATCTTAATCCAACGATCATTGTTATTTATTATTCCCAAGTGATCTAGATTTACTGAAACCTAAAGGAATACTGAAACACAAACTCTATAGCTTGTAATGGTGCAAGGAGGCTATTTGTGTGGTCACACTAGTTTTTGTCAAACCATTTTTAGGTGCATGTGTTAATAACCTTTTAACCACTTACCCGATTCCAGTGCTGATGTCCCTTGGTACAGGGTCAGGACTCTTTTTTCAGACAACATCGACTGGGTCGTAGCTAATACGCAGCAAGCACATTAGGTACTCCTTATAGGAAAGCATTGAATCAATGCTTTCCTATGGGGATTTCACTGATGCTGGATGTCCTCAGCGTCTGTTGTGCGACCTAAAGGTTGTCTTAGTGCTACAATGTAAACATTACAGTTTCTCTGTTCTGCATTGTAGGACTAAGGGGGAACAGGGACACTGCACCCAGAGATAAAGTGGTGCTGGTGGTGGGAAAGTGTAGATGAAAACTTCTTCCACCTGAAACAAGTGGATGGTAAATGCCATGTTGGAGTATGTGTCTGCTGCATACAACATTGCACCTCTTCCTGAGTTGTGTTTCAAAGCTGTTGTATGCAGCAGACACATACTCAAAGGAATGCATGTATAAAGTGGAACTATTAGGGAAAAATGTGGTTCTTTGTTGAGCTCATTTGCATACACCTACCCAGAATCCCTTGCAGTAGTGAGAGCACTGTTAAAGTGAGATTTCTGTGGTAAAAGCAAGACTTATGGCTTGCCAGGTATGTGTATTTGTGTTTAACATTGCTGTTCTGTTCACTGCAGTGGGAGGCCTACAGCACACTCCAGCTTCCCTTACCAGCAGCTCCTGTGTCTCTAACACTCGCGAGCGCCGCTGCCGCCAGAGCGTTAGACAGAGGAGCTGCTGGGAAGGGAAGCTGGAATGTGCTACGAGCCCCCACTTCAGTGAACAGTGCCTGGCCACTGGACCATCAGGGAATGCGGTCCAGATAACAAATAGGGAGGGGGCAATAAAATGTTTAACAGGTGTGTGTTTAAAATAAATAAATAAAGTGCTCTCATAGAAACCTAGAATGTGACGGCAGATAAGAACCATTCGGCCCATCTAGTCTGCCCAATTTTCTAAATACTTTCATTAGTCCCTAGCCTTATCTTATAGTTAGGATAGTCTTATGCCTATCCCACGCATGCTTAAACTCCTTTACTGTGTTAACCTCTACCACTTCAGCTGGAAGGCTATTCCATGCATCCACTATCCTCTCAGTTAAAATAATACTTCCTGATATTATTTTTAAACCTTTGACCCTCTAATTTAAGACACTGTCCTCTTGTTGTGGTAGTTTTTCTTCTTTTAAATATAGTCTCCTCCTTTACTGTGTTGATTCCCTTTATATATTTAAATGTTTCTATTATATCCCCCCTGTCTCGTCTTTCCTCCAAGCTATACATGTTAAGATCCTTTAACCTTTCCTGGTAAGTTTTATCCCGCAATCCATGAACCAATTCAATTTTCTGTTGCCTTCAATAGTGCAACTTTTAAATAATCCAATTTCTCTTGGACTCCATTTAAATTGCTCCAGTCTGATAATGACTCCTCTACCCATATTCTAATTTTAGAAAAGTCTGTTTTTCTAAAGTCTAAAACTTTTGTTTTTGTGTGGTGTTACTCAGTCACTGTTCTTATATTAAACCACACTGACTGATGATCACTGGATCCTAAACTTTCACCTGCAGTAATATCTGATACCAAATCTCCATTTGTTAACACTAAATCTAGTATGGCCTCTTTACGAGTTGGCTCTTCAACAACTTGTTTTAGAGACAATACCAGTAGTGAGTTTTAGAATATGTGTGCTCCTGGCACAAGTAGCTAATTTTGTTTTCCAATTTACATCAGGAAGATTAAAGTCACCCATGATGAGAACTTCCCCCTTCATTGTCATTTTAGCTTTTTCCTCAACTAGTAGATTATCTAACTCTTCAATTTGTCCTGGGGGCCTATAAATCACACCTACACAAGTTACTGTGTGATTATGTAACTTCACGCTAACAATTTAACTGTTTAGCCAAGCTTGCTAAAAATATAAAATTGTGCAGACTCTCATGCCACTGTTTAACCATTGTATATCTTGCAATACGCTGTTGTGGCGTCTGTTGATTCCTTGTACCCACCTGCACAGCAAAAATAAAGAATTACAAAGTTACTGTGTGATTACCAAATTCTAACGTAACCCAAACGGACTCTGTTTGTCTCACTAACTTTTATTAGGCTAGATTTTATGCTATCCTTCACATACAGGGCCACCCCTCCCGCTTTCTTGCCTTCCCTATCTTTTCTATATAAAGAGTACCCTGGTATTGCTATGTCCCAGTCATTTTTCTCATTATACCATGTCTCAGTAACAGCGACTAAATCTACACTATCAGTTGCCATTATTGCCACAAGTTCCCCCCCCCCCTAGTTTAAATACATCCTAGCAAAACCTCTGAGAACATTTGTTCCCTTTTGAGAAAGATGCAAACCATCTTTTTTGTACAGCTTATTTCCATTCCAAACAGAGCTACCATGAGAAATAAAGCCAAATCCTTGCTCCCGACACCATTCACCAAGCCACAAATTAAAGTCCCTAATACGCATCCGCCTGTCGTTCTGAGTGTTATGCACAGGCAGAACTTCAGAGAATGACAGTGTGGAAGCAACCTGCCGTATATCATTGGCAAAAACACTAAAAACTTCCTTAACCTCTGAAACCTCATTGCAAGCCAAGTCATTTGTCCCTAGATGGACAAGTACATCCAATTCCCCTTCCTGCTTTGCTTGCTTAACAATATTACAGATACGTCTCCTGTCTCTGTGAGCAGTAGCTCCGGAAAGACACCTCACAAGACCACCATTGTCCATCTCCACACCTCTTATGATCGAATCCCCCAACAACAACTGCTTTCTATTAGGCCTCACCATAGTCTCCAATCCGGTCTCCACAAAACCACTAGCCTCAGTGCCTCTCTCCACCACACCACTAGCCTCAGTGCCTCTCTCCACCACACCACTAGCCTCAGTGCCTCTCTCCACCACACTATTACACTCTGAAAGTGCAGAAAATGAATTATGTAGAGCAACAGACTGTGGAAAATGCCTTTTATCCACAACTCTTAGTCTACCAGATCCTACAGTAATCCATCTGCAATTCCTAGTATGTCTCTGCGGCAGTGGCTTTGCAGCAGTTCCAGTCTGAGTTTGTTCACCAGATAATTTACAAATCTCAGACTTCAAAAATACTCTCCTGCCGCAAGATAGAGAACTGTCTACAGATTAGACAACAACCAAATCTCCAAAAAGTAGAACGTGAAACAAATGAATAGCAACTATTACACTGAACTAAGTCTGCCATTCCAATGAGGAAAATAATTTAACTCAAACTAATCTTAACTTTTTACTTTATCCTCCTGAATACCTTAGATTACCTTCAGTTTATCTCCAGAATATCTCCAACTACACACTTAGAAGCAACACTTTCCAGAATATCTCCAACTACACAATTAGAAGCAACACTCTACAGAATATCTCCAACTACACACTTAGAAGCAACACTCTCCAGAATATCTCCAACTACACATTTAGAAGCAACACTCTCCAGAATCTCTCCAACTACACACTTAGAAGCAACACTCTCCAGAATATCTCCAACTACACACTTAGAAGCAACACTCTCCAGAATCTCTCCAACTACACACTTAGAAACAGCACTTAGAAGTAGCACCAAGCTATATTAGCCAAGCTAATGACAACAAGCCTTATATAACTCCTAAAATCACCACCCACTAGGAATGTTTAACACCTGGGTAGGCCTCTGCTTATTTGCAAACAATAGCTAATTAACCAGCAATCAATAGCAAGTAACTAGCTTAATCAAATCAAATGCCTTATAATTACCAACAGGAATTCAAACCTTGTGCAATCAGTAACCTTTTCCTACAGATGAATCTTACCTGTAACAGTAGAAAAGAAAGCTCTTAGCACAACTCTTAGACAGTTGAAGCTTCTGTAAAACTCTCCAGAATATCTCCAACTACACACTTAGAAGCAACACTAACTGCAGCTCCTATTTTACATACACATGCTATGCATTCATAATATAAATATATAAATGTATATACACACACTACCTCCACTACACACATATACATTCATTCTATACACACACAATGCATTCAATATATATATATATATATATATATATATATATATATATATATATATATATATATATATATATACACACACTACCTCCACTTTACATACTACATTCACTACGCAAACACTATGCATTTATTATATACAAGCTACATCCCTACGCAAAGACACAAACTCTGCATTCATTCTATACACACTACATCCACTACACAAGCACACTCTCTGAGTTCACTATACACAAACACACTGCATACCTGTGGGCGGATTCAGGGGTGTGTCCGGGGGCCCAGATCTTGAGCTGTGTCAGGGGCCCTAAAATTTCTGATGGCAGCCCTGGTCTGGGTGCCTATAGTGTCCCTTTAACCCCTTAAGGACCAAACTTCTGGAATAAAAGGGAATCATGACATGTCATGTGTCCTTAAGGGGTTAACAACCTATTTTGTGGGAGGCCAGTGTTCCATGGCTTGTGGCTCCTACAAGTGATAGAAGAATTCATTGAGTTGATTCTGAAAATGTAAGTGATTATCACATATTCAAATTAAACAAAAATTTATATGTGTTGGTGTGTTTTTCTATGGACTAATAGTTCTGGTATGTTGGATAAGCCCTGATTAAATTATAGGTTGTTATTAAGGAATGCACTCTCCCTGTAATTTTGTGATAATGAATGTAAAAGTTCAAGGGCAGAAAGTGAGATGCAGGCTTCGTCTTGTAGCCTTCTCTCCCAGCATGCTTCGACTGGTCTGTTCTGCTACACAGTTCACATGCAAAGTTTATTTTTAGCAAATAGTAACCTTTTAGGGTGAAAAACGCTCTGTTCCTTCCCTGCAAAGGCAAACACTGGGATTCCAAGCTGACTGGTGAAGATATCTTGTGTTTACCCTGGTGTACAAGATGATGGCTTCTTAAAAGGCTGTGCTCTATTGAGAAGCATTATGTAAAATATTGCTTGCATGCCCTGGCACGATATGGGTATAAGTGTCTGCTTGCTGCCCTGAAGATAAGGAGAATATTGGTGTTGTAATAACGTCGTTTTTGTTTTCTTTTCTTTTTTCTTTTTCCAAATGTATAATAAATTATATATGTTTATCTTTTGTGCGTATTCGAAAGGAAAAGAAAAGCTTACATTGCACAGAGCTTTTGGATCTCTGTGAAACAGTGGATTGTCGTGAATGGAAAACCAGACGGATAAACTTAAAGGAACAGTAAAGCATTAGGAATATGACCCTACCTATTTGGATTGTTTAAAAAAAAAAAATAATAACTTGCCATTACTTCCACGGCTGCAAAGTTTCCCAGCCTGAGATCATCAGTCATAAGACAATTCAATACTGTGCTTCCGTGAGGAAGCATTGGGAGGCTAGTGCATATGCTCACCAAAATGCTGTGCTGCACTAATCTGCAACTCTTCCCAGAAATGTGTTGAGACGATGCATGGAGACGCTGAACGTCACGACTGTAATGTTGTGTGGACCAATTCCTGGAAGGTCCTCTGTGACAGCCACTAGGATTGGCATTAAGCATCCTCTTCTCTTTCTTTGAAAAGGCAGGGTTTACACTGCTCAGCCTGCAGGGACAGGCTTTATAGCCCAGACTCATTATGTTAAGCTATAGTTGTTCAGGTGCCTAGAGTGTCCCTTCAAATAGAAAAACTGATTCATATGAATCCTCCTCCTCCCCCTCCCCCCCCACCAGATTTTCTATTTTGGCCAATTTTTCAGTTTGGTTTTTAATTTAGTGCATATCACTAAACTGTAAATAAACCCATTTTATTCTAATATGAAAGTTATGACATTCTATGTTGGAATTTTAACACACATGCTGCAGCTTCTATTTTAACTAAACTGGTATTCAGGGTGTGTGGCTGGAAGATGAATACTATTTAATGACACTGTCAATCTTGTTTAAATAAAAAAATATATATATATTTATTTATTTATTTGTATAAATCAAGCATGTCAAACTCAAAGGCTAACTCGGGCCAAATATACAAGGCTTAAGTTTACGTGGGCCGCACACAAAAAAAAAAAGAGTTCGAGGTAGACTAACACAAACGTAAATTACTTGTATCATTCTCATGCAAACAATATGTAATCCTGGGTACAGCTATAGAATTCACTCAAAAGCTTCACCTCAAGTTACTTACTATCTCTGTAGTAATTCCACTGTCTGGAGTGTCCGCTCTGCTCACTCCCTCTGCAAACTGCAGTCACAGCCAGGTAGGTAGCCGCGCTGTCCGCTCCGCTCGCTCCCTCAGTCCCTGTGCAATCTCCAGGCAGAGTGTTGCCATTTTGATTATTAGGGTAGGATAACCTTATATAAAGATGGAGGGAAAAACCACACAGGTACTTCTTGCTTCTGTGTCTTTATTCTACTTCCTGTTTCAGGAGGAAAAGGAAGGAGTAACAACAAACTTTATTTACTTTTAACCATACAATGTATATCATAGGTTACAGCACTATGAGAGCACTTTTAGTTTATATCTCAACACAGAATAATGTGTCACAACACAGAGTAATCCATCCATGTCTATTCTTCCCTCCTTCTATTCATGTCTCTGTTCCCCTCCCTTCTATGTCTCCCTTCTACCCCTTCCATTCATACCTGGCAGGCAGCTGTTTCTTTCTCAGAGCCTGCGCCCGAGGTGTTGGACCTGCCAGCTGTGCTCTGCACTATTGATAGATGGCCCCCTCCCTGCTGTTTCTCATCTGACATAGTAGGGGCGCGGGGCCTCTCCGACGGCGCGCAGTGTCAGATTGAGCGCCGGGTAGTGACGTGACACCCGGCGCTCTAAAGCGGAATGGGACGGGGTGGCGATCCCCTTTCCCAGTGTACAGTGCGTGCGGTTCTCACGGAGCCACACGCTGCCTGTGGGCAGAGGAAATGCAGGCCGAGGCAGGCACAAAAATCGCATGTCAGTCTGACAAGTGATTTTTGCGCACTCCTGATTGGTTGGGCTGTGGGTCGCAATGAAAGTCATTGTGGGCCGCGAGTTTGACATCCTTGGTATAAATGTATATTTAAAAAAAAATGCTGCTTTCTTTATGCAGAGACTCAGTTTGAGCTACCTAACATTTAGTCCATGACAAATTGCTTTCCATGCGTATTATTTTGACATATTTAGTATAATACAATCTCCTGTGAAAATCTACTCATTTTATGTTTTTTAATATGTATCGCTTTAACATTTTGCTAGTTATTGGACCACTATTTTATCTTAGATCCCTTCTTACCTGCCTTGGTCAATGGTTACTAACCCTCAAGACACACTAAACGTTCAGGTTTTGTCACTGTCCCCACTGGAGAAGAATTGTGTATATCTAAATTGAGGAGTGCTCATGTGCCTTGAGAGTTGGATTGACAACAACTGACGACGTCTTATAGTTCAATCTTTTACATTTAAAACGGCTTTGATTGGCGTTGCATTATCTTGTTTCAAAATTGTTGCAGCTTTTGTCTGTGTAAGCTTTATGAAAGATAATAATTTTTTGAATTTCATAGTAAATATTAAATGCAATGCATAATGTGTTTTTTTTTTTTTTTTTTTTTTGGTTTTTAAAATGCACTTGTTTCAAAAACAGAAACACCTTTAAGGAGTATCTCTCCTGCAGCAAATCCCCAGTTTCAGTCCATGTATATTCTTTGAGCACACAGCTGTAGAGAACACCTGCTCTAGAACAGAATTATCAAACTCCCATTACTCCCCAAACGACATTGAACTACAGCTCCCAAAATTCCCTGAATGCAATAAAGGGTCAGAGAATTATGGGAATTGCATTCAACTTCTTGGGGACAGTTTGACACTCCTAGTCCGTGTAAGGCAGTGATATGTTGTCACCTGTAGTGAGAACATACTATACCGATCATACTGGACTAGTGAGAACACACTAATGAGCGTGCATGTGTAGTGAGCAGCATACTGCTGAGATGATCCTATAGCACTAGTGTGCTTATAATGCAACATAGCACTGCTGAGCAGTTGAATGAGAAAACGTGCTGTAGTGAGTGTAGCTGTACTGAGCATTCTATTGATGTGCGCATGGATGATTGCCGAAGACCCAGGAAATGTAAAATGCCTTGTATTGCTTCTTAGTCACTATTCATGCTTCCACTCTTCTTTGCAGGGAGTGATACCTTAATTTAGCTTCTCGTAGAGTCCGTATTGTTTTGTGTATTATGGTTATCTTGTTCTTTAACCTGGGATATTTACATACACAAATCATGAGTGCATAATAGCCAGGATTGCGTCCTCTGTCGTAGAATGGGCTCTGATGTTTTAGAGAACCTTTTTAGTAATCTAATAATAAAGGACATGAATAAAATGTACTAATGAAAAGGGGGTGGGGTGGGGAATCCTAACTTTAAATGTTATTTAAGGCATGGGATTCATCTTGCTATGCTTTTATAGGGTCAGACTTAAATAAGGTTGGTAATAAGATTGCTGTCCGCTTTTACATCCTTTTTGCGTTCCGAATGTAGATGGCGAAGACCCCCAGTGTAACAAGACCCTTGTTCCTTCCTTTCTCCATGTATTGTCAATATTTGCAGGAAAATGTGAAATTTAGCAGATGTTTGTCACCCTTAGCTTTACCAGGAATAATTTGCTTCCTGTGATCTAGTGTACATCAGGACATTTAATGGCTTGCTTAAAAAACCTCAAATGTCTTTTTTTTTTTTTTTTTTACATCAAGAATGTTTTTTTGTATTCTGTATTCATTCCTTTCCTTTGCATAACTTCCACTTTACACAATATCTACAAATATACCAGAAAGGAGCTATTATAGATGACTATTAATCTTAAAGTGTAGGTGACTACAAAGGGACATTTTGTCCAGAGTGAATAAGAAAGCAGACTATTATTATTATTATTATTATTATTATTATTGCCATTTATATAGCGCCAAACAGATTCCGTAGCGCTTTACAATATTATGAGAGGGGGATTTAACTATAAATAGGAAAAGTACAAAAAACTTACGGGAACAACAGGTTGAAGAGGACCCTTACATTCTATAGGAGGTGTGGTGTAAAACACATTAGGACATGAACTCTGTGTTCTAACTCCACTACTCCTGGGCAGCTATCTGGATTCTGGATAGTGTGTAGGTAACAATTTTGGATTTATTCTGTTCATTAAGAGTGAGTTAGAAACTGAAAGTTTATGCAGCACAGTATTTTCAACGGTAAAAGAAAATATGGATAACATTCCGTCTCTGGTTTCATCCATGCCAACATTCCTGGTGGCTCCCACGAAAATGTGAAAATATTTCCCAACGTACAGCAGATTCCTTACATGCTTGCAGTGCCAGTGTGTTGTCTCCCACAGGTAGAACAGGCATCTTAACGTTGTTTTGATTTATCAATCATCTGACTTTCTGTTACCCAAGCAAGTTATGCCCATACTCCATTTTTGAACTGGACATGATAAAGATATATCTCTCCCGTCAAGTTATTTACACTCTGATTACATTTGGTATGAATTTCAGTTCAGGGTGAATTATTAGCTGTGACTAAGTCAGCACTCATGATTTTTAAAGGGACACTGCTGGCACGCAAGGTGCAAGACTGTCCGATCTAGCCTTATGCAAATATCATGTAGAATTTGTTTTGCATCTGATGCATAGATTTGCAAGCTAATGCACAAAGCGGACACCTTGGCTCCACTTTTTGTCTACTGAACAATTTAAAGGAACAATCTAGCGTTAGAAATACATGGTATTGTGACTCTCTCTACATTATGGACATCCCCTCCTCCCCTTTATTACCTAAATTAACTAAATTAAACCCTTTTGATTTTGTATCCCCTGACAGCTGGACTCACTTCAGTTGCTCCGCCTCCACTAAATGACATTATCATTACTGGTGATATCCGCCAATCCAATGGTTTTTTTTCCCATAGGATATCATTGGGAGGTTAGTGTGCAGCAATCACCGCGCTGCGCCAATCAGCATCTCCTTAGAGCTATACGTTGACTTTATGTATCTCTATGGTAGTGTTTGGTGTCTCCATGCAGCGTGGAGACACTGAACGTCGGTTTGGAATCTTTGCAGGGCTTCATCTAGGAAGTCCCCATACAGGTGGCATGAGGCAGCAATGTAAACACACTACCTTTACTTTGAAAAGCCAGTGTTTGCACTGCGGAGACTGCAGGGTCAGTTTCTTTGCCCCAGATCCACTACATTAAGCTGCAGTGGTTCTGGTGCCTAGAGTGTTTAAGATAAACCTAAAATAAAGGCAATAATTCATATGATAAAATAAAACTTGTATTGAAAGACAAATGGGATAAGTAGGTCTGTATTTAACTCCCATTTCTAGTTACTTTATTAACTTTATTATGTCTATGTGACATTCGGACACTCATGTTGTCCTTAATGGAGGGTACTTTAATGCCATTAGAAACTGTATAGAACATCCCAACATTTTGGTGTGAGCCAGGTAAAATACCAGAGAGTCCCGAGTATCAAACGATATCTCTGGCTCCCCACAGTCAGCTGGGGCAATTTTTAGTGGCCCCGTACTGACAGGTGAACTGTACGCAAAACTCAAATGGAGCACTGTACACAGCCATTTTAGTATGCCGTTGCTTTAAATTATGTTTGAACGAACAAGTGGCACATATTCTGTTGTTTTGGTTCAGAACTTGCAGAATTGCCTCTGTCTTATGAGGTTAAGAAAAAAAAGAAAATACAGCAGAATCCGTACTTAGTCTTGGATTCAATGTTTCCCAGTTTGCTCCTAGAATGGAGCTTTCTGAGCAATGCATAGTCAAGCAGCCGTGCATATGCAGAAAACAAATTTTGGGAGACTGAATAATTGGAGCAGAGCTGTAGTTTTTTTTTTTTGTTTGTTTTTTTAATATGCGGATGGTGTAAAGCTGCTCTGTACAATGTTTTCTTGTTTTATTTTTCTCTCTCCATCTCCTTTTCTATATAAATTTCATTTTTAAACTTGCATGTGATAATTATGGTTTATATATTATTGTTCTTTTATGGGTGGCTTTATTTTTTTTTTTCTTGACCTCGCCACTTCCTCACGTAAATACGATACCAAGAAATGGATCACATGCACTTTTTTTTTTATATATATTTTTGTGGAAAAGAGCCACATCCGTCATGCAGTAAAATCCGGTTTAGCAGAATGCACCCCATTATCTTAGATCCATGGAATGGCCTTTAAGTAAATGTAGCCTCCCAGTGAAGCATGTTCGAAATACTATTATGAAGATGAATGTTTATAGTAATGTAGTGTGATTGCACTGACGCTTACTATCGCTCTAAGGTTACGGCTTTGGAAGCTGTATAAATTACAGAAGTTGAGTGATGCTGCTTCCGTTGACCTGTGTAAAGAATAATTTACATACTGGATGTATGCTTCATGAAACACACTAAAGTAGTTTGTATTCCACTAACAGAACCTTGTGACTTGTTTCACAGATACCAGTACTATCTCCAGATGAGAAAGGATGTGGCAGACGGTCGACTACGCTGTTCTGTAGAGCAATGTATCCATCTAGCTGGGTTAGCTATTCAAG
Organism: Pelobates cultripes; assembly: GCA_933207985.1. Taxonomy (NCBI): domain Eukaryota; kingdom Metazoa; phylum Chordata; class Amphibia; order Anura; family Pelobatidae; genus Pelobates; species Pelobates cultripes. Next base: position 330,954,909 of record OW240913.1, read on the forward strand.
GTATTGCTCTCTTACAAAGTGTCTCTTTGTGGTCTGTACTTTTTCCAGAGTTGGCACAGGAAAAAGAAATAGTCAAATTTTTCCATATTTTTTTTTTTTTTCTACCTAAGATAAACTCAACAGCAAATTATCACACCAGACCTGAGGTGCCCATCTGATGTCAAAACGCACTTCTTGCTTGGCACCTGCTGGCTCATCCTGTGTATTGTGGCAAAGAGTTATGGGTGCAGGGGGGAATTTTAATCCTAGTCTTACATTTTTCATGCGAGACAAAGCAGAGCAATTTATTTGATCCTTGTCCTATCTAATACATTCATTACTTTGCTTCAGAGTCCATGAAAAGTGTTCTTAAGACTTGTTTTGACAAATCTGCGTAGTCTGCCAACACATTCTTCCAGGATAGAATGTCTGTGCCTGGCCTGATGTGCCTCTTTTATTTCAGTTTAGAATGTTCACTGTGCGTGACTGTATCAAAGAGCTCCACACCATTAAAACTCAGTTATGTGCATCACAGTTTTGCATAGCAGTAAATCTCACAGTAATGTACAATGTCCACTGATATATAATAGTACTCCTCAGCAATAAAACCGGTCGGTGCACTGGACTAAATAATGTTCCACTTTCTCTGTAGTGTTTGCTTATGACTGTCCTTTTGACAGTCAATCCAAAGGACTGTACAAGACAATGCAATGGCTTTCTAGGTCCTACCTTAAATGGAGATACAATTAATGCATTCTCCCTAGTATGAAAAAAAAAAACATACTTTTCCTTAATAAATACACTGCCAGAAAAGGCCATTCCTACATTCTTAAAAGCTCAAGGCTGTAAATTCCCATCTTCAAGCTATTGAAATAAAACATGGTCTAGTTGGGCTAAAAACTGGACTTCTTCCCAGAAGGGCTTGATTTATGAGTATTTGGCAAGTAAAGCATTTTGACATCTCTATGAGCTCTTAAGAGTTTCTTGGCAACTTTATTACAGCGAACCCATCTTTCTTCTAATTGCAAAACACGGAGGATCCCAGGCACCTCCTGTATATAATAGATAATTGTGGAGTCTGTGGACTGCAGATTACTTTTTAAACCACTTCAAAGAAATTTTTAAACTTTATGGAGCTGGGTGCATATTAGGCACAATGTTCTCAGCCTAAACACTTTTAATTGTTATTTACATTGGACTTCCACAGTATATGATCATCTCATGTATAGGAAACCTATTTACTTGTATTTAGCACAAACTTTCTAGTCCAGAATCTCAGCTTCCTGTCCCTCCAAGATGTTGATGGCCTACAACTCCCAGAAATCTCTGATTGCAATAGATGGCAAAATATTAATGGGGGTTGTAGTTCTCCATCATCTGAAGCATCCGTGTTTTGGTCACTAAATGCTTAGTGTTAGAATTCATGGATACAACTTCAAAAACATGTACCATGATAGTCCAAATGTACCTGAATTCCAAGCCCAGCTCTGAGAGCCCTATAGTGCCGAGGTTCTATAGTGTAAAATGCAAGTATGTGAAATACTAAATGGAGAAGGGATTCAGAGGATGCTACATGGCAGAGTTCATGCTGAATTCAGCTGTAACTTTGAATTTCCATTTAAATCACAGGAGTTACTAGTGGATTGAATTTTAGTGTTGTTGGCAGCTTAGTAATTGCTTCATTTTTCGAGTAATCTTACTCGTGCTGAGTTTGAATGTACCTGGTGTAGCTTTAATGTAAATATGCCACCTGAGTCTAGCAGCCCCTGGTGGTTGCATCTAGAATTGCAAATTCTGGTGGTGCAGGCTCTCCAATATATTCTGAACAGCCATTAAAGAGTTAAAACCCTTTTTATTCACCTACCTGAATCCAGCACAGAGTCCCGCCATTGTTCTTGCAATTTGGTAACCTAATGTGCATGTACAGCAAGCGCCACACACCCATTTAGGTTTTCCCCATAGGAAAGCGTTGACTCAATGCTTTCCTATGGGGTTTTGCAAAATGTCCTCAAGCACAGTGAGTTAAACTTCGTATCACTGCAGGAAGCACATCTAGTGGCTGTCTGGCAGACCATCACCAAGGCTGTCTTATCCCTGCAATGTAAACAAATTGTTTTACATTGCATGATTAAGGAGACTGGGACACTGGTATGACGTGGTATATGTGCCTATAGTGTCCCATTAAGACATTTAATACAGGTACACAACAAGACAACTGCAAGCTTTTTGAATGTTAGTTAATTAATATGATTTGTAATAATACTTTTTTATTTTATTTTTTTTCTGTGTAGCAGAAATAATACAAGCTTTATTTTAAGTTCGATTCTCAGACTTTTCATTTTTTATTTTAGCGGAATATAAAGATGATAATGTGTTTGAATCCCAAGAGTCCATCTTAGAGAAACGGCTGTTTCCCGTGGTAAGTGAAAAATGCATTTATTTTTAATTTATTATTTGTGCATATCATTCAAGGGTAACTGTATGCACAAATAAGAAATTGTTGATGATCACTGTTAATGATCTCCACCAATCCCATGCTTTCCCATAGGCAAGACTCTGTGCCTATCAAATGGTCTCCTGAGACAAACGTATTAAAATGGCAAAGTTTTTTTACTCTATTTTATGGAAGCGCAATATGTTAGCCACTAGAGACCGGTTAAATCTGCACTGTAAGCGTAATGTTTTCAGCTGCAGAATTTAAGGGGCAAGGCGGGTACATGGCACCCAGACCGCTTCATTGAAATGAAGTGGACTGGGTGCCTATAGTGTTCTTTAAGCTGTTTAGTAGATAGCTCCCGTAACTTGGTACCCTTATGTGGGAGTGCCCTATTGGTATAACAAATTAGGACCCCATCCAGGCCAAGAGAGGGCTAGAAAAATGCCTTGCTAGTGTAGAATTGGGCTATACAGGATTCTACCTTTTACAGAATCCTACCACAAACATAAATTCTCAGAGAGGACAAAAGGTGTTCCCATGCAGGTTCTCATCACTTCAGGGGCAAACTAAAGCAAATTTGAATGTTTGGTGTCTTAATCTGACAACATGGATTGATTGTGACTCACCATGTCTTCAAATAACAAAATGTGTTACAAAGGAAACTTGAGAAAATTAAGTATTACTCTGAATTCTATAGAAAGACTGAAGCATGTAGCAAGTAACAACGTCTTAACACTGTATTTGCCATAGTTTGCCTTCAAACTCATTGTGCTACATTTAGTGTTAAAGTTACAATCTAGTTGCTTTTCGTGAAAAAAATAATGTCCCTCAAATGTCGCATTGTTGTTGGTTGGCAATGTGTATGTGAGCCGTGGCTGATATGCCACCAGGTGAATGATGTTCCCTGTGGTCAGAAAAAAAGACATCCACATATAGCGCATCTACGGATTAAGGACATAACACTAGAAAACATGTTTAATAACAAATACATAATTGCTGTTGCTGTCTTTATATATTGTGGGATTATGATTGTGTGATAAATATAGTTTAAGCAAGATGATGGGACAGAAAGATACATTTGAAGTGTTTACATGCTCATTGTGCACAGATATGGAGAACAGCGCACAAAACAAGTCAGTTTCAACACCTTGTGATTTGACACCTAAGAGAGGGTGATCACTAATGCTTTCTAACTCAACCCAGATAAAACTGAGATAGATATGGAATATCAATCCCAGATCTTAACCCAACTAGCAGCATCTAAATTAGATCGCCAATGCAGAAAAATGGTATGCAAGTTTTGCTCCTGAAATCGAAGAATGGGAAGATCAGAGGTTACTTTTGAATCCTCGTAGAATGGTGTCAAGAAGCATCTAAAGCTGGATATTGTTGACCTGTTTATTATCTTTGGTCAAAGACAGGACGTGGTTTATGCATTTTGCCTGAACTCTTCAGGATTGTCTGGATCGACGCCAAGTGACTTTGTAGTGTGTTGGGCGGTATCCTCAAATTCTGATCTCATGTATTGTGCTTGGACTATATTGCATAAGACATTTTTTTTTCTTTTCTTTTCATTGAGCCACTTATTTCCAAATGACTCTTACTTTCATCTGAGACTACTGAACTTTTTTTTTTTTTTTTTTTTTTTTTTTTTTTTTTTAAAGATAATTCCGCAACATTGTGCAAGACTTTAGTTTAGTAGAAATCTTATTTTTGGGGCTGTATTCTGCATGTCATAATTTTCGAGTTGTGCAGACTTGTTTCAAATTTCTTTATCAAGGAGATTATTATTTTTATCCTGCATACTATTGTGACAAAAGTAAATACTATTACAGAGACTCTCTGTGGTATTTTCTGTGATTTAAGGTGGAGAGCAGAAACAAGCATTACTGGACAGTAGGTACACGGAGCAGTTCTTTATTCAGCTTCCCATTAAATCATTAAGCAAGCAACTGGACAACTGAATATAAAGTTAAAATGGCCGCTGACCATAGAGTTCTCCTACAAACCGTTCCAGAGTGTCCTTCCTTAAAGTACATACCCTCAGGGGAAGAACTAGAAAATCTGTTGAACAAAATACACTCGTCCCCAGGGCTTGTTTTCTGGTTTTGTCTCATTGTGATTGTGCAGTGTTGCTGCCTCAGTATAGTTTATTGCCCTATGTGTCAGTCACACATGGATACACTTCAGAGGAAATTTCAAAACCCACTGACATTGATCTGCATTGCAGCAGATTGAGAAAATGCTTAAGGGAAGCAGATGCTATCTTTACCTTTTGTGAAAACCCCAGTTGACACAAGGCTGACTAGCAGTACAAGTTGACATGGTGTCTGGTACATTCTGTGTAATTACACCGCATTCCAAATCGGATTCTTTAGTGTTTAACCTTCAGGTATTACATATACAATAATTGAAAGAATGCCACAAATTGACATTAGTGACATCCTTTTATATTTATATATATATATATATATATATATATATATATATATACTTTAAAAAAAAAAAAGATCAATAAAATAGATGAAATAAGTAAATTATACTTGATTTCTCAACTTTAGTATATTTAGAAAGGTGTGCAAGAATCACACAGATGCCAGTGGCATGTGGAATACATACAGCAGGAAACCTAGGAAATAAAGTTATGGAACATCTAGCATTGAATCCTGAAGACCTGTGATTCTTTTATTAAAACCCAACATATCTGTATGTTTCCTTACTTGCGTTGGCATTAAATGAAAAAGAAGGCTGACCACCTCTAGTTAGAGGCCATAACATTTGCAATACAGAAGTCACAGGCCCAATATCTTATACGAACATATTAAAGATACACTCTGAGTGAGATACACTATATGCCACTAGCACACCCTTTCAATATGGCACATTCTAGGTCTCTCATGCTCCTACTCATTACTGCTGATACATTTCTCAACTTTGGCACATGCATTCCAACACACAGACGTATATAAAGACATGCTACATACTACTACTACATACCAACACAAAAACAACTAAAATTGTAGCTGTCAAGAGCCCCCAACTATTCTCCATCCATTATCCAACCCAGTCAATGTGCTTGTAGTTACATATCTTTACACATGTAGACATGCTACCCAGTTAAGTTTTTGCATGCCTCATCTGGGTACATGTACATGAATTAATAGGCACCCACTTAAACACCACTGTGGCGTAAGGAGTAATGTTCATTAGCTGGTGTCATTGGTCAGTATGACTATATAAAATTTAGCTCTCTGAATTGATCTAAAGTAATCTGATTTCATTTCCCTAGGCCTGGACTAAAGATAAGGCAATCCTGGAAGAGCTGTTTAATAAACTGAATATGGAACACACAGCCTACAGGTGAGAGAGCAGTAATGCCAAGGATTCTTCATCCCTGCTTGAAATAACATTATTTATGTATTTAAGTGTTTAGGAAAAATTACATTTTTGTAAAATGACCCTGTTCATAATGTCATCAAGGGCCTTCAGTTTGATTTAGTATTCAGCGAGTCTCTGTAAACTTACCCCATGCTGCGGCAAAATCGGATATCACCAGAATTTCTGCAGGTCCATCCTATTCGTATCATATCAGAGCTGGTTTTCTTCTGTCACTTCACTTAAAGGGACACTATAGGCAGCAAAACAGCTCAAGCTTAATGTAGCAATTTTGGTGTATACATCATGCCCCTGCAGTGTCACTGCTCAATACTCTATTTAGGTGTTATATCACTTGGTTTTTGTAGCCCTAGTCACACCTCCCTGCATGTGATTTTGCACAGCCTTCCTAGACACTTCCTGAAACATAATGTAGATATTTTAGGTTCCTGGATTGCAGTTGCAGTTCAATGTTTAGTAATTAACCCCTTAAGGACACATGATGTGTGACATGTCATGATTCCCTTTTATTCCAGAAGTTTGGTCCTTAAGGGGTTAAACTCCGTACCGCTGTTCTAATTACTACATCAAACACGGTTCCCCATATTTACCTTTGTCGCAGCCCAGTTCTCAACAGTGTTTCATAGAATTAATACCACAAGTTTCTCACTCCAAAACAAAATATTTAGGGATTTATTTTTTTTAGGTCAAAATCTCTGAATACGGAGAATAGAAGAAAATTCTGTTCAACAGTGTCTTTCAATCTCTGATATTATGACCTTCATAAATTAATTCTTTGCGTTTCTCAGTTTGCAGAATGAAACCCAGTTGCCCTCCATAGTCCAGTAATGTCTATTCCATGGTGGTATCGATTCTTTGCATTAATAATTTTCTGTTTGTTTCATTTATAGTGCTTTGTCACCCGAAGAGGCTGAACTCCTGTACATTAAAGTGGTCGAGCATCTTGATGGCTACGGCCAGGAATGTTTTCATGTGAAGGTATGAGATTAAAGGGCACCTACAGTCCATAAAATAATCTTTTTTATTTTATAAAATTTTTTTTTTTTTTTTAAGTACTATTTGTATCCTGCCATTAGTGTCCACCCCCACTCTGTGTGAAAATGCAAAGTTAATCTATTTAATTACCTTGTTTCCATCACCCACTCTGCCTCTCTTTTCATTGGCAAGCATGCTGACGTCTTCTGTCTTCTCATCCAATCCAATGCTTCTCATAGATGAAAAGCACTGCACTTCTCCAATCAAGAACCATTAGAGGATGTGAATGGTCAGAACAGAGTCTGACTCCTTTCTCACAGGGAAAGCACCATCTAGTGGCTGCCAGGGAGAGAACCAGTAGAGGGTTTTTGTTTTTTTCTAGTCCTGCAATTAAAACATTTCCGTATCTACAAAACAGCAATGTTGTACATTGCACAACCAAAACGGCAGGACCATTGCATCCAGACAGCTTCATTAAGATGATGTGGTCTTTTAAAGTGACTAATGCTTCAAACAACTTAGCAGCATGCTTTATATTCTATAATTCTAACCGGTTTCTGCTGATGTATTTCACAGGAAACAGCACAGTTTGAAAGCAATTATGTTATATTCTACTTCTGTGGCTCTAGAAAAAAAATGTATATAGGTAAAAGCAAAAAACCTATTCTAATTGATTAGCAGAGCGGTGGGATAGCTCAGTGGGCTAATGCATCATCAGCAGAATCGGACGTACTTAAAAACCAGAGTAATCTGATTGTACTTTTCCTGGTTAAATACTTTGTTATAATAATTATTTGCCTGGAGCTGAACAATTAATACATTTTTTATGTATTTTTTTTATTTCCAAAGTACCGTTAGAGAAACAGAAATGTGGATGTTTATATTTTGTTTTATAATGCTGCCTCCCTGTGTTCAGGTTTGGAATTACAATTATTTTTTTTTTTTAGACGTCTCAGTAAATCATAGAAGATTAAAAAACAAGTTTAAATCCATTTTTAAAAAGTCATACAAAACCATTAAAAAAAAAAGACCCCCCACCATTCAACCTATTTGAATACGCACAAGCAGACTTTATTCTGCGTAAATTGCTGGTTTCACAGAAAAAAACAAAAAAACCTCTCTCGCCCCCCCTCACCTCCCCACCCCAAAAAAATGAAAACAGCCAGAATATTTTAGTAATTTTGTAGACACTCCTTCAGATAGTACAAACATACAAAATTAAGGCCTGCGCTCAAACTTCCACTACTCCTTGGTGGTAGCAATGACTATAGTTCACATCAGCCCCAATACATACAATAAAAAAAACAAAAAAAAAAGTTACTTGCGCACTATTCCTGGAGGTTTTTTGTTTTTTTTGTTTTGTTTTTGTTTTTTGTTTTTTTATCGTTCCAATGGCCATTTAAGTGTAATCTCCCCTTAAAAAGGAAATTGAGGACTTATTACTGTGATGGCTCATCTTGACACTAAGTTTGTCAAGTACATTTCCCATAAAAAGCAACCACTTGCTTTAGATATCGGTAATTAAATTGAATAAATATAAAATGCAACCCAGCAAAGGCCAAGAGAGAGAGAGCTCCCCAGCTGTTGTTAAAAGAGCACCTCCCATGAGTTCTCTGCCCATCCGATTCTTACTCTGAATAAGTGTTGACGCTAAACCATGAAATACTGTTTTTGACTATTCACTTTTACCCTTTCAGTTGTTTGTGAGATTTTAACATTTTCATTCATATTTACGGCTTGTTTTTAGGACAGTCATGGAAATGATATAAACCTTTGTATCTTTTTCGTGGGGATCTTTGTGACTGACAATACTGGACAAACAACAGCCATTTACAGGTAAATCTTACCATATTTACGTTGGGAAACCTACTAACTAGTTAAGGCCTCAATTAAATATTTTTTTGTAAGCTCTTAAAATTATCTAATATTTTTAGGTACATTTTGAATATGATTTAATATTTTGAAAAATATTAAATTTTTTGATTACTTTTATAGATTTTTGAATATATATATCTTTATTTTTTTTTATATTTAAAAAAAAAATAATTTAAAAAGATTATCCCAAAAATATTACATTTAAAAATAATATAATCAAGAGGAAAACAAATCTACTTATTGCATTTTACAAAGGGAACATATTCTGCAGCGCTGTACAATTATACAATAAGGATATAGAACTGCAAAAAAATGTCAATAGATAAAAAAGTTAAAGAGGACCCTGAATGATTGACTGTCCGAAATCAATATAGTAAATTTAATTGCACTACTCTGGATTCATATTTTCATTCACTATTTTTCAATGAATTATAGAATAAAATCACATTACCCTGTGTTTATTCATCTATTCCTGTTACTGCAATGTGTATTAGAAAAAGCAAAAGTAGCAGTTAATTATTAATAATTTTTGTTTTTAAATGACTTTCCAAATGATATATCTATACAAGTCGCCATCAATGTCTTTTAGAATTCTCGTAGCTAAATTGTTCGTCTTTCTAACAGTATGGAATTATTTGGAAAGCTTAATTAATCGAGGCCATGGTAACTTGGCAAAGGATCTCGAATTGTGGGTTTCTGTAGGAAAACTGTGTAATTACTCTGATCTAATGAAATGTACTTCTATATCAATATCAGAACAAAGAATAGTAAGGAGATAATTGTTGGTTTATAAACAACATGAGAAGTTTAAAATTATATAAAAAGTATAATGTTTAAAAGTTCTTTTGCTCAATCACAGGGGTGAGCTGGATATAAATCCATGTTTCGCCCAATTAGCGAGACGGACTGGTTACCATCCAGTAAAAATGATATGCATTTATAGAATACACAAGGTTTTAAATTTGACTGTTTGGCTAATTAAGAAATTACCACATATACCATCCCTGTATTTTCTCTTCTTGTTTGGTGAAAAGGATAAATCTGATAAAACGCACAGACCGTACTCAGCATCTCTAGCAGTGATCAAAAGGCAGGAAAAGTGCAACGAAACCTCTACTTGAGAATGAACTGTGAGAATGTAGAATGTTTTTTTTTTGCCAGCCTAATGTAGAATCTTGTCTGTAGGTGGAATGATATTGGAAATATCACCCACAACAAGTCTGCAATTGTACTGGAGCTGACGAGGAAAGAAGAATCTCCTCTTTTTCACACGGTAGGGGAATATCTATTACACAATTACAAAGTCTTGAACTGAAATAAAGTACAAATTTCTTGAGTTACGACTGCCAATTGGTCTAACCCTTTGTTTTTTTTCATTTCCTTAGGAATGACTCCATTTTTAAATACTGCCTTAGGTTTTGTGACTGCATTAACCCTTGAACCTCTTTACCGATAGGCATTTTATTACACAATTCTAATTACATTTAAAAAAAAATGTTTTGTTTATTATTTAACCTAAAAATCATTGTTTAGCAGATGTACCCAATGAAAACATGCATGCATTGTAAGGGGACAGGTTGCAGTGTACCCAGACCAATTCAATGAGATGAAGTGATCTGGGTGCCTATAGTGTCCTTTTTAAGCATTTTACCATTGGGGTATTTAAAAAAAGAAAAACGTTGAAAAAGCTGCAGCCTTTGCAAGAACTCCCCTTCTAACCCCACTCAGACTTTCTGTGGCTGTCCAATCACAGAAGGCAGGTGCTCTGAGCAATTGCTGCCTATTGAGCTCCACTGAGCTAAACAAACCAGAAAGTAACAGGATCTGTTGTCTGTTTGATAACCAGGGTAACAAGGTTATTTATAAAAGTGCCAATTTCTATTGAAACCTGCACTTCTTGTTTGTAAAATGAAGACCTACAAAGTAAGATGAAGTGCTTTAGAGTTCTGAAGTTTCCATTTAAGCCACACTCTATACATTATTCAGTTTTAGATGCTAACTGGTTGTCCAAGGCCCAATAAAGTAGGATTATTATTATGTTATTGTTTATATAGCGCCAACAAACTCCACAGCGCTTTAAAGTGGGTGGACAAACAGACATGTAGTTGTAACCAGACAAGTTGGACACACAGGAACAGAGGGGTTGAGGGCCTTACTCAATGTGCTTACATGCTTAGAGGGAGTGGGGTAAAGTGACACAAAAAGTAAGGATAGTATTAGACTAATGACAGCTCCAAGAGAGGAATCAGTCGGGAGTTAACAGTTTAATTGATACACTTTTATGAAGAAGTGGGTTTTTAATGAGTTTTTGAAGGAGTGGAGACTGGGTGAGCATCTAACGGAGGAGGGAAGCGAGTTCCACAGGAACGGTGCAGCCCTCGAGAAATCTTGAAGGCGAGCATCAGAGGTGGGAGTACGGACAGAAGATAGACGCAAGTCTTCAGCAGGGCGTAAGGGCCTAGACGGGACATACTTGTGTATTAGGAAGGATAGATAGGTGGGAGCAGCATTATGGAGCATTCCAGGAAAGCCGGTGTAATGGAACAAAACCACCCATAAATGAACTATATCGTGTACAATTGATGCACAAGATCACTTGTGAAGTGTGACGAACCTCGCAATGTAGCAGAGTTTAGGTTAAATAAAATCCAATCAAGAAGCCAAATCTGCCTTACAGTTGGGTAAATGGAAAACCAATCGAATAATTAGGTGAGAGAACAATTGTTTTTTGCTCCCACCCCCACAACGTAATTTATTAAATCTGTTAATATATGGCGCTTTTTTTTTTTTTTTTTTAAAGCAACACAGTGGGTTTATTCATCTTTTTTGGTTCTTTTACCTACAAAAATGTATTCTTTTTCACTTTTATATTACCTGCCACTATAAATTTGGCATTATTTTCTGAAACAATTGTGGAATTTTGGCAGAGATTGCTGACTCTTTTTAGGTTATTTTTACAACAATTTAAATAAAAATGTGAACAGATTAGACCATACATAAAATACATTTTTCAGCTCAGTTTAATAAATGTCCTCAAATTTTGCACTACTTCAACTACTTTATGACAAGGTATTGGGCAAATATAATTCTATCAGTCCTGATATGTCCTCTGTCATAAAGGGGTTAAAGGGAGAGAGTAAGCACACTTATTAAAATGTGTTGATTACACAGATTTATTTGTCCAGTCTTCCAAATGAAAAAAATGACTTGGCAGATACGAGTAAGTTATCTTCTCGTGTTAGAGTGCACTATAATAAATCACATCTGGCCTCACACAACGAGCTGAAACATTTCTGTTATTTGCCTGTGGTAATTATCTGAGACACAACAAGTATAGACACATTGGTGTTAAACAAGCCATCTGGCAGAATTCTAATACACCTTGAAGGATGTCTGACACTTCTACCTGTTAAGTTGTTTATGTTGGCTTAGTGCATTGCTGTTCTCTTTACAAACAGAAACCCGAGGTTTGAGACACTGTTGATTTTGTGTGTTTGTGTGTTTCAGGATGATGTTGAAAACAGTAAATATATATCTCGATTGTTTGCTACGAGGCTTAAGTTTTACAAAGGCAACAAAATATGCACAGAGTAAGTGGCATGCAATGTGCACAACAGATATACATTGTACAATGTTTCAAACTTTGTTTTCATGTATTCGTTCTATTTATGTCTGTCCACATATAGTATGCGTCATTTTCACATGAGTAAGTTTAACAGGAGAAATGTTGTCTTGAAGGCAGTGGGAGAAATTTAAAGAAATACTCAGAGCACAATAACAGCTACAGCAAGTTGTATTGGTCGTGGTGTCAGGAGTGCCCTGGTACCCCCCAGCGTAAGCAGGCAAACCATTTTGTAATTGACTGACTTTTTAAACTGTGGTCTTCTGGGCATCACCCCATGCCTCAATGGGAGTCTTGGCAGTGCAGGGATTAGCTCATTGGCTTAGAGCAGGGCTGCCAAACAGGTAGATCCCCAGATGTTGTAGAACTAAAATTCCCATGATACTTTGCATGCTTTTATAATGCATTTAGAATGACAAAGCATCATGAGAGTTGTAGTTCTACAACATCTGGACATCTACCTATTGGGCAGCCCTGATTTACATGATGTGAGTGTCCCTTTAAAGTGAATACGCATCTTGATCTAATCCTTCACCTTTAATCGCCCTAAGAATATCCGTTTCTGCTGCTGTTAGAAGGTTGCATTAGCAAGACTTGTTTTAACGACAACTACAAAAAACCTTTAATAAAATAGTAATCATATGGGTAAACCAAAAATCGTACATACTTGCATGTTTTAATTTGGATCAGATTTTGTAGCCTTTATTTTATATTATTTTACATGGCTCCAGTCTACAATTTGTAGTACATGTTACAAAACATGTAAACACATAGTTCACTTTTATATTTAACAGGCAATCGATAACTCCTCCTGTGGTCAGACGCCGGCACACCTGGAACAGGTCCTCCTCGGTATGTGCAATGTTTTCTCCTATTGAAGGTGGTTTCCTCATTAATGGAGATAATATTAAAGCTGTTTTTGCTTTATTTCTCACACTATTGTAGTCACGGCAGCAGCCAGTACTTCCTCAAAGACATATTCATAGCAGCGAGATATACATCTCAGAAGGTAAGTGCTAGTACTCATGTTTCCTGATTTAAACTGTACTTTAATAGTACCACTGTGAATTTGTGTGGGTGTAAATGTGTTTGAATATATATCAGAATTCATTGCAGACATAATTATATACATGTGCTTCTGTATGTGTATATATAATATAAATATATTCTATGACTACCAATACAGTAAACAAACAGGAACAACCGTAACAAATGCAGATGTCAACAAAAAAGTGGTCTTTCATTTCTGGAAGATTTTTTTTTTTTAATGCAATTTATTTATTTTAATTATTTGGTTTGCTGATGCATTAAATAATTATGAAAGGAACGTTCCATTCCTCTAAAGCACCTTTAGACTTGTTTGAGAAAAGTTCGTTTTTAAAAAAAAAAAAAATCCCCTCAGTAACACCTCCCAGGTTCCCTGTCTCACTCATGAAGTGAGTGCATCTAATATAGAAGCATTGGTTTGTTTCTATGTTACTCTCTGAGAAGCTTTGTTGGTGTATCCAATGCTTCTGTAAGAGTAGCCTCTGATTGGACACAAGTCATCAATAGCCATGGCCTGATGCTGCAGTGAGGAGACTTTCCCAATACAGGAAGGAATAATGTAAGTTTAACGGATGTTTACGGTTTCAGTGCTGCATTGAGGGGAGGGTTATTAATCTAAAAAATTTAAGGAACAGTCCAATAAAAAATGTCTGCTCTACCTCCATTGATGTCTTTCTAATCCAATTAAATACTTCTCATAGAGGTGCATTGGGGATGAGAAATGCATGTGCAGCGAGCGCCACATTTCTCCAGTCGAATGCTTCTCATAGGGAAGAGTTGAATCCAGTTCTTCCCTATAGTATGCGATAGAGGACATTCAATGTTCTCATGCAATGCGTGAAAACATTGAATAATACATTACCAGTCTGACTTGGTTGTAGCACCGGGAGCACCCTCTAGTGGCTGTCAGGAAGACAGTCAGTAGAGGTATGTTTAGCCCTGCATTGTAAACATTGCCGTATCTACAAAACCGAACCTAAACAGGGCAACTGCACCCACATAACCTGGTCTAGGTGCCTATAAGTGACTCAAATGTACAACAGATTTACATTACAGATTTTGATATAGATTTGATTTCATCAATTAATTCAGAAAAACTGCAATTGTTGTTTATTTTTCGTTTATCTTCCAGACAATATTTTCCATATAAATGAGGACCCAGTGAGTTACAGACCGATTTCGCAGACAAGTTTAGATGGATATCCAGAAATTAATGGGACTGTATTGAATGGAAGTGTTTCCAGTGCTCATAGCATAAACTCTCTTAACCATTCACAAAGTATCACCCAGGCTTCTCCACGGACATCAAACGTTAGTATCACAGCAAGTGACCTCATGGCACTAGATTACCTCACAAAGATGCGCCATAGTGCAACGGTTGTGCCGTCTTACAGGCCAACACCTGAATATGAGACTGTAATGAGGCAAAAGAATAGAGGCATTCTTCCCCCTGATGGCCAGAATCAATCTTTAAGAAATCTCAACCTTGGAAACGCACATGCTTACAGGCCATGTGACAGTTTGGTTTATGGTCAGTCTGAATTTCCAGAAAGACCCCATTACATGGTTCTCTACGGACCGCATGCTACTTATGGAAATAAAGTTCTGAATCCAACTGAACGCATTCTCCATGGTGTGGCTTCCAACCAGGAAAATATTAAATCCATATCGCACACAGTCAGTACACCAGAGTTGGCTAATGTGTTACCGCAACCCACGCAAGGTTTCACGGCTTCTCGTAAACTAAGAAATAGGTCTTCTCTGCCCCCACCTCACTACTCACAACCACGACCAGCTAGTAGCACTCCAGACTTGGCAAGTCATCGCCATAAATATGTTAGTGGCAGCAGCCCAGACTTGGTGACCAGAAAGGTACAGCAATCTGTTAAAACATTCCAGGAGGACAGTGCTCCAGTGGCACGTCAGTCTTTTCAAGAGGTCAGTGAACTATTAATGAGACCCACCCATCGACCCACTGTGAAAAAACGCCACAGTTTGGAAGTTATTAACAGCATGGTATGTGGCATGGAAGCTATGGCAATAAATTCACTAAATGCACCACTGCCCCGAAGGAATACATTACGAGAGTTGGTGCACACCGAGGAGACCATGCAGAAGGACCAGGATGTTCATCAACTTCCATTGTATCATCACAAAAAAAATATTTCTGATGCCACAATGTTGATACACAGCAGCGAGAGTGAAGAAGAGGAAGAAGTAGCTGCTCACAATCCTGTACCCCATGCTTCATCTACAAATAGAATGTCTTACAGCTATCAGCTACAAGCTGCCCTAGCCAGAATGCCAAATAAACCCCCTCCAGAATATCCAGGTCCAAGAAAAAGTATAAGCAACGGAGCTTTAAGACATGATTCTTCATGTCTCTATGCTGCGATAGCTAGAACCAAGGCAACATGCCAAAGGACATCACAGACTGCCTCTGTTTCTAGAAATGAACAGGCAACAATAAATGGGGCTTCTCTTGGGCCATCTATCTCGGAACCTGATCTTACCAGTGTCAAGGAGAGGGTCAGAAAGGAACCAGTTAAGGAAAGGCCTGTATCGGAAATGTTTTCAATAGAGGATACGATTGTAGAAAAGGAAATCATGTTAAGAGTAAGTATATATAAAATTGTGCAATAATCATGGAATTTCATGTAAAAATTTGAATTTAAATACATTTATTAGAGAAGACAAATCGTATCTGCAGATAAATGTATTAAATATGCTAATTTAATTTTTATTTTATTTTTTTTATTATTGCTATCGAGGATGGAATACTGAGAGAATCTTTAGGTTAGAACCTATAAAAGTTGCCATTATTCATGTTGTATACATTCTTGATAATTTCTTAAAATTTATATTTATTACAATAAATGTTTGATCTATTTTTATTTACACGGATTGTGAAGATGAGAGAAATTTATTGTCAAATTTTAGACTGGACATGAAGATATATAGAATGATACGCATTGTGTCTGTGAAACAAAAGTAAAAAAAAAAGATTCCATCTGTATTTTAAACTTTATTTGAGCTTGATTCTTCTTGCTTTCTATGAAAGGTCTGTTTAAATTCATTAAAAGATGCTGTAAATAAAGGACCAAAACCTGTATTAATTGTCAGCGGCAGCATTCCTTGGCTTTTGGATTTGTTGATTTGAAGATTAAAAACATTCCAATATTTGCTGGCATAACTAACGTAGATGAAAACATGTGTTTTCTTGCCAAAAGAATTTAGAAAGGGATAAGATGGCAGGATTGGAGGCTCAGAAGAGGCCCTTGATGTTGGCAGCGTTGAATGGACTCTCTGTTTCCAGATTTCCTATGCTTGAGGCACGGCAGGAGGAATCTGCGAAGATGCCAGTGGATGAGAGGGTAAGATTAGTCTCTACTCAGCACTGTTGATATTATTTTGTGTCTTAACCAGTTGAGTGCCAAAAAGGTGGTGAAATCTATTGCAAAGCAATGTGCCCACTGGCATGAACACAGATGTGCTTTTATGGTATGCCAAATAAACACTTTGAGTGCTGGAGGGAGACAATGCAGAGCCAGGCACACCAAATAAAGGTTAAATTATCAGTCAAATTGACATTTTTGTGTTTCAGTTTGGTTTTTATGTGAATCTATTTCAAAGAGAAATTGTTTTTCTGTTTTTTTATTTTATTTATTTTTTATTTATTTTGTAATCCCCAGTTAATTGTGATTTTAATAACAATACAATACTTTGTAAATATATCCGGCTTTGACCGGAAAGGCACAATATTTTTGTTCCCTGTACTACTGTTGAGTGTTTGCTTATTTGTGTCCCACTTTTGGGGGGCAACAAAAAAATGCCCCATGTAAAGTGCCTGAAAGAGCATCATTAAACATGCCCAAGCTGTGATAAAATGGCTTTTCTGTCCCTATGAGTATGCTTCAAGAGCCTGTTTCACGTGGGTAACCCCAAGACTAGCATGCACATGTGTCGGCAGCATTTTTCTCTATCTCTTTATGAGTCACTGATATGCCCCTACACTCTCACGTCCTTCCTTTTCCTCTTTCTTACATACAGAGAAATACAAGGAGAATATTATATGGCTACTCATTAAATTTAAGTGAAAGTATAAGGTGTGTGTATATGTATATATATTTATTTATGGCCAGGTACCATAATGAGTAATAATGCATGGCCAGGAGGCAGTAAAGCGTGATTGGTTACCAAATACATAGTCTTTAATGTGAGGAAAAAAAACTGATTGATTGAAATAGAAGTCCGCTAAACTAAAGTCAGTGTCTAAATGCGTGTTTGTAATACATGTATAGTGTGTGTGTGTGTGTGTGTGTGTGTGTGTGTGTGTGTGTATATACGTGTAAAATAAGGTCCACTCACAGGTCTTCAACTGCATGGTTTTAATGGTGATAATTATTTCAAAAACATATGGATTAACATTTCAAGTGATTTTTTTCAAGATATGTTTAACGCAGTTTGCCCCAGGCACAGGCTGGATTTCCCCTTAGGCACAGTAGACCACCGGGGGAACCTGTTTTTTTTTCAGCACTTACAATGTGACTTTTCGAGCTTAAAGGGACACTATAGTCACCAGAACCACTACAGCTTAATGTAGTAAAGTTTAGAAACATAAATGCTGCCTTTTCAGCTATATATATTGTTAATTATTTTTTTTGTTGTTCGGTAGATACTTTCTTCTTTATCATCTATATATGCCACTTTCTATGTGTCTTATTTAGTACAAGTTCTTAAGAAAGAAACTGGAGGAGGGGACAGTATTTACAGAATACGAGCAAATTCCAAGAAGAAAGGCAGATGGTGTTTTTACCACTGCGATATTGCCAGAAAATCTAGAACGTAATCGTATCCGTGAAGTTGTTCCTTATGAAGAAAACAGAGTAGAACTTTCGCCAACCAATGAAAACCGTACCGGGTACATCAATGCATCACATATAAAGGTAACATTCCAAGTATTTAATGTAAAGAAATTCACAGCAGCAGGTGTTAACATCACGCGTTGGGTGCATTTTGTTAAGATTTATACTGCAATTATCAAAGGGACAAATGTGCTGTACCATTCTGTACAGAAATGTACAAAATGTAGAAATGTATTAATTCATTTCAGCCCATCCCAAATAAGTAATAGATTTATTTAACAAAATAAAACAAAAATTGTGTACCTCTAAGGGAAACTAGTCATGGAATGAAAAATCAATGTTTCTTATCTCGTAAGGTGCCGTGGATGATCCAGACAAAATTGGTTTAAAAAAATGAAATAAGTTGTATTAAAAATGAACATCTAATAAAAAGCGAAAAATAAATAAATACAATTTTAGAAAACACACGAATTGCTAAAAGTGCTCATGTACATTGCTTGTGGTGTATCTCTGCAGGTATGTGATAGATATACAAAATATACTTATTATGGACACTAGAAGGTGTGAACAACACAACTCAGATTCAAACGTCTTAACTAAGTGGCTTCACAATTGTTAGTACAGAACAAATTAAATCCACAATCCTAATTCAATGTGTTGTCAGCATACACATCTGTATATCAGACAACTTAGTTATAGGCACTGAATTAGCTACATATAGTTTGAGGATAATAATGTGGGTTACACTTCCATGTGCATAGTACCTGGGACCAAAATAATGGGGGGGAAAACACTTGACTGATATTCAGAGTAGTATAGACAGCGAGATAAGATCTATGGTACTATGGATCCAAAAAAAACATATTCGATGTTCTATTACTTTGTCTAATCTGAAATAAATGCTAAATAATCCCTCCTCCTCCCCCCCCCCCTGCCCACTGTGCCTCGCGGGCACCTATGTCTGCTTCCCAGACTAGGCTGAATACACTTCGAATAAACCCTAGGTAAGTGTGATCACTTTAGTGAAGAAAGTGCATTAAACATAATGCGATAGAGTAGTCATAACTGCACATCAGAGTGCTGTCTACTGAAGTATAGTAAGACGCAGTCAGGACCCCTGATGCACGCGTTTCGCCCGACCTGGCTCATCAAAGGGGACTCTAGTTTTTTTCAATTTTTTAAACCAATTTTGTCTGAATCATCCACGGCACCTTACGAGATGAGCTAAACCTATTGCTTTTTCATTCCATGACTAGTTTCCCTTAGAGGGACACACTTTTTGGTTTATTTTGTTCAATTTCTCCCTTGGAGTTACCCCCCACTACTAGTGTACCCCTTAGAACTATTGGCTCGAATTTATTTTTATTTTCCTAATAGATTTTTTTTTATTTTGAATATTTACAATCTTAGAAGAGAGAGCCATCTACACAAATGTTGGCAACAACTTCCAGTTTGTGGCTACAACATATATTGGTATGGTAAAAAAGAATAGAAGCTTGCATTAAACCATACTTTGAGGATGAAATAAAATGACAAAATAAATTGGCTTACATTTATTTCATTTTCCTATGCATGACTGGTCGGTCATGGATCTTTTCTCTTGCATATGCATTTTGTTTCCAACGCCATTTACTGCACATTGTGCAGGTCTGCCATTATTGATTGACGGCTCACATAAATGGGAAGTGTTACATGCTAAAAAGGCTTGCGCAGGATGCCATGCAAACTGAATAATGAGTCATCTTACAGTATGAACAGGTTGGTGTCAACTGCCTGCCACAGGTTTAGTGTTTTGTTCAGTTTTATATATCGTTGTATCTGGCTTACTCCAAAGACAGATGTATTTTGTTGTTGAATATTGTCAAATGAAAAAATACTCTATTATGGCTGCACCTGTAATCAAGTGAAGTTGCCCTTGTATGTGGGATGGGGGTAACTGGCTGGCTTATATACAGTTAAAATTAGTCTTCCTTATATGAATAATGCCAAACCTAAAATCATGGCTGCAACAACAAAAAACATGACTGACATACATGCAGAGTATATATTCGGCATACAAGTGAAGCATTGAAGACTGAGCATCATGGGGCATGTAGTTCACAAACCTTTGTAGTGCCCTGGCCAGCTATTACAGATTTAAAACTGTCGAACTTGATGTAAGCTCATTGAACAGGGCCCTCAACCCCTCTGTTCCTGTGCGTCCATTTGTCTGGTTACAACTACATGTATGTTACTCCACCCTTTGTACAGCGCTACGGAATTTGCTGGTGCTATATAAATAATAAAATAATATTTAATCCACCCATAAACACAGGACTGCTAGCTCTTTTTTTGGAAAGGTTTTTAATCTATAGGAACAGTATAAACAATATACAAGTTGTTGGGCCCCTGGAGGTTTTGACTTGAGCCCAGTTTTAACTTGTCTTTCAACATCAAAGAATTTGGCTCATAATGACATATAGGTTTAACCACAAGAATGCATTCTCTCTACAGTATTAGCAGTGCATCAAATAGCAATCCAAAGTAAACACTGACTGTTTAGTGTAGAGTAACTATTAAAAGTTAAATAATTGTTCAGAATATCAACATTTTTAGCTGTTAAATAACATTCCTGGCAACATAACCTAATTGAAATAAAGTTGTTATAGTGTGAGAAGGTCCTTGTGTTGGCCTGCCTCAAGGGGTTAAGCTATTAATGAACCATTTAACCCCACAGTCTTTGAATCCGGTTCCCAATATCTCTGCTTAGCTATTTACGCCGCAGTCCGATGCTTCCTGATTCAAGTGGTGCACAGGGACCTCTGTGCATGATACTAATTTCATTACAATGAAGTTGTTACGGTAGCTGGAGTGTCCCTTTAAAACTCTAAATGATTTTCTAAATGGCGAATCCAAAATAAGTGGTTAAATTAAAATTTGCCAATATTGTCTAAAATTGACCTATATTGATCCAAATCATGGAGCCAGGCAGAACTAGCTTTCTTGTAATTCTAACATATTATGCAAGATAACCGTCCAACATTCCGACAATTAAAATGGACAAGCAAATCTTTGATTCTTAAATTCAGCATGTGGCTAGCAAAATTGAATTGAAGGCCAATCTGGTAATATGCAGCTCATTGTTACTGTCCTTTTGTGGCAATCCTAGTTTAATACAGTAAAAACCAAGGAAAAAGTGTTACCTGCGCACTTCCAAAATCCCGATGCATATTTAACCCCTTAAGGATGCAGCTTCAAAAACTGGACTTACCCTTAAGGACACAAGCATTTTTAGAATTTTTTTTTTTTTTTTGCGGTTTGTGTTGAACCTCCATTTGCATTTTTCCTATTTATTGCACAAACACATGTTATATATCGTTTTTTTAAAGGACAAAAAGGGCTTTAATCTGATGTGACATATACATATATAAATTCTTATTTATTGTAAAAAAAGTTTAGGCAATAATAACGTGTGTATAAAAAGTGCAGCTTAAGGAAAGTAATTAAAATATTTAATTAGTTGTTCTGATTTTCAGAGTACGTAATATGTCTAGGATTTCAGCTTATTTTAAAAGTTACAGGTCACAAAATACAAGGAGTAAAATAAAATTTTAATGTGGAGCTATTTTAGAATTTGGTATGTTTGTCTTGTAAGCTTAATAGCCATCACAGAAAGCAAAATTGCTGCACAAAAGTATATATTTATATAAAGCACACATCACAGGTTATTTACTAAAGGGTATTCTGACACTTTTTACGTAGCCATTTCACCGCCAACCTCTGCTAAATAGTGTAGTAAAATTGTGTGTGTGTTTTTTTTTTTTTTTCAGTTTTCTAACATACACACATAAAACGATTTTTTTATGTGTATTTCATAAATCTGATATATACTACTGCTGTAGAAAACCCAATATTGTTTTCAGCCATATCAACGGAGTAAAACAATACCCCCAATCTATGCCTTTGCCACTATCCTGTAAAGTTACAGTATCATAAGAGACCTGACCATTTCAGTTTTCACAGTGATAATTTTGATAGATGAATTTGATGGGGGCAAGTCTCATTTTGGGGCATTGTAGCAGTTTAACTGTTGAATTTATCCCTCAAGGACCTACCATTGGTGAAAGTAGACACTGCTGTATATCACATATGGTGTATATTGTGCCTTAACGTGATGCAATTTTTTCACCAGTTTATGTCAAACTTTGTGGTAAAATAATTTTTTTTTTCCATTTTTTACATACACGTTACATTTTTTGGGGTCATTTTCCAAGTCTGGTATGTGCCACTGATCAAAATCCCATAATTATGCTTGGCAAACTCTTCTGAATAAAACAATAGCCCCAATGTATGTCTTTTCCATTATCCTGTGAAGCTACAGTGCCTTAAAAGAGTCCCGACCATTACAGTTTTTACAGTTAGAATTTTGATAAATGGATTTGGTGTGTCTATATGACATTTTAGGAATTGTAGCAGTTTGAAAGTTAAAATTACCCCATAAATGCATACCATTTGTGAAAGTAGACACCACGGGCTATGTCATATGGTATATTTTGAGCTTTATTATACAGTTATGTCAGCACCAATTTATTTCAAATTTTATCATATTGTTTTATTTTTGCATTTTTATACACACGTTGTATTTTAGTGGTTAATTTTGGAAACTTGATATATGCTACTGTAAATTAAATCACTAAATTATTCTCAGCTATATTTCCTGAGTACAAAATGACCCCCTTTGTATACCTTAGTCAGGTTTTTGTGAAAAAATACAGGGCTAAAATCATACCCGGCCCAGTACAGTTTTTTTTAAAGGCAAATTGACAATGGGTCTTTGTTTCATTTTGGGGCATTTTAGTCGCTCATATATTTAAATTATGCCACCAATGCATACCATTTACAAAAGTGGACACCATGGGGACTCTCACATAAAATATTATAAGCTTTATTGAAGTGACATTTTGTTACCATTTTGTTTCAAAGTTTGTGGTATTTATTTTTATTTTAACATTTTTACATACACATAGTATTTTTGATGCTTATTTTTTAAATCTCGTGTGTCCCACTGTCATAAAATTATCTTAGCTGTACTCAGCAACATCTTCTCAGTACAAATATACCCCATATGTATATCTTTGGAAAGTAGCGATCTTAATCTTAATCCCAATCTAAATCCCTAATCCTAAACCAAGCCCTAATTCTAAACCAAATCCTAATCCCAAATCTAACCCTCAATCTAATAATAAACCCTTACCACAATCCTAACCCATAACGTAATCCCATGTGTAACCTTAATTATAACCTTAATCCTAATCTCAATCTTATCTTTAGCAATAGTGTTAAAATGAGCCCCCCCTGCTGGTGTCAGCAGAGGAATTCCCTCGCTATATTCAGCAAGGGATGCCCGTGCTGACCATAATCCTAATCTTAACCATAATCTGAATCCTAATCTGAAACATAATCCCAGTGCTACAATTAATTATAAACCTAATCTTAAACATAAATTTAATAATATCTGTTCTGATATTAGTAAAGGAGATTTAAACTAAAATAGACAGTGGTATGTTGCCATCTACTGGCTATTTTCAGTATTGCAGTCTCCCATCTCTTACATTGAAGCCATTATGCCCAATGCAATGTGATCTGTGCTGGGCAACTGAAAATTCCCAGCACTGATCAGAATGGCATTGGGGCATAGAGGGTGTTCAGACCCTGGGGGTCTCCCAAGCACCAGATCACTTGAGAGAATGACTGTAGCTGAGCTTGATTGCTCAGCTGTAGTGTTTTGTGGATTTAAATGGCTACATGCAGTGCTGACTTTCAGCACTACATGCAGCTCATCAAAAAGTCTGGGGCCACTAAAAATGGCCCCAGCTGACAGACGGAAGCCCCAGGTATCTATTGATACCTAGGTTTCCTGGTGTGAGCAGAGATTTAACCCTGCTCACACTACATTGCTGTCTATGGGGATTTAAATCCATAGCCCCCAGTGTCACTAGTGTCAGTGTCACTATGTCTTCCAGCCAGTGTCTGTGTTCCCATGCCTCCCAGTCAGTGTCCACGTGTCTCCCAGTGTCCCCTAGTCTGCCAGTGTCTGTTCCCATGTCTCAGTGTTCCTATTGTCCCCAAATGTCTGTGTCCCCATGTCTCCCAGTGTCTGTGTCCCCATGTCTCCCAGTGTCTGTGTCCCCATGTCTCCCAGTGTCTGTGTCCCCATGTCTCCCAGTGTCTGTGTCCCCATGTCTCCCAGTGTCTCCCAGTGTCTCCATGCCTGTATCCACAAGTGCCCCCATGTCTCCCAGTGTCCGCAAGTGTCTCTGTCCCCATGTCTCCCAGTGTCCGCAAGTGTCTGTGTCCCCATGTCTCCCAGTGTCCGCAAGTGTCTGTGTCCCCATGTCTCACTGTGTCCGCAAGTGTCTGTGTCCCCATGTCTCACTATGTCCCCATGTCTCTCAGTGTCCCTTAGTATCCCAGACATGGGGACACGGGGAGAAATGAGGACACTGGGAGACTAGGGGACTGGGCGACATGGGGACACTGAGACACTGGGAGACTAGGGGACTGGGCGACATGGGGACACTGGGAGACTAGGGGACTGGGCGACATGGGGACACTGACACTGTGATACATAGGGACACTGATGCCAGACTGGCCTTCCAATTCTTTGGACAGACATGCCCTTTTTTTGGGCATGTTAGCCCCTTTTGGCAGTTCTGGTCACGTGATTCGCGTCAGTGGCCCACCCTTTTACCCCACCCATTGACTTCCTGCTTCACTGGACACTGCTATTAGGGGGTATGGATTTACTTGAAAGATGAAAGCATAAATTAGAGAAAGATTAGCATAGAGTATGTGTTTTCTTATAGCTGCCTCCTTTGAGTTTCCCTCCAACACCAACTCCATCAGAAACATGACGCTTGGGAGGTATGAATGTTTTATTGTTTTTGGTTGATCAGATTCTGTAATTAGGCCCCATAATAATTGTCAGCACCAGGCCCACTGGGATCTTAATCTGGCCCTGGTGGACGGTCTATGGAGTGTTCCAAAATTGTAACTTGTAATTGTGACTGTATCACAGGTTGCTGTTGGTGAAAAAGAACTGCACTACATTGCCACCCAAGCACCTTTGCCTCACACATTCCATGATTTCTGGCAGATGGTGTGGGAACATGGGGTGAACGTCATCGCCATGGTAACTACTGAAGAGGTATGTAGTGCAACAATTGCTATTTAAATATGTTTGCGAGTTTGTGCGCGTGATACAAATCCTAGCATTGAGGGGTTCTAGTGAGATCATAAATCCTTGCAATGAAGACTCTGGGATGGCATTATTTTTACACTGTGCATGCTTGTGTTATGTAATTATTATTTTTTTCAATTATTTTTTAAATTAGAGTTATGGTGAGGGCAATAGCCAAACTGAAAACCGAATTAACTTTTTAGAATTGTTTGTAATTTAGCTATTATGGTCTACAGTTTGGAATTCCATTTGAATTCCCAGCAATTTTCACTTGGGTAAATAAATACATTTGACTTTTCATTCTCTAGGTATCCCATATATACATTTATACTATCTACTACTATTAATATCTAAATTAATCTGGAACTGAAGTATATATTGGAACGTTGATATGGTTTTTTTTGCATATTAGTGTTATGAATAGTAACCTGTATTCCCAGCGCTATAGTGTCCCCTCCCCTACCCCTTCCGGTGCAAAAATAATATTTAAAAAAATTTTTTTTTTTTAAATGTGCTTACCTTTTTCCATCGCCATAGAAGTAGCAGAGGAGTCATGGCCTCTTCCGGCGTGATCTAATGCTACTCCATAAACAAGTGCCGTGTGCATTCAAACTTCCCCATAAGGAATCCTTAAATAAAAGCATTCCTACTGGGCAACTGCTAGTATAGTTGGCCTTAACCCAACAATGTTTCTCAAAAACGGCAATGTTTTACATTGCAGGGTTACGAGGACAGGAACACTGCACCCAGATCACTTAATTGAGATAAAGGGTTTTGAGTGTCTATAGTATCCCCTTTAAAGCCTCTAGTACATAATACAGTTGTTACATATCTTCTGGAATTGATAAAGACCAGAACATTACCCGCCCGTTGTGGGCAACTGATAAAAAGACCATTCTTCATTAGAGTTACTGCTTGACTAGGAGACAAAACTGCAGAGTTTTCACAAAAACCACAGTTTGCTGGCAGACCTAAAATCTAAACTAATGAGGATTCCAAAGCAGTGTTACAGAAGCAAATTTTGTATTTTTGTGTATGTGATATGCTGTGTGAGAATTTGTATCTGCTGGGTTAAGAGATTACTCCTTTAACCTTGCAGTGACGGTAACAATGATTGTGTTTTCCAAACACTGTGATATTTCCATTCAAGCCATAGAGGCTGTTTTCTTGTCCTCCGAGTGGAATAGACTCATGTTTGTCCGTCCAGTCTCTGCCAGCATTAAATTCCTTCTTTGTTATCAATTGTAATGGCTCCAGAAGTCACTATCTGCTCAGAGATCCTTTCCTAAAATACTTGTAATCGTTTGCCAAACGAAACATCAAATTGTTTCCACTGTGATCTGGGACTGTGGCTCTGTACATTTTACAGCAAAGTATAGTATCAGTCAGCCTTTGGTCTGTTTACCTTCATATTGTGGAGCTGTTTCCACATTTATTCATTTTCCTTTATATTTGTGTTTTATCTCATGTGTGATGTGTTGCCAGTGAGGGCAATGTATACATCCGTTCACGCTTTTGCTTCCTAATCTGGTCAGGATGATATATGATCTTTGAGTAGACGACAACCAGTTTGCTGCTTTTCATATCAGAGGTTATATGGCAAAGTATAAATAAGGTGTTCAAAGGGAAACCGTCCATTCTCTGGAAATTTTGTCCCCGACTAAGACCTTAACAATATATTTTTTTAAAAAGCTAGCAAATGCAATCACATTCAGTTTCAGTCCAGCCAGTTTCTAAAGTGGTCTAAATGAATAATAGTGGAACAATCCCCATGTAAACCAATGGACCAGCAAGCACACCTATTAGTGATTCCTCCCACTTTACATTTTTGCACCACTTTTTAGAAGACATTTTGATAAATCTCCATTGTTTTTTTCCCTTCGATATAAGGTATATATTTTTAGAAAAAGTATTTCTATATATTGAAGGCAGCAAAGCAAGGATGTCTACTCATGCTATCTCTATTCTTCTTGCAGGAAGAAGGAAGAGATCAGAGTCATCGTTACTGGCCAAAACTTGGGTCCAGGCAGAATTCTGCCACATACGGAAAGTTTAAAGTGACCACTAATTTCCGTACGGATGCTGGTCGCCATGCTATTACAGGGTTGAAAGTTAATCACTTGCTGTCTGGTCAGGAAAGGACCATTTGGCATCTGCAGTTTACGGACTGGCCAGATCACGGTTGTCCAGAAGAGGCCCAGGGATTTTTACGTAAGACGATTTAAATATATATTTTTTTAAATTGCTTTATTTTTAATTGTTTTTCTAAATGTATCCTGCCATCTAATATCCATTATCTCCATTTTAATCTTGTTGTTGACCCTTTCTCTTTAATTGTTCTCTTAAACAGTTTATTTGGAAGAAATCAATATGGTGTATTCACATGCCAACAGTATGCAGGACACAAGCAGCCACTGTAACCCACCGATTGTAGTCCACTGCAGTGCTGGAGTTGGAAGAACTGGAGTAGTTATATTGACAGAGCTGATGATGCGCTGCTGGCAAGCTAATGAGGTGGGGGACGGGATATTAAAGTCAATTTAAAAAAATGTAACAAACTTTCTAACACGAGCAATAAATAATACAAAAAAGAGAAGTAAAATACATAGCACTTAGGATCAGCAACAGCATACAATCTTGTAATTTCTCCTTGCATAACCTGGGACAGATGCAAAAAAACAAACAAAAAAAACCTGCTGTATCTCATTGTTGAAGCCCTCAAGTTTGAGGGGCAGGGAGGGTTATGAACTGGACGTAGGCTCACTGGTATGCCTTAATATTATGAAACTATCAAAATTAGTTTTCCAACCTAATGGGAAACACCAAATATTGCCTCTGACCAGTTATTTTACAATGAATTGTGTGTACAAATCACAAAATCTAATGTGCCGTGGTTTGTTTGTTAGTAATATTTAGTATATAATGTTGTAATATAAACCATTTTTGAAAAACCTATTTCTATAGGGGTGATTTTTAAAGTTTTCTTTGTGTTATTGTATCATACACCCTCTAGTATAATGACGTAATGTTCCTTGAGTGAGAATAGGCTGTGCAGGAAGATGTCTGCAAACAATGACAAAGAGGAAAATATTAGATTCTGTAACTGAATTTGAAACCATAAAAGTGTGTCACACCAATCCTGCTTTTTTTTTTTTTTTTTGTCTCCTCCCCAGAATGTTGAAATCCCAGCTATGCTGAAATATCTCCGCGACCAAAGGGTGTTTATGATTCAGACTATTGCACAGTATAAATTTGTCTATCAAGTACTTATCCAGTTTTTCGAAAGTACCAGACTGGTTTGATACATTTTGGTCCTTGTGAAGACCAGAAGTCAGTTCGCCAGTTTGGTGACCTGCCCATCCCGCAATGTTGTCATAGACTATATCCTACATTTGGAAGACTTTTTTGCATATATTTTTTTTAAGTGGACTTTTAACACACCGCTTGGGTTTTTCAATAATTTGCACCCCATTTTTTTTTCTTTTTCTAAAGATAATTTATTTTCTCAAAAGCTATTTATACAAGAAATTTAATATTTTCTACAATGAACCATAGTTTCGTTGTGATATATGAATGTTGCAAGTGTTAAATGTGTATATATTTTTAATCACATATTATGGTTTTTATATCTTAATGAAATAAAAATAAAAATGGACTTCATTATTTTTATTGATATAACAATTTCCTCAAATATATGTGTGTGTATATATATATATATATATATATATATAAAATTATATGTAGAATCAGACATTGGATTTAATTACACTTTAATTAAAATAGAATTCAAAAGCACTGGTACTTTGTTAAATGGCTTTTTTTAGAGGGATTGTATATTTAAATTTGTGATTGTAATTACATCTTGTAAAGGAAGGGTTTTTTTGTTTTGTTTTGTTTTTTAATTTGTTTACATTTTTTTTTTCTTCTCTGCATAGCTTTTGTTAAATGTGCACCTTAAAAAATTTTTTTTTTACTTATTTTTTTTTACCATAGCAGAGATGTAGGTGTAATGTTAAAACTGAATTTCTGGATCCGTATATAAGGCTACATTGCTGAAAATGTGTACATCTTAGAAGAGACTCAGTCTAAAGACTTATTTACTAAAATGAAAATTAAAAGAGAATTACAATTTTAAGGCTAGAGTAGTCAATCTGAAAGCATAGCTGAGAATTTTTCCAGTTTGCCTAATTTAACCTTAAATGTGAAATTCATGTTGGGTTAACTTTGAATTTCCACTTTGGTGAATAACTCTGTGGTTTGGGAAAGTCTGTTTTGTAAAAATTAAAGGTGTGGGGGAAACAAAAAACCTAACTGGGCTAAAAATAACCAGTATAGTTTGTAAATTTTTCTAACAATACAAGACCGTAAAAACCAAGATCATGTAAATGTAACGGACTGTCAAGATACATTTTTTTTCAAAATTGTGTAATTCTCTGTTGAGAAGGGATTAATGAGAGAAAATTTGTATAATTCTATGCACTCAGAAGAACTTTTTTTCTCATTATATTCAAAAGCCAGTTTTGTTTTTTGTTGTTTATATGTATATGTATGTATATATATGTATATGTGTATATATATATATATATATATGTATATGTATGTATTTTTTTTTCATATTGTTTGAAGTTTAACACTGGTATGTAAAGATCCAGAAGTTTAAGGCATTAAATAGATACAATATGTGGAAATATAACACTTGTGTGCATATTTTTGTAGAAATTGTTGAATGATCATTAATGTAAAAAAGGTAATATTGTCACAAATATTCTACAAAATGTATTACAAAATGCGTTGCTCTTTGTGATTGACAACTTCATGTGCAAATACCTGTGTGATAACCAGATGGATAACAAATGTATAGATTTAACACTGTATAATTTTACCAGGCTTTCCCCCCCCCCTGGCATAGTATCTTGGGAATGGGAATTAAACTACACAACGTTGTAGAGGCACAGTACCCCAAATCCCAACTTTCCCTATTGCTATACTGATCACTGTAAAGACCCCAAGCCTAAACTTTACATTAGCTCCCTTAGTGTGTCTTTATTAATGTCACTGTCCTCAGCAGTGTAATGCTACCATGTCACCGCATTTATATTGACATTTCATACTCACCACTTTAATTTAAAAAAAAAAAACCTATATATTTACATCATTGCTGTATTTTTTTTCTAATCCATTTAGTGTTTTCGGAGGGTATTAGAAGTAGGGTGATAGCTACATATGTAACACACTTTAAAAACTGTTTCATGTTGTATAATAATTGGTATAGCCAAATTTGAGTACAGATGGATTGTGGGGGGCTGGAGGACATTTTTATTGATCAGTTACTAGATATTTAGGTAAAATAGCTGTATCATGACAGGGTTCATGAAAATCTTCAAGTACGCGTTTAATTATTCAAATCACATTAACTTTTCTTTATTAAAAGTTGGACAAGTTACTGTTCAGTGCATAGATTCTATTTTGCCATATATTGTCAATGTATTGTATTCATTCATTCACACTATACACATCTATAATTTTAACACTTGTGTTGCAGAGGATGTAACTGAAATTTAACAAAAGTCTGCAATATGTTAATGGTAATTTTATATTCTAAAGTATTCATTTTGGTTTTGCAGAAGTGAAATGAACTTGCCTAGAGACGTGTAAGATTTTCACCCATATGGGGACAATTAAGTAGACACTGTACTGGGCAGAAATAAGGGTTCCTGTGCTAAGTCAATGAATGAATGAATGAACATTTCTTTGTACAGGATATGAAAGAAATTGTACCCCTTAGTAATGAGAACCGAGGTTTCATCTGGAATAAACCGGGTCCTTTATAAATTAATATATGTATCACTAATCAAATAAAACAGATCTTTTAGTTTTCTTACAATCGGAAAGTGGGATGAGGGTTTTTCTTAGCAGAGTGACAGATTCCAAAACAAGCTATGTGGATAATAATTTGTAATGAATTCTATGATTGACCTCTGACTACTTAACAGTTTGAGCTTACTGTTAATGTGTTGTTACAAATAAACAGAACTTTGTGCATATAAGATTGCTAGTGGCAGCCATCTTGCTTTTCTTTCAAACCACATGTGAAGTTTTTCTGCAACGAATGCAAGCTAGAAAAATCAGTTTATAAATATGTAGCTATAAAATAAGGAAGATCTGCATATTTTGGAGGTTAATAATGCTGTGTGTATATATTTTTTGCATACAATTACCATTTAAAACTTTGAGTGCATACTTTATTATCTGTTAAGACTTCCCCATGTATGCAGTCTGTGTTTGGATAAATCAATGTTGCTGCAAAGAATAATTGCTGTATAGAGCTTTTCTGGGGAAAATAATCCTTTTACTTTTTTAGCTATGCTAGAGGGAGCTATGTCTGTTCCAATCAGTAAAAAGTGATTATTTCACTCTGTCTACATGGCTGTTCTCCAATTCGAAATGTTAAAGACAAGAGTGTGCATTTTCCTAAATAGTAAGTTTTTTTTGCACCAGGCTATTTAAAACAATGTTCCCACCGTAACCTCAGGATTGATAGACCCTTACAACCTTGGATTATCTTGCTAACAATGTAATGCAATTGGACAAACATTCTTGCATTGACCTTCAAAGGGCTGCGTCATGTGACTTTGAAGCTATTGAGCACCTGTGTTGGACCTTCAGTAACTGTAGCCGATTCACAGATTTTCATCGAAGCATATAACTTACATTTTATTATATAATTCTAAAGTCCAACAGATGCCACACTCCAGTATAAAGGGGAAAACTATTTTAGTCTAGAACAGATAAATTGATGAGCATATACAGTACATTGTTCTCCATACAAACTGTGTAAAGTAAATTGTTGGCACTCTAAAAAGTCAACATTGTAACGAGTAGGTATAAATGGAAAATATTACCGCCCTGTTGGATATTCATAGTACCAAATATATATGCTAATTGTCTAAAGCAGGCAGTCCCGTCCCCCCATACGAGTGTTTCATGCTCATTTATGTGTCCGCCGTGCCAACTTTATTTGAATTCGCTGTTGCTTGTGATACACTTTGTCTATATTACTATTTATATGGCTACCTGATCTTTGTAAATAAATAAAGATGCGTTCACAGAGTATAGATAATGAAGTTTCCATTAAACTTTGTGCTTTGCTGTGAAAAGTATTGTATAGAAAATTAAAAAGTAAAAGATTTTTGGCGGGGGGCTTGGTAACGTTGCAATTTCTTCAATACTATGCATTTAAAATTTGTAGTATAGTTTTATAGTTATCCTGTCTTTTGGTTTCCCCATAAGAATGTGACTACTTGAACAGTATTTTTGCACTGTACAGGCTTTGCCCTTTGTGTATGTCTATGCATGTTAGTAAATAACTGAACGTATTTCTCATTCAAAACTGGGGGATATTTTGGGCAATGTAATGCAAAACTGGTCTTTGCATCAGGCAATCCCTGCAGATTGCCCCCTGATTTAAGTGCTGCTCTTTTCAAGATTATGCCAAGTCAAGGTAGAGCCAACGTGAAGTTCTCAAGCTGGTGCGTAACAGGTCTTTTATAAGAGGTAATGGGTTATTTGTAAGAATTTTTTTCTTCTCTGGTCTGCTGTAGAACTGAATTTTAGTATGGAATCTTATAGATTAAAGCATAATCTTATCTGGCATATACATGACTCGTAAAGAACCTGAAACCATCTGATCTGTTAAAATGGTCAATCATTATGGACTTAAGAATATTGAAAAATGAATTCACTTGTATAGTAGTTTAAATGTGTTTGATTAAGACCCTGTATGCATCACCATACCTCAGGTTGACACTGAAGGGAGTTATATCCTCAGTCATTATGAAGTACAACTTAGTGGTTTGTCCCCTGGAAGCTGCCAAGCCTTTTAACAGCTGAACAACTGCTGCCTAGCTCCACACACTAAATGTATTAAGAGGTATCCATGTAGTAATTTACCCTGAACACATGCAGAAATGGGCTTGGCTGGTCCAATTCTGGACCTTCTTGAAATATTACCCTATCCTTCTCCCAGTTTTGGATTGATATGTAAATATCCTTTGATATTATATGCCAGGCTTCCCTAAACTCTGGCCCTCCACATAATGCTTAACTACAACTCATGATTCTCAGCCTATTTCATTTATAGAATCATGGGAGATGTAGTTAAGCAACATCTGGAGGGCCGGAATTTGGGGAAGCCTGGCCTATACTATGGCATTTTACGCTTTGCCTAAATCTGTAAAGAGAAAACTGCCTATATAAACATATATATTTTGGTATTGAAAGCCATCATAGGTAATCTATTAATATACATTTATGGTAAAGTAACTTTTTTTAAAGAATAAAATGTTTTGCATCCCTTCATGTTGTGACATGTCTTATTTTAATGCACTAGAAAATTAGCAGAAAAAAACCACACAAAAAAAATAAATAAAACTTAGACATCTAAAACAGTGTGCCTGTGAACTGATACTTACACCCTAAACCTGAGTTGCACAAATAGCGGCCTGTGCCCACCCTTTATCCACACAATGTCATTAAATTGTTTAAAATGGGCAAATCTAAAACAAGTGAAATTCCCAGTATTCTGCCACCTATTAGTTATATAGCGCCAGCAAATTCCGTAGCGCTGTACCTATTCCATCTAGTGCTCCAGTCTGTTTATTGGTAACATCACTATCCCCAAGGAGGTGATTAGCTCTGTAAGTTCTAGTTAGGGAACAGAACTTTCATTAGCTGGTAAACAGTACCCTGGCAACACCACCTTCTCCCCATTATGTAGTCAAACTTTAACGTCTTTCGTCACATCAGCAGCATGCTGTAGTGGTTATGGTGCTTGGAAAAGGTGGTGGTAGTCCATGTTAAATCATTATTACTAAACGAGTCAACTCAATCTTCAGTAAATAGCTTTCTATTCTTTGTAGGTCTCGTAAATCTATACATTAATCTAAAGGGTTTAATATTCATGAAGGTTTGGAAGTTTATTTAAAAAAATAAATTCAAAACACAATTTGTCTCTTGTTTATTACATTGCAATGATAGACAGCAATTTAGTAATAAAACTTGCAGGCAAACTTTGGTTGATTTCAGTTTCAGGCAGTGTCTTACAAAACAAAAAAACAGCCATTCAAATCTTTAAAACAAAGTTCAAATAAAACGCATGAATTGGATTGCTGCAAACGATGTAAAGCCGGGGCAAAAATAAATAAATAGGGATAAATAGGGATTCTGATTTACTACAACGGCTATAATTCTCTGTCTTATTGCTGCCAGGGAATTATGGGAGTTGTAGTTTGACAGACTTGGTATTCGTTGGTATTCAAAGGCCCTCAGACATGTAGCAAAGTGACCAACAGAAGGGAGAAATATGTAAAGGGTCCCAGAGAACAACATGTTACTTTAAAGGGTCACCCCAGACACCTAAACAACTTTAGCTTGATGAAAAGCTTTGTGTGAAGAGTGATTTTTTTTTTTTCCCGGGTGAGGGGGGGTGGGTGGGTGGAGTGCAATTTAAATAGAAATAGTCTTTTATAAATTAACCTGGTTACACCCCCTTGGCTTTCAAACAGACAACAGATCATGTTACTTCCTGGTTTCATTAGCTCAATGCAGCTGACATCAAGAGGCAGCAATTGTCCAGGAGCACCTTACTTACATAGACTTCTCATTCTATGAGCTATAT
The DNA here is from genome assembly GCA_933207985.1 of Pelobates cultripes. Lineage (NCBI taxonomy): Eukaryota > Metazoa > Chordata > Amphibia > Anura > Pelobatidae > Pelobates > Pelobates cultripes. The sequence continues at coordinate 330,990,000 of OW240913.1, forward strand.
TCGGAAGTCTGACTAGACAGCCACAGAAAGTCTGGACCAGGTATGAAAGACCGTAAATATCCCAATGAAAAAAAAATGCATAATTAAATGCATGCAGGTTTTCATTTGGGGTATATCTACTAAACAGGGATTTTTATTTTGTATTTAAGCAGTGGAGTGCTCTTTAATAACTGTTTAGCAACCTGCAATATCAGGTGGACTGATTAAATATTTTACACTTTTTGAGTCCTATAATTTTAAACTAATCGGTTTAACTTGATCCATACATATTTGGATATTTACCCTTTTTTTTTTTACTTTTATTAAATTAATCAAAGTTTATGTATAAAGTGTTTGAAGAAATATAAATATAAGCATCATCCCCTCTAGGCTAATTATTAACAGTCTTTCCAAGCAAAACACTAGCACACAATCTAGATACCATTTGTATGGTAAAAATAAAAGCAGCATTACAGGTTTCGCAGTTCCATTGACAAACATCTTAGCATTCCAAACACGTGTTTAAATAGAAGTGCTCCGTTCGCATACTTTAATGTTCTAGTTCCTTTTTGATTTCTGTGATATAATGATGATCAGCGCCATGAGCAATTTCCATTATATTAATGGCCTGAAGGGAAAGGGACAAAGCATGGATAAAGTTAAAAGCCCACAGCGGTTCAAATGTGAATAGAAGACACCAAACATAGCTCAGCAGCACATGTTCATATGTTAAACATAGGTCAAAAAATTCCAGCTGCAGAGGTGGAGGAGCAGCAGCAATCTGCAAACCGCCAATTGTTAAAAAAATAGATAAAAAAAATGATTTTGTAGTATTTTAGACAGGTTTTTACAAACAAATTGTAATAGAATGGAAACTAAGGCGAAGATTTTACAACTTAAAGGGACACTATCGGCACCCAAACAACTTCAAATCAATAAAGTGGTCTGGGTGTCAGGACCCAGTCTGCTTAATCCTGCAGCTAGAAACCGCCATTCTGTAGAACAGCATTGCAGGGTTTAAGTGTCTTTAGTGGCTGTCACTCAAACAGCAACTACAAGTGCATTCGAGGACACCGCAGAATAAAATACATTTTTATCAGATGGTCTATGTGCATGCTCACTAACCTTCCAACACTTACACATTGGAGAGTACTGGATTGGCTGAGATTATCGATCTCTGCCAGGATGTGAGGGTGAAAACCTAAAAGTACTTAAAGTACCAATTATGTCCTATGCCATCAGAAGAATCTTGTGTCAAGGATCATTAAGGAGTAAAATTTAATCAAACTAGTCTTAGGATTAGAGATGTCGTGAACGGTTCGCCACGAATTGTTCGCGGCGAACTCCGGTCAGCTGACACATCCCGGCCAATCTCCAGCAGACCCTCCCTCCCAGATCCTCCTACTTCCTGGACAGCATCCATGTTGAAGCTGCCTTCAACATGGATGCTGTCCAGGAAGTAGGAGGGTCTGCTGGAGATTGGTTGGGATGTGTTAGCTGACCGGAGTTCGCGGCGAACCGTTAGCGACATCTCTTAGGATGTGGCAAAGTTTAAAGCCCCATTCATTTACCACCAGCAAGGCTGTATAGAGCTACTGACTGAGTAAATACACACGATATTACATGCCGGTATTAAGAGCTCAAAGACAACAGTAGGCATAGCATTGGGTTTTGAAAAATAATGGAGGAGAATGAAAAAAAGAAAAAAAAAAAGAAGTGGTCTTTTTGGGAAAAATAAAACTGTAGTTAAAATTTAACCATTAATTTCACTGGCTTTAATTTTGTTAAAAAAAAAAAAAAAGGTGTTGTGGCAATTAAGCACTAAATTTCATATATACTGTGTAAGCACAAAATTGATGGTCTGTCTTACAACAGTATACATCAGTGGTGCCAAAAAGGTAGATCCCACATGTTTTAAAACATCCTCCATGATGCTTTGTCATACTAAAGGCATACAAACATAGTACCTATTGACATGATCACAGATGGGTCAGTGTCTACTACTCTAATATTGAAAGACTGATAACGATATACAATTTACAATGAAGGTCATGAACAGTTTTTCTAAATTAGTCAAGATGGTGGTAACACAACCTAACTGACCCACCAAGGATTATCATTAGATGACAAAAACCTGAACTTTTGGTAGGGCTCAGATAAAACTACGTCCTAGAAGAGAGCATTGAGACAGTCACGTATATGGAAACATCTTAAGTACAATGTGTGCAAGCAAGTACCTTCTTAAGGGCCTTTGTCCCGGCTGTTTTTTTCTCCAGCCCCATATAAAGTCTACCAAGTTTCAGCCACATGGAGGCAACATTCAACGAATAGGCGGGATAGTGCTTACTGAAAAACGAACAACTTTAGTTTAGATCATTGAACGCTAGAGCCTCACCCAAGAGGCAATCACAAATCACACTGAACGTCCGTGTAATCAACTAGTCCCATACAGTCAGATTAGCAGAATAAATGATGGATCCTCTGCAAGGTTAGTCGATTCTTTAGAGTGTGACCGGGACATTGTTAATCCACATTATGCTATATACTCCCATTAGAATGTTCATTCAAATATTAATAAAGATTAGGCCTCCGGAAGCAGAAGTTTTAATGCCATACAATACAGAAACTAAAAACCCAGCTTTACATTAAGTGCTGGTTGTATCTATTCGCTCACTATTTATTAGGTTTGAATAGAATCACAACATATGTAGAAAGGTTTCCTAGACTGTATTATTGTGCCTTGTTTCCCCAACAATGAGTTTTACACGATATGAATCAATTAATGGTGAATGTGGATATCCGATCACCTGTGGGAGATTAGTTTAGATATTTATCAAGGCAAGTCAGGTGCTATTCTGGGGCACAGTACTGACAGTCAGGAGACATTTTGCTTCCACGGTGAATGCTTATTATTAGGTATTATTCATCAGAAGCATTATATGAGAACTAGCAAAAGCTCAGTGAAACCTTAATAGTTTGCACTTAGGTTAGTCCCCACTCAGGTTTCAAAATGTTTTTTGATCACTTGTGCCATTACAGAGAACTTATACCATTTGCGAATCAGACTGATCCTGCCCAAAAGGGAAGCCCAGATCTGAAATGCCAGCACGTTCCCTCTGCGCGAGAGTTAAAGAAACCAACTAATGATGATGTTTCGGCCATCTTTGGGCCTCAGTGAGGTGTAGCTGATACGCCTTGAGACACAGTGAGCACGTGGTATTAATTTGTTTGCTCTCCTTAAGGTAAAAAGATAATCCAGATGTGAACTCCTTGGCCGCTCTTCCTAGTGAGGCATCAGCTATACTTAAATGAAAAGGCCTAACAAGTCTGAAATTAATGTCTAGGGTTGCTGTATCTCTCGTGCAGAGGGAACCGGCTCGCATTTTGGATCTGGATTGCCCACGTGGATGGTATCAGTCTGATATGAGCTAGAAACCACTTGAAAACTCAGGTGAGACCCACCAAAGGGCAAGATGTTTGAGTTCTTGTCCATTCTCAGTATTCTCTTGTGCCCAGTTTTAGTTGGTTTGCTCACGTTTTTCAACTTTAGTTATATTCTGTATGATGTGTTATACACTACCTGTAAGGCTTGATTATTTTTTGTCCATACTTAAGGGCTCCTTCCCAGTCTTGCATGTAGAGACAAACTCCCATAGCTTGGTACATCATATGCAACATGTAAACATTGCTCTCTTCAAACACAGCTCCCATTTTTTCCATGCTGAGCTCACAGATTTCCAGAAGCTCGCTAGGCGGTACACCAGTCAAGAAAAGTAACTATGACAACTTAAAGATGATTTGCAACACTTGATCTTATGCACAATGCCTTAAAAGGACAATGCCCCATTACACCATTACCCAAACAGGTTTTTGTTTAGATTGTGCAAAAAAGTGTCTGGTAAGTTGGTCCCAACAGTCACAGCCTACCACTACCATTCAGGTTTGGATGCGTTTTACAAAGTGAAACTGGCACTTTGCACCAAAACAACTTTAGCTTAATGAGACACTTCGGTGCATAGATCAGGCTCACTGCTCAATTATTTTGTTTTATGCAGCCCTAGCCACACCAATGCTGGCTGTGAATCACACACAAAACAAGTTTCATTTTCAATCAGACTTTATAGCACTTTGTGTTTATTTTATAAGTTCGTATCACCTGCTCTATTTATTTAATGTAATCACACGAGGCTCCTGCTGGGTCTAGCAGGCTGTTAATAAAGCAAGACAGAATACATTTTACATTAAAGGAAATATAGTGCTAGGAATACAAAGTTTTATTTCTAGTACCCAACAGTGCCCCCCCTCCCTTGCACCCTCCTGCAGCACAGAAAGGGCGCTTGTCGCGCATTCGTTCCCTAATGTGGGGGAGGAGACGTAGAGGCAGAGCCTAACCCAGTGCTAAGGGACATCGGAGCTAGAATTAGGTAAGTGTCGAAAGGGTTTAAAACACTGGGTTAGGCTTAATCATGGTGGATCTGACAATCATAATCATGGCTGATCTGTAATGCCAGGTATATACAGATGTTTGTGAACTACGTTTCCCAAAATACTTAGCCAGGTAGGCCATCATTCCTCAGACTTGTTGGCAAAGGGATTATGCCCCTACCATGTGTTTTCACCTAATATTCATTTACATAAAATTAATAAATTGCAGGAACTAGAATCATATTTAGATACACCGCTTGAACATTCATAAAAGTCCATCAGAAGTCCCTCAAAAAACCCCAAAACAAACAAACAAACAAAAAACCCAACACACACACACACACACACACACACACACACCTTAGAAAATACAAAAGAAATCCAATACAAAAAGGATATTTTTATAATGCTTGGCTCTTCGAAACTCCTCAACAACATTTCGGGCATATTTGACCATATCTTTTACAGTCTGTGCACTGGGAGGGTCATTTAGTTTTCGGATCTCCATTTTCGCGCCATCCTGCAGAAAACAGCAAATCAGACTCAAACCCAAAAAAAAAAAGTGATCAATCCAGTAAGGCAATAGAAAAGGAATTATGCTTCATTACTATCAGAATTGCTATAGCACCCACATATTCGGAAACACTTTAGACAGTGGTTTAAAAAAAAAAAAAAGAAAAGTTATAAAAGTGGTTCAATCACAGACCAGTATAAGCATGGATTGTTAATATAGCCATTGCTAGTATTGTCCCTTGCCGTGATTTTGCTTCACTGCCTCGATTCCTTCAAAGATGTATTAGTATAACATAAGTCATTAAACCTGCTAAAGGGACAATATAGTCACCAGAACAACTACAGCTTAATGTAGTTCTGGTGTCTACAGCCTGTTAAAACGTAAACACTGCCTTTTCATAGAAAAAGCAGTGTTTACATTACTGCCTAGGATGACCTCTAGTGGCATTCCGTCACACAGATGGCCACTAAAGGTGCTTCCTGGGTCCGTGCTGCAGAGTGTGCAGCTTTGGCATTCAGGGTCTCCATGCTCTGTATGGAGACACTGAAGGTTTCCCATAGAGATGCACTGATTCAATGCATCTTTATGAGGAGATGCTGATTGATGCAGCTGGCTTTATGCTGTGCATGTGCAATAGCCTCCCAGTGCTTTCTTACGGGAAGGCATTGGGTTGGCTGAGATCAAGCTTGAGGATCTCACCCGCAAAGGCGGGGGCCAGACGCGGCAAGCCCTGTGCGGCATTAAAAAAAAAAAAGTTGACTCGAATCACCTTTTCAAAGGGAGGCAAGGGAAACAGGGAACCTAAACAGTGCTTTTACCACTCTAGTGTCAGGAATACACCTTTAATGCACCAATACCTCGTGTTGGGACCAGGTTAACGCATGTTAGAGTGGAATTAGTGACAAATTGTGGAGAACGGAACACGCTACACAAAGTATATTACAATCAAAATGTGTTTGGACAGTCATATTTGCAAGTCTGCAATCTAAAGGTCATAACCTGTGACCGTCAGAATTCACAGTGCTTTCCATGCTACCCTTTGTAACGTTGTAATACGCAAACACAGCCATCAGAAGATAGGATTTAAAGTTAAATGTCAGCCAGAAAATGGTCCACAGATAATTAACAATATTTTTAAAATCAGGCATAATTCACATCAATGGGACATTACAGGATACTCAGACCCATAAACATCCAAATGTGATAGATCAAATCGTAAATCTGCTCAAAGTGCCCCAGGTAGGAGTTGGACTATGTTCCTCTCAAGTTTAACACTTTCACAGTCATTAGTCATTCAAAGGAAACTATAGCGCAAGGAAAACAAAGTTGTTTTCATAGTTCTAGAGCTCCCTATAGAGACCCCCTGCCTTATTCCTTATAACAGTGCGGTTGTCCCTCGGCACTGGTTCAGGCTCTGCCTCCACCAATCAGCAGGGGACCTAATGTACATGTGTGGCAAGCGCATTGGGACTTACCCCACAGAAAAGCATTTTAGAGGGGTTTTGGATGTCCTCGTGCAGACCAAAATTCACCTAACCATCCCGATGTTCCTCTAGTGGCTGTCTGGTACACATCCACTAGGAGTAGAGTTAACCCTGCAAGGTAATTATTGAAGTTTATTAAAAACTGGAATATATAAAATTGCAGGGTTAAGGGACCTGGGACACTGCACCCAGACCACTTCAATGAGCTGAAGTGGTCTGGGTGCCTATAGTGTCACTTTAAGGGGACTGGTGACTAAGTACCATGAAGGTACAGAACATGTTAGATGTTTTTATGTTACACAAAAACAGGAATAAAAGAAATTTTAACACCTGATAAGCATGGTTTACATGTTGTAGACCAGCAGAATATGGTTTCAGCGTCTTCCAAAGGTAGGAATAGGTAGAATGTATTCATCAGGCCCCAAGAAAGTGCCCACAATAAACTGTTTAGCAGCATAACGGAGACCCCTCTGGCACAGGGAAGAGTCTAATGAAGTTGTTTTGCAGAATTTAATTTTGTTATAAGCTATACTGCATTTAAAGAGTGGGTCACTGAGACAGTTTTAGTTTAGATAAATTTGTTCCCCCCCAGCTAATATTATTCCTGTCTAAAACCAGTAAAAAACACTGGAGGCACCATATTCACTTCAAAAGATCGAAGGAGTTTTGTTACTCAACGCTTAGTAGAGCATGATGGATGACTGATATGGCAGACGCAAAGCTATGCCTTTTTACCTTTTGTCATTCTGCAGGAACGATAAGGTTTTCATTGCAGGGTTAACCTTCCTCTAATGGAGGTAGACCCCATTACTTCTATCAGGTGGACTGACAGATCAGTGAGATCATCAATAAGTAACCTTATTTCTCATGCAGCATGGACCTGGGCACAAACAGGGACTAGGGCACTATACCTATTTGTATGCCTAACACTAGAGTGTTCCTTTAAGAACAATTGCACAACAACTGCATTTACACAGCTTCACTTGTTTGAAAATAAGATAAAAAAAAAAAAAATTAAAAAAAATTAAAAAAAGGGGGGGGGGAATATTTAACTTTGATGTTAACTGAAATCCCACCTACCTTTTGCTTGGTGCTACATTCTTTGCAGTCACAAGTGAAAAAATAAGAGTCCTTCAATCGGTCATTGCGATCTTCTGTGGGGTACAGCAAATCAATGTAGCTGGTGAAGATCTGGAAATACACAGAATAAGAATGACTTGTGATGTGATACTATTGCAGGTTCAATTGTGCTATGTTTCAGTACCATGAGATCCATAGTTATTGACATAACAGAAATGCGAAGCAACATTGAAAATAGTGCCTGTAGTGCAAAACAAGTCTAATCATATGAAATTGGAATAGAGACAAATATATACAATTCCACTTTACATTTTGTGATGCGTATGAAGATTTATTCCAGATTTAATTGGATGCACGAGAGCAGGGAGGTCGGTTTTTTTTCTATGCTGAAGATATGAAATGGCTCTGGACCCTAAATTACTAAAACTCCATATCCTGTTCAGCATTGTGGGGATAAAAGATGAGACTCGTTTATTGTGCAATTCATACACAGAGCCAAAAGGTGGAAATATAGGACAGGCTAAGAGAATAGAGCCGCAGCTGTTGGTTTTACATTGTTCAGAGAGTTGCTGGATCCCACAGCGTGTCCAAGTTTATTTAAGCGGAATATCTGCTTAGTGTTAAGTCCTCTTGAGGCTTTCGTCAAGATTCCAAACAGTAACCAGCCTCCCACAAAGACAGGATTAAGGATGAAGGAAGTGTCAGAAGTGAGTTTGCCTCTAGCAGCCAACTCGACTGATGTTCGTCTGCACACATAAGATGATAAGTAATTGCACCGCTTTCCCTCTGTACCATTGGCTGGGTTCAGTTACCTGGAATAAATTTATCATAGGATTTTATTCCAAAATCTGCTACAGACAAAGGTAACATGATCCAACGTAGCATGTCAATCAACTAAATTTAGTGTGCTTATAATTCACAAATCACATTCAGCCATAGGGCTTCATATGATGGAAGAAACAACTTCGGATAGAGAGAAGGAGATTAGCATGTGAAAAGTTTTGTATTGTTAAATAATTCCCACATAACTATTAGAATAAGACGGCTATGAGATCTGTATTTGAAGAACAGACATCTTTAATCTGTATGCAATCATGTCTGCATACCTTTAAACAGAATGTAGATACAAATCATTATTATTATGTTATTTATATAGCGCCATCAAATTCCGCAGCGCTTTACAGTTGGTGGATGCTGAGGCTTCTACAGCCAGGGACACAGCTGACTATATGCGGATTTCAACTATTTTATAACAAGATTTTTGGCTCTTACGATTTCTAAAGGGCATAGAAGCAGCTATAAAAAAGTTTACCTTAAATAAGTAAAACATACTTTTGTCACATTTGGCTTTTGCCTTACAATCTAAGCTCATAGTCCACTAGATCTGCCTGAATTTTATGTTTTAGATTTCAATTCACAATAATTCAGAATCTGGCAAAGCACTACATGGGATCCTTTTATGTTCTTGTTCTGAGAACATGTTTTCAGGAAGTACCAAGATAAATTTTTTTGGCTTGGGCTAGACGGATGGCTGGTAAAGTCCACAGTATATGCATTATCCACAAGGGTTGATGAATACACCTATGCACTGGATACAGTGTTTGGGGTTCTCAATGAATTCTATAATAAGTGGCACCCTAATGATGCTGTGCTTTTATGAATTTTAATTACATTAATGTTCCACATTTAAAACGCCATTTTAATAATTCCAAAACACGCAAAATTGTCAAAGGAAACACGAATTAAGGTGCACTTTAAGAAATGGTATGTAATTAACTGTTCTGCCACACATGTCTTCTGATAAATGAGAGAATTGCTTTGACATAATTTCTTACCTCATCTCCTGCATTGATTTCTTGCACGGCTCTGACTTCTGCAATCGTCCCTTTGTAAGTGACAATCACATTAGGACAACAGCTGTGATTCATTAGTGCAACACTGGGGAAGAAAAAGAATAATCTAGCTTTAAACATATTATAAACATGGCTGTCTGGTGCATGACTACCTTGAAGAGAGGCATTGTATGTGAAAATACAGAGAGTTAATGCAGGGCTCCCTTCTGAAGGCTAGCCAGACTGGGTCCTGGAAATAATCAGGGTAGGAGTCCTCGCAAACAGGAGACAATGATGTAACATTATTTTTCCAATAAACATAAGGGTTCTACATATATTAAATCGAAACACTTAGCAATGTGAACACTTATCAGTTGTAGTTTTACAAAGCGAGTAACTGCATATTTATTGCTTTTCATATTTACTGAGGGAATTACAGAAAAACACTGGATTTACTAAAAGACCCATCAAAGTTAACAAAAAGATAACCACAATTATAAGGGGCTGCTTACAGGGTACAATGATTGCAAAGCGTCCTCTGATCAGCACTCAAAAAAAGCCAGCTGTTAACTAGCACCAACCTACCCTGCAAACTGCATTAAATGGTTTTAGCAACATTTGCTGCAGCTTGTTTTTAATAATACAAAAATCGCTGCTAAGAGTACACAGACTACCTAAGCCAAAAAAAAAAAAAACCACACACAACACAGGTGTAGTAGAGTTTGCCGTCTTTAGCCTCCTTAAATGGCAACAAAAAGATAGACAGGAGGATCTGCTCTCTGTGTAAATGAATTGGGAGTTTTTTTCCAAAGGCCCTGCAAGTCCAAAAAATACAAAGTAGAAATAGCAGTTGCAATCCCGGTAATTTCCACTCAGGAGTTAATTGCAGCAAGGTAGAATAAACTCCATGATTGGAAATTCCTGGAGCTGTAACTCAGTTATTCCTACCTTTCCCTACAGTTAAATCTTTAATTCGGCTGCAATAATAATTCAAAGTAAGCAGTAACACTGCCACTACATTTCTAACTTGGAAAAATATAGTTATTCTGAGACCAGAGGCAGACATGAACTCTCTAATTTATGCACATATCCCAGATTAATCCACGGTTTACAAGCTGCATCAGAAAGGTTTATGTTAAGGTCATGAGGGGAATATTATACCACGGACAATCAATCTGACATTTGGTCCTTCTTATGAAAAAAAAAACAAAAAAAAAAAAACACACAACTAATAGCTGAAAATGAAAGCATATCTGAGCTTTGCATAAAGAATTATTGTGCTTGGAGATGGAAGGATTAGATTTAATCTGTTGCAGTGATATTCCGTTCCCTTCTGATATGTTCAGAGCTCCTTGTCTATAACCTTGTCCCTGACCATTCAACCCATCCACGCTTTATATTAGGGCTGCGCAGAATGAGCTATAAAAAAAAAAGGACACTGCTCAGCCTTACCAAAATAGATCAGAAACTGATCATAGACTAAAGAGAAATAATGCATCCCGGACGAGACACTTTAAGAATTGAAAAGAGTGACCGTGTATTAATGAATCTCTATCGTAAAAGGCTTGTGGCAGGATTGTACAGAATATATTTCTATATTTAAAAAACAAACTGTATAGAAAGTGTTAATAAAAATGGCATACACCTTTGAGGCTCCATTATACTTGCGCATTAAAAGGGACACTATAGGCACCTAGACCACTTCATCTCATTGAAGTGGTCTGGGTGCAGTATCCCTGTCCCCTTAATCCTACAATTGTAGTTATTGCAGTTATTGAGAAACTGGAATAATGACCTTGCAGGGTTAACTCCACCTCTAGTGGCTGTGTACCGTGACCTTAGCGAACTTCAGATCCGCTCAATGACGCCCTCACGCTCTGCATGAGGACATCCAGCGTCAGCTAAAACCTCATAGGAAAACACTGATTCCATACTTTCCTATGGGGAAGTCCTAATGTGCTTGAGGTGCTCGCAGTGCATGCGCATTAGGTACCCTATGTTGGCAGAGCAGAGCCTGACCAAGCACCAAGAGACATCGGTGCTGGAATCTGGTAAAGTTTTAACCATTTATTGGCTGTGGCAGCAGGGGGAAAGAAGGGTTGTGCAAGGAATACAACTTTGTATTCCTAGCACTATAGCTTCCCTTTAATTTCTATTATGGTCATTTGGTACATCCAATTCCGATTCCATCCAACCTTCCATGGTCCAGAAATTAAAATACTTTGAAGAATCTACCTAAATATTAGACCATTTAATTTTTTAGAGTTAACAAATTAAGCAGGGATTAAAAAAATAAATAAAAAAAATAAGATAGAGATATATATATATATATATATATATATATATATATATATATATATACACACACACACACACACACACATACATATATATACACACACACACACACACACACACACTAGATTGTAATTTCCCATGGGAATGACACCTCCTGTATTTGTTGGTCTTAGATATATTATACCTTTGTTTTTTTCCTTCTACCAATTGTACAGCGCTACAGTAAGTGTTGGCGCTTCATAAACAAAGAATAATAATACTGCAGGGTTGCCTTAGTAGAGTTACAGGTCTGTAGGAAGGTTTATATTGTATGCATCCACTTTTTTTTTTTCATTATGTTTGGAGTGCATTGTCAGATACATGTTGAAGCAAAGACATTACAGGTTGCATGAGTTAAAACAATAACATATCAGTATAAGTGATTTTGCTGTGTCTTTAAAAATAAAAAACATAAAGGATTCCCTGGGATGCAAACCTGTATAGTGCTGAATGCCATCAGGCAACTCCAGGCCGGGAGATCGTCCGCCTCTCCCACCAGGTGCGCTCTAGAGCGCATGATCCAGGTCGTGTAATAGAGGAGCTCGTCGAGTTTTTGACCCTTGCACGGATTGTCAGCTTGGGCAAGAAGCAGGTAAGTTGTAGGATGTCAGCCAAATCGAGCTTAAGGCTAAAATCAGTTTTTTTGTCAGTAGAGGAGAGGAGCTCTATGAAAACACTTCTCTCCACCATGCCAGTCTGACCCTGCCCCCGTATGCATCCACTTTTTAATTGACAGACATATCAATCTGTGGTGTCACCCAACCACAGCCCCAGAATAATCTTTTCATTCAGCTTTTCAAACTAACGGGCATAACTTTGCTATAAATACTCCTGCACTTCCAATTACATCTTACATGTGGCTGGAATCTGAATACATTCTTCATTATACACAAACAGCACGGTACTCCCATTAAGGTTAATGGAAGCTACCAGGGATTACTAGTTACCGAATCTGGGTATTCAAGTATTGTAAACATATCATGATTTAGGGATTATCAGACATAACGTGAAAGCCAGTTAGGGAGATAAAATCTTTGCATATAAAAATAAATCTTATTTGGAACCATGTTTAGCCTTAAAGCTAGAAAAGACATTAAAAGTGTTAAAAATAATTGAGGTGCATTTTATCTTCATTTGTGGCATCCATCTGTCACATGCACTTTGCAGTTACAATAAAACCATGGAAGCACATTATAAAATAAAAATAAACATACTCTGGAAATACAGCTGATCCCAAATGAGAGAGTTCCTCGTCTTCAATCGTGAATCCATTGCAGTTAACCTACGGGAATAAAAGATTAACAGATCACTTAAAGCTATAATCCTCTGGTTATTTTAATATTGTATATACTTTATTGGGGAAAGAGGAGAAAGGAGTATTTTAACTTTTATTTTATAAAAGATATCCAGTTTAACAAGATCAGCAAGCAATGTTAAATAAAAAAAACAAAAAACACACAAGCAAACCATAAGGCAGAAGCAGGCAAACTTCGTCACTCTAGGGGTTGTGGACTACATCCCCCATAATGCTCTTAAAGTCATAATGCTGACAAAGCAGCAGGGGAGGTGTAGTTTACAACACCTGGAGTGCCGAAGGTTGCCTACCCCTGATCTGAAGTATCCTTATTACAGTGCGACAGACTAGAAGAAAGGTTTTTATGCATTTTGTTTTTCAATAATCCAAAATAGTGTCGAGAAGTGATACAAGAATTGCACATTTCATAACAAACTATTCGAATTGTTGAAGAACTTTGTAATCGAGTTATGTTGGCTTTTTAATTTGCAAGTCACTTGTCAGTTACCCAGAATTCATAGTTTAGGGAATAACCACATGGAAAGCTAATCAATAAACTGCAATCTTTAAGTTTGGATTCCAATATTGTTGAATGGGTAAGGCAGTGGCTGAGTGACAGGCAACAGAGGGTTGTAGTCAATGGAATATATCGAAGCTTGGGCTTGTCACTAGTGGGGTACCTCAGGGATCTGTACTTGGACCCATTCTCTTTAATATTTTTATTAGTGATATTGCAGAAGGTCTTGATGGTAAGATGTGTCTTTTTGCTGATGATACTAAAATTTGCAACAGGGTTGATGTTCCAGGAGGGATAAGCCAAATGGCAAATGATTTAGATAAACTAGAAAAATGGTCAGAGCTGTGGCAGCTGACATTTAATGTGGATAAGTGCAAGATAATGCATCTTGGACGTAAAAACCCAAGGGCAGAGTACAGAATATTTGATAGAGTCCTAACCTCAACATATGAGGAAAGGGATTTAGGGGTGATTATTTCTGATGACTTAAAGGTAGGCAGACAATGTAATAGAGCAGCAGGAAATGCTAGCAGAATGCTTGGTTGTATAGGGAGAGGTATTAGCAGTAGAAAGAGGGAAGTGCTCATGCCATTGTACAGAACACTGGTGAGACCTCACTTGGAGTATTGTACACAGTACTGGAGACCGTATCTTCAGAAGGATATTGATACCTTAGAGAGGGTTCAGAGAAGGGCTACTAAACTGGTTCATGGATTGCGGGATAAAACTTACCAGGAAAGGTTAAAGGATCTTAACATGTATAGCTTGGAGGAAAGACGAGACAGGGGGGATATGATAGAAACATTTAAATATATAAAAGGGAATAAACACAGTAAAGGAGGAGACTATATTTCAAAGAAGAAAAACTACCACAACAAGAGGACATAGTCTTAAATTAGATGGGCAAAAGTTTAAAAATAATATCAGGAAGTATTACTTTACTGAGAGGGTAGTGGATGCATGGAATAGCCTTCTAGCTGAAGCGGTAGAGGTTAACACAGTAAAGGAGTTTAAGCATGCGTGGGATAGGCATAAGGCTATCTTAACTATAAGATAAGGCCAGGGACTAATTAAAGTATTAAAACTGGGCACACTAGAAGGGCTGAATGGCTCTTATCTTCCGTCACATTCTAGGTTTCTATATAATGTAACATAGCATCACAGGGGCTTTACCTCTAAGCAACAGTCTAGTTTTTGGTATATACTCTGAAAGGTTTTTTTTTTAGTCATATTTTCGGGGATTATTCACTAAACTTGAAATTCTAGCAAAGTGTTTCCATAGCCACACTGAAGAATTTTTCAAAATTTGTTATGACTTAATGTTGCCATTGAGATTTTGTTCAGTAAAACGTGGAGTTTAGTGCATGACCCTGATAGAGTTGCTACGTTACAGCTTTATGTAACAAATCATGTTTACACTATTGACAGGCTGAAAAAGGTTACAATGACAACAGGAATGGAAAAACAGATCGACAGCCTTGATTCAAAGTCCATCAATACTTGTGTTAAAACCCATCTTCAACTTAAAGGACAGCACAAAATAAGCACAGAATAAGACAAAGTCTACATGGCTGTATCAATCCCAAAATCACATTCAGACAGTTCGAGAGAGCCGGATGAGTGACTGGATCAGAGTGAACACAGCACACTTATCCTACAGGAAACATGACTCTAGTGTCAAAGCACATCTTTAAAACGAAACCACCTTGTATGTAAATTACCTAAACAGTAAGCAAATTTGACCCACCAGCACCAAAGGTGCAGACTAGATTTCAAGGCTGCAGAGTACATAAAGAACTGAAGAGTATGGAGAATCACACAAAACGTGCAACAGTGAATTCACAGTGTCCAATCAGACAGGCTCATGAACTGCCCAAAAGTGTTTGAACAAACGCCCAGTTTAATTGCAACCAATTGTGGCTTCTTACCTGTGCAAACAGAACTTCAAGAGCGGAATTATCAGAATAATGCAAACTCTTGGAATAATAGTGGTGCAAGGCAGCAATGTCATTTTCAATCAGCTCTTTCTTTTCATTGTCGAGTTTATCAAGATCTGAAAAGATGAAAAAAAAAAAAAAAGTATAGTGTGAAGCCTGCCTTCAAGTGGAATACAGCTGGCCCTGCTTAAAAACAGGTCCACATATTTTGTGGCAAATGAGAAGTGTGTCCCAGGATGTAATCAGGGGCACCCTTACAAAAGTACTGTACTCCTTGATAGAAGCTCTGTCGGTTTATATAAAACTAATTTTATTGAAGGTTATTATCTAGAGGTGGACATCTACCTCACCAAACCAACTCATAGTATGGATAACCCACTTACCAAACCAGAGTGTCTGGTAGTTGTCCATAGGATAAAAGCAGATAAACCTAAAACAAGCAACAATGCTTGAGAGGTTGTCATAACTGTGTTTTAGACTTAATGTGCTCTTTCAGTCTGTAATGTATTAGGTAAATGTAAGTTCATATCCTTTCACATTATTTCAGCATAATTCATGTTTACCATCCATGGAAAAAAAAAAAAATACAAAAAAATTATTATTTTTAAAAAGCCCCCCCCTTTTTTTTTTTTTATATAAATATGGTTTTAGGTTTGATAGCTCAAAACAATACTCCAGTTTCCTTCCTACCACCCACTGGAATGGCAGCATAGGAGAACTAAAAATCAGTCTGAAATGATTATTTGATAGCTGTATCTCCAAGTTTGTAGGAACATCATTCATGAACGTGGGTACTATCCCCATGTGCATTTGGGTTTTGCAAAGAGAAGGTCCTTGCATGGTACAGCTGCGTCAATGTACATACACTGTATCAACTTGAGTTATAGACAATAAATAATGATGCTTTATAAAAAAAAAAATTAAAACATAAGTTTGTAGGTTATAGAACAACATGCAAGGCCTGGGAAAAATGCAGTGATACATTTAAATCATGTTCAAATTAGTCAATGTATGTTGATGTTGTGATCCTCCAACTTGTCACTAGCAAGTGAAAATGTATCAGTTGTCACTAGCAAATTCACATCTGGTGATTCTGCCATGCACAGGGGAGTACATTTTAAGGCCTGGCTAGTCGTGTAGGACTTGAAATTTGGCCTGCACTAACCACAATCAACTTTGTCATCTTCTGCTGCAGCACTCTGCAACTCCTAAAAACAAAAAAAAAAAAAAACACACACACACCTAACTTTTGGACCTTAGCAGAGGACATTCTGGAAAAAATTGTAGCACTACTAAAAATGAGGTGGGAAGAAATCATAGCTTCTAAAATTTGTATTGCAAATAATTTTGTTTTCATTATAGAAAAACTACATGTAAGCAAGCTTAAAGTGACAATCCACTGGAGATTATATATACATACATACACATATACATACATACATACATACATACATACATACATATATATATACACATACACACACACACACATACTCTTTGATTATAAATAAAAATTACATATTTTATATGTTTCAACATTTTTTCAGAACTCTCACTGTGCAAATTGCTTATATAGAATGCTTAATAATTTTAGAAGTTTTAACCACTTTACTTTAACATATATTCATAAAAACGCATCATAGAACAAATAGCGTGACTGTGAGAAAACAGGCTTACAGTCACACGCATCTATAAAACAGATCTAAATAAAATAGAACATTGAAAGTGATTGTAATTCTTACGAGATTCAAACTCCTTAACTGTCAGGAACCGCTCTGCCTGCGTTCGTTCTGTCTGTGTTTTCTAAGATTTAAAATACAAAAAATTATTTTAAAATTGCAAAAATATATTTAGTAAGAAATAATTAGATTCACAGGCACCGTCGCAAGTACTGGTTAAAAATAAAACACATGCACAGCGCCACAAGCTGTATTTAGCACAATGAAGTGGAAAGGAACCCTGCCCCCCCCCCACCCCCCCCCAAAAAGGTAAAAATAAAAAAATACCCAAGGTTTATTTAAATATGTATTTTTCTCCCTTTTGATTCGAATGCATCCAAATAAGGCAAACTTGCAAGTCTCACTTTGGGGTAAGTGAATCTGTTCACTGTTGACAAAGTATAAATGCAGAGCTCAGCTGTTGGCCTCGGGCCCCTTCTTTGTACGTTTGGCTATTAAATATGTGTTTGCAGGTGGTCTAGCAGCTGAGGTTACGAGGACTGTACTTAGCATACTAAGCTTCAATACAGTATATGCTGTTTATTCCTAAGAGCTAGCAATTATAGATTCTTGCCAGTAAGTCATATCTTATGAAAGAGCATCATTCAATTGTGGATCTGTAGACTGTTTTTTGAGAGTGATCACAGAAGCAATGCTCCAGGCTTGTCAACTAAACTCTTGCCACATCATTTTTCTTTAGTTGAAAGATTAAAAATGAAATACATTTAAAAAAAAAAAAAAAAAATCTCAAGTGTTCAGCCTCCCACATTATCCAACAGTGCTTTAGAAATGAAAATTACCTTGGAAATATTTTAAAGTATTCAATCTTCAATAGTTAAGCGAGATATTGAGAACCGATTAAGTGTTTAACTTTTAGTTTAACTATGACCTTGAAACAATAATTGTGGGCTGGTATTCTACTCTTTATTGCATAACTTCTATTTCGTTTCCAGAAAAAAAATAAAAAAATTTGACAGTATTTTAGAAAGATAATTTAGTGGAGATCAAGAAGGCACAAAGGCCTTGATTTAATTATCTTTGATAAGCTTTTCAAACAAACAATCACAATCTGTTAGAAAAAGAGAGTTTCCAAATTATCTACAGAAGTCACCATTAGAGACAAATCATTTGAAAAGGTTTTCTAACAATCTGTAATCTTTCGAAAAGCTTAGCCAAATGTATTAAAGAGACACCACAAGCACCAAAACAAGTTAAGCTTAAAGGGACACTGTAGGCACCCAGACCACTTCAGCTACTTGAAGTGGTCAAGGTGCAATGCTCCATTTGCACCTAGTGTTGCAATGTTAAACATTGCAGATCCAGAGAAACTGCAATGTTTACATTGCAGCACTAAGTCTGCTCACAGTGGCTGTATACCAGATAGCCACTAGAGGTTTTCCTGAATCGAAACTGAACTTTGGTCCGGTATCTGATGCTGGACATCCTCTGCATGTGGACACTCAGCATCAGCACAGATTCAATGCCTTCCTATTGATAGGTCTAATGCATGCGCAGCATTTGTCACACATGTCCATAAACTCACTTGTTGTGCGACCTCGGAGGGGAGCAAGCGTCAACCCAGCGCCCAGGGATATGGAAAGTACTGTAAATAAAGGGTTTACTTTTATTTGCCCGTGGTTGGGGGCAGTGGGGTATGAGGGAGACACAGGGAGCTTTAGTGCCAGTATACTGGTGTCTGAACTATACTTTCTATACGTGCTAGCAGCAACAGCTATGGAGTTACCATAGCAACCACAGCGCATGTACTGTGGTCTGCTTGGCATGGAAAGCAGAAGGACCGCTCTCCCCCTTGTGAGCCAATTCTTCAGAAGATTTGACTGACAGCTGTGAGAAAGACCTATTTATAAATAAGAATCCTGTAAATTGTAAGAAAAACCTAACAAATCTCCTGGCTAAATGTATGGTCAGAAAAGTATATTTTTTTAAAAGAGCATAAGGTAAAATACCCATCATGATTGCTACCCTTTGCTCAAAGGCACATCAACAATAGAATACACTTGTACACTCCCACCAACAACAGTAGCAAGTGAGTCAGACTACCCTACAGAGATTGAGAGACTATGCAGGTCAGAGTTCAATATTAATAAAGACTATGATGGTCTCTTAGTATTTTGGAGTAGATTGAACGAATAACCAAGTAATAAAGGGGTCCGAAAAGCATTTCTACTCAAGAGTAAATTAAACGTTTAGTACATTTTTTGTGAGGATTCTAGTTTAATATTTTGGGTTATATAGGACTCAGAAGGGTGTACTACAAACTTTCCACTGATCTCAAGATTTCAACCATACTGCAAATCATTAATCAAATCTTTTAAACAAAACCAAAGAATCAACAGAAGTTTGGCTATACATGGTGCCTTTTATAATGAGCACTGATTATACGGTAGTTAAAAGAGGAGGTGATTTGATCTGCTACTACCACCATTAAAAAAAAAAAAATAAAAAAAAAGCGTAAGGCAGATTTATGAAGTCTTGTCACAAGTAGACCTTGCCTTCCATCAACATATTTCAATATTTTTCGATGTAATAAGGATTGCACACATTTAAGGTGAAGAAACGAATCACACATTTAAAGGACCATTATAGGCACCCAGACCACTTCAGCTTAATGAGGTGGTCTGGGTGCCTAGCCCATCTAGGGTTAACCCTTTTTACTATAAACATAGCAGTTTCTCTGAAACTGCTATGTTTATGTTAGGGTTAATCCAGCCTTTAGTGGCTGTCTCATTGACAGCCACTAGAGGGCTTCCGCGTTTCTCACTGAGAAAATCACAGTGAGAAGACGCCAGCGTCCATAGGAAAGCATTGAGAATGATTTCCTATGGACTGGCTGAATGCGCGCGGCTCCTGCAGCACATGCGCATTCAGCCGAAGAGGAGGAGAAGGAGGAGAGGAGGGGAGCTCCCCGCCCGGCGCTGGAAAAAGAGGAAAGTTTAACCCCTTCCTTTCCATCCAGCCCGGCGGGAGGGGGGCACCCTCAGGGCACTATAGTGGTCCTTTAAAGGAATAGAAGAATATTAGATTATGGTTAATATCGGCTACCTTTTGCACTTGAGATTTTGTGAGCTCAGCTAGATAACATTTTAGGAATAGTAGCTGCTCATAGAAATTATCTAACCAAGCCCAGTTTAGCCAGAATGGAGTTAGTATGCATCGAAAAGCTGAATAGCTTGCACACGTGTTCCTGTACAGGAACAAAAATCATTTTGTGAGGCATAAATCTTAATTTCTTCTGAAGAGAACAAACTGTGACTTCCTGTCTCATCTCACCTGTTTGGCTATTATCCTTGCAGTGAGCCTTACAGTTTCCGAAGGATTCCAGTTCTGTCCGTAAGCACACATCGAAGAGCATTCCAACTTGTGCATAGGCCAGTCTCCTTTCTACATGGTTAGAAAAAACACGTTACAGCAATAACAAAAGGATGCAGTTGTCTTCTCTGCAGACAAAAGGTCAAGTAAAATATGTTTCCTTTACACATATAGGATGACACTCTTTAAAAAAAAAACAAAAAAAAAAACTTGCTAATGAAAGGATAGAATCTTCACTTCTTCCAGCAGAAAGCAGCAAGACAAAAGCATAGGTCATAGTCAAACGTCTTTTTGCTGAAACGGACAACGTGACCGTGCATTATTATTGCAATAGCAGAACGGATATTTTCCATGTTTATTAAATCTTGACGAATGCCTACTTAAATCGTACCAATGTGGAGCTGGTCTAGGTCAACATCATTATGTCAATCAATTCAACCAAACCTTCACCAGAGACAAAAACCGAGCCAATTGGAAGTTTGTCACAAACGTTAAAAAAAAATAAAAAAAAATATATAAAAGGTTTTTCAAAAAGTACAGAATATATAGAATGGTACAATATGCAGCTCTTGGTAGCTCTCTGGGTTACGATATATATAAAAAAAAAAATGCCCCTTTAAGATTGGAAATGAGCATACACTTGCTCTGAATTTTCTCATGGGCTTTTAATCTTCCTTTGTTTGTGGTACTGATTGTTATTTTGCTTCCCAAGCCTCAATAAGCAAACCAGTAATCCAGAATCCTTTGCGGTTATAACATCGCTGCAGTTTTGGGATTTCTGTGGGAAAAGCAAGTCTTATGGCTTGACTGGTGTGCAGATTTTTGTTTAACATTGTATATACACACACACATATAAACATATTAAAACACACACACAATTGCAAGAAAAAGTATGTGAACCCTTTGGAATTATGGATTTCTGCATACTTTTTCCACCTGCACTGTGAATGTTTACATGGTGTGTTCAATAAAAACATGGCAACATTTCATGCTTTGTGTGTTATTAGTTTAAGCAGACTGTGATTGTCTATTGTTGTGACTTAGATGATCAGATCACATTTTATGACCAATTTGTGCAGAAATCCATATCATTCCAAAAGGGTTCACATACTTTTTCTTGCAAAATATAGAATATTATATATATATATATATATATATATTTTCTTTACTACCTTTAATAAGGCTTGCTCTCCAATATGGGATTAACTTAAATATCAGGGTCTACACAATTAATTTGGAATTTAAAAATCAATAGAAAATTATTTTCTTGAGGTAGATTTAGTATTACAGGGGTAAAATTTATTTTAGACCTGCAGGGGTACTTCTTACACCCGACAGGGGTATTATAGTACCTACAGGGGTTCTTCTCCATAATAGGGAAGCCATTTTTAATGATATTCATTTTAAGTAGGTCATAAAGACAGAAGGTTTATAAAATACTCATGTTGAAGCTGGTGGAATGTTACTGAAATTCCAACAGTCAAAGGATAACACAAAATAGGGACTTTTGTTTTGTGATTAAGTCCCATGTTGTCAAAAACATGACAAAAAGCAAAGATTCTGTCATTACATTTACTCAGTTTCCACAGCGGTCACTAGCAATGGCTGCGAAAATAGATCATTTTCTTGCAGACTTAGTCTTATAGGGCATCCTTGGAGAGACACTTTTTTGTTAGACGTATCACCAAACACGGACACCATAAGTGAAGAACAATGCAATTTTCGACAAAATATCTTTAAAAAGAAAACTGGAAGAACACATAAAAAAAAAAAAAATATATATATATCTCTATCCGGTCTATTCCTTATAAATAGTATGCAGAAAATTACACACAGTCCCCAATGGCTTTGAAGCATCTTAAACCACTAAAGATGAAGATCATTTATTCGGCAAGGCTTTAAAAACCATACAACTTTTGGAAAAGTTTTAATCATTAAGATAAACTAAATCCAATTTGTGACTGAGTGAGTATTCCCCCTGTAGGCATGGATAATTAAAATGTATCCTCGGGCAGGATCATACAGAGTTGAAGAAAAAGTGACCAGCATTTCAAATTGTATTGTGATTAATAGCTCATTTATGGTTAGCAATCGAGTAACTAAACTGCTTGGGTGAATAAGACACTAAGTACAGGTATACTACAAGTTTGTTGAGTTTAAATTTTAATAAATTGGAACTAGATTCATGCTAATCCTCTAGAATCCGCACTTAGAATGGGGATTCATAAATGCTGGATTAGGACCTCAAAAACCCAGCATGCAAATAGTTAAACAATTACGGATATTCAAATTCAATTACAGTCAGATATATAGGACAGCAAGTCAGTAGCGTTGCAGTCATACCTGGCATTCAACGTTACAGTAAAACGCCTGCTTACACTTCCCACATTTCGATAAGCCTTCTTTCCTAAGGGAGAAAACAAATGAGGAATACATTAACTATTATACTATGAATGTGTATTTGTTATAATTGCATTCAGCGTTTGACATTTACAGTTGGAGCCAGAATTCTATAAACAAACCTTGATTTTTTTTTTATTTCAAAAAAAGTGAAAAAAATAAAATGTTCCTCTGACTTTTTATTTTTATCTCACAAACCCTTAAACCATTTGAACAGTTTGTCTTTACATCATATCTGAATATATAGTTATCAGTAAGCACTATGCTAGCATACCAGTGGGGTAGCCTGGGATATGTCAGCTTTGACAAGATTTCCAGACTCTAAATGTAACTCACTTGCTATCGGAGTCAGTATGAAGATTATAAATACATCCACTATAGTCACACAAGACAAGAAGGACGGGAGATTCTACAGTTTAGAATACTATATTATGCATATCAGGGGTGCCCAGAAGGTTGATACCCATATGTTTTAAAACTACAGCTTTAATGATACTTTGCCATTCCAAGTCATTTGAGAGACATGCAAAGTATCATGGTAACTGTAGTTGTACAACATCTGGAGATCTACTGTTTGGGCACCCCTGATGTAGATTAATAACTACATAATGTCATATAATAGTCATCACTTCATGCATAGCGGTGTTAAAGGATCACTATAGGGTCAGGAACACACATATTCCTGACCCTATAGTGCTAAACCCACCATTTAGGTTGCTTGCCCCCCTATAAAAGTTTAAAACCCACCTTATTTTCAGCGCTGCGTGAGTCTGCTGGCGCTGGCTCCGCCCCCTTTGTGACAATCAAAATGGATTATTTTTTAGCCAATCCAATGCCAGTCAGGACCTCCTCATAGAGATGCATTGACTCAATGCATCTATGAGAAAAATTCAGCTTCTCCATGCAGAACGTGGGGACGCTGAACGGCAGGACTGCTTACTGTGCAGCACTGAGCCAGGAAGCACCTCCAGTGGCCATCTGAGGAGACCCTAGGGGCAATGTAAACACTGCCTTTTCTCTGAAAAGGCAGTGTTTGCATGAAAAAGGCCTGAAGGCAACTATTATACTCACCAAAACAACCACATTAAGTTATAGTTCTGGTGACTATATAGTGTCCCTTTAAAGTTAATTCAGCTGCCACGGGACATGAACAGTAGGCAGAAAGCCTTTTCTGGACATTTACAGAGGTTTATTTACCAACCATTTGAGTGCAGGGAATTATAAACTGAATTGCAAGATACAGGCAAAAATGCAGATTTAGAAAAATTCTCCAACCCAGTTATAATCACAGGTTTGCTACTGTAGCTTAAATATTACAATTGCTTTTTCAGTTCTCTACAATGCTGTGTTTGGTGAATAAGCCCCTTGGCATGGCCAAATATACCTCCTTCACATGTGAAGTGACTAGCAAGAAGTCTTGTAACGCTGCAAACGGGTCTAATTTTGAAAAAGGCAAAAATGTAAAACAAGCACAGTGCTACACTATATGACTAGAATAAAATAAACAAACATTCTAATATTATGAGAAACAGAGATTGGAACGGTCTCCAAACATCCATAGAAATGCATATCCTCAGTTCCCAAGGTAGTCTTAAACTAAAAGAATCAGAGAAGGGAGGGCTCAAATCAATCCTAACTCTGGTGATTTTATGGTGAGTGTTAACCTTAATTTAATGTTTAGCAGTCATTTGCAATGAAATCCTGGATAGGTCCTAGCTAATTGAAGGCGTTCTATTGAGTTTAAATTTTAACCATTAACCTGTTAGTGAGTGAATATTCTCTTGCAAAGCCATGAAAAGGCAAAATGTAAAACAAAAATAGCTTGATTGTTAGATTTGTTCATTGCAAACAGTTTAAAGTCTGTAGATTTTAATAAACCTGGTTTTCAATGGGTGTTGAATAATTTTGATTACAACTGATACACTCTCTCTCTCTCTCTCTCTCTCTCTCTCTGGTGCTGCTAGGTCCAATTTATACAACATACAAAATCCAGCACACTCACTCATTCACTAAACAGCAATTTCAAGTCTCACATATTGTAATAGTTTTATTTAGAAACACCTCACCTAGGCAAAAATAATGGAGCTTTAGTTACAGTATATGATCACATATTGCATAAACCTTCCTGCAAAAAAAAAAAAATAAAAATAAAAATATATATAATATATTTTATATTATACACACACAAAGAAAATTTAAGAAAGGGTGCACTCTGAGGTCTTTAAACAATCAAATTAGTTTTTATTCAAACATTAAATCACAAAAGTACTTGATAGACGTTTCGACCAATTCTCAGAGCGCACCCCTTCGTAAATTTTTCATATACCTCAACGTGGGATTGCACCAAGGCATTTATTTGAAAATTAAGGTTGAAGGGGTAACTGCCAAGCCATTTTTGATTACATACATATTATACAATGTATAGGTGAGAGGATCATATTCTATATGAGGAAGAAAGTCTGTTACATATTGAGCAATTCTATGTATTTATCTGTAACCCCATTACTTTGTAGTGAAGGGGTTAAGGCCCAAGTAGCCAAACTTAAAGCATATCTGATTTTTTCCAATTACTTTTACCTTAAATTTAACATGCCTCACTTTGAATTTTAACTCGAATAAAATTAACATTCTATTATCAAGAGAAACGGAGACTGGGTGACTTCAGTGTTCCTTTAAAATTTGTCACACGTTGAATTCTCACTTTAGTAAATAGAGCTGTCAGTGTTGCACTAAATTTGTTTTATGTTTTCCAGTGCTGTTTGCAGTGTATGCCCATCCCATAGCCAGAACAGTTTTGAGTACATATCAATCCTTTTCCACTTTGTCAATAAGACTGATACAACTCATGTCAGTAGTAAATTCTTGTAGCCACAGGGTATGCCCCCTGCACCTCTGGCAGGGAATGGTGAAGTCTACAAGAATATGATTATGGAAAAGGGTCAAGTATGTGATATTTTTTAATCTTTATATTATGGCAGCCAGCCACAGGGACAAGCAATGCTCTGGTTAACAACCATGACTTAATAATCACCAACCATCTGCACTTAATTTTTAACCGTGATCGTATTAGCAGTTTGACAGCTGTAAAATAAACGTCAACAGGCCACCATCCTAGTGATTATAGCTCACAGCAGGACTGCAATGTGACCCTCTAATAGACAGACAAGGCCTGTATGAGTTGCAACTCCTATCCCTCTTTTCTAATATCACCCTCATAACATTTGCTGTATGCGCCTGGCTTTCTTGACATCATTAAGGAATGGGTTTTACAGAAAATATAATGGATGCAAAATTCCTTTAAACCCTGCTAATAGCTTGAATGGCTGGAGAATTGTACCATCTACCTCGGCAAATTAAATATATTCCTAGAGGTTGCCTTCAAATAATCTGTAGAATTTCTTAGCTGGATACAAATAACAAAAAGAACATACGTTCTATAGCAGTTAGGGGAATATGGAGAGACGAATTACAGAACAGTGGTAACAATGCAGAAGGAGTGGATGTTCTATGGCTGAATAACAGGATTTGATTCTCAGCTTTGTTAAGACATGAGAGGTCGTGATTTTAAAAAGCAGCTATTGACACAAGTGTAGTTTTACAGCAAAGGGACAACAGGTGTAAATCATGAATAGGGCATGTGTTTCGGGGGTTGAAGGATACACATTAATAGTTTTTACTGTAGAAAAGAGCTTTCAAAAGGAATCATTTTGTTAACTTTTAAATATAAAAAAAATAAAAATACAATAATTGGAAACGTTTTGCTTGAAAGAAATTTCAGAATTTACTAGAACTTAAAAGGGACACACTAAGCACCAAAATAGATTCTGTCCCTTACGTCTGGCAATGTAAAAGATTGTAGTTTTTGAGAAACAGCAATGTCTACAACAAAAGACTGACAGCCAGTAGAGGTACTTCCTCCTTAAAGGGTTACTCATTCCACAATGACCACTTCAGTGACTTGAAGTGGTAATGGTGGTAGGAACCTGTATGTGAATTTCTGCATGAAACTCTGTACATACAGAGTAATCTGCACTTTTGTGTCAAGTTCTAGTTAGCACACGTGACTGGCAGTCCGGAAAGACAAAATATGAATCCTGTGCAAAAAAAACCCCAAATCTGTCATCAGCATGTACTGCATACTGGCAATGGCCGTACTGAGCTTCTCCACTGCAGGTACGGTGTTCCTCCCCTCCTTAACGGAGATGAGCCCTGCCTATAACCTCAGGAGTGCTTCCCACTTCCCCTTGCTGACTTAGTTTGTATGCATGCACTCTGAGCAGGCAAAACTGTCCAATCAAGCCTTTGTTTGAACTGTGCAAGGCCTTTGCCAACGGTCGATGGAGGTGTGGAGGGCAGGGTGGTCAGGAACTACAGCCGTGGCTGGATTCCAGGTAAGTGTAAAAAAAAAATAAATACAAAAATGTTCACCCCCCCAAAAAATGGTTACAGTGACCCTTTACAACCTTGTTTGGAGTCAATGCTTCTCTTTAAGAAGCACAGGATCGGCGATGCGTGGCAAAGGCGCTGTAGATCTTCTAATGTTTCTATGTGAGGCAAAGGCAATGCAACCACTGCATGCATGCACTTTTATTGTAAGTTTATTACAGTAACTGACTATTCTCTTCTATTCCATGCAAATACATTTTGTTTTTTTTTAAAAGACCTGAGGAGTGTATTTTTCTTGGCTTCAAGCTGCATGCATTGGACGTACCAAGCTTTGTATATTATTTATGTTTTCTCACATAATTTGTAGATTGTTAATAAATCGAGCTGAAACTCCGTTGTTTCAGTGCAAGTCTCACTTCTGGCTACATTGTACAGAGCAGTAGGTAGCTTTGTGTGAAAAGTAAAACATTTAGAGAGAAGCAGCATGAAAGGATTTTCCATGTGATTAAGACTAGAATAGTCTTTGCAGTTCAGTAATTGCTATGGTGCTGCGAGTAAGTGAATAAAGAGCTTTGAGTGGGAGATGTTAAATTGAGGGTTTATTCACTAAACAGTGAATTGTAGTTCACCAGAAAATAAATACATTTATATATATAAAATGAAGGCCAATTCGGAGTTTGAATTTAGATAATATATCTGCACTCTAAATTTAACATGTTCATTTCAACACAAACCCCCTTTAATTCATCTGTCTAGGCCTTTACAGTGAAAAATAAACTGAAAGATAAGAAACTGAAGAACTGAAAGATATCTGGTGTATTCACCGTAATATATAAAGATTTACCAATGTTTCCTCCCTTCCAGTGCCACTTAATAGGTGTTATTCTTCTTCACGTAACACCCACCCCCTGTCCGTCATCTTCTCCGTACTCTGCCTGCTCTGCTCCCGAAGTCGTCTTTGATTTGCCCTGCTTGGAACACATTCCATAGCAACCACAGCGTATGCACTGATGAACATAGGTTACTTCAGCTCATTGAAGTACTCAGGATGCACAGTCCCTGTCCCTTAAGTCCTGCAATGTAAAACATTGCCGTTTTAGAGAAACTACAATGTTTACATTGTAGTATTAACCCCTTAAGGACAGATGACGGATATATTCCGTCATGATTCCCTTTTATTCCAGAAGTTGTGTCCTTAAGGGGTTAAGATTGCCTCTAGTGGCGGTCTACCAGAGGCCCTTCTTTGAGTTTCACAGTTTTTGATGGTGAGAAACGACGCTGGACATCCTCAGGCATCTTTGTATTCCTAACAGTGTTCCTTTTAGACTTACGAGATAAACAAAAAATTTTTTTTTTTTAAATCCCCATTGATTTTTTTTTTTTTAAACACGCTTTGCGTTTTGTGACCTGCAATCACCAAAAATAAACCGAAGTCCTAGTCATTATTTAATACTCTGTTCATCAGCGCAAATAAGAGTTTATTTTTAAAATTACTTTTCTTATACTGCACAATTTTTTGCATGCATTACCATAACTGTAAAGGGGGGGGGGGGGGTTTTTTTCATTTTTTTGGTTGCATTTTTGTGTATTATTATAAAATATAACAAATTAGACTTTATCTATAGACTGTAAGCTCGTTTGAGCAGGGTCCTCTTCAACCTATCGTTCCTGTAAGTTTTCTTGTAATTGTCCTATTTATAGTTAATTCCCCCCTCTCATAATATTGTAAAGCGCTACGGAATCTGTTGGCGCTATATAAATGGCAATAATAATAATAATAATAATAATAATAATGTATATGTCACATCAAATTGAAGCCCTTTTTGTCTTTTTAATACAGTATATAATGTGTGGGTGCAGTAAATGATAAAGAGATGGAAATTGTTAATTATTATTATTATTTTTTCCACTGTAATAAACCCAGTTAAATCCAAGCCTTGCTGGCCAATGCTCTGGACCTGGGCCCTGTGAGCGGGAGGCTCTAGGACCCAGTGTCTCCCAGGGAGCCTGCAGCTTCCACCCACGTGCGGCCGTGGGGGGAGCAGCTGCCGTAATTGCTGTATTACGCGGGCAGGGCGGCCAGGCAGTGCGCAGTGCGAGGCCGGCCGGGCGGGTTACCTGGTGAAGCAGTAGTCGCAGTGGTTGCCGCGCTCGTTCACGGTGAGCACGTAGGTGTAGGCCGGGCAGGAGAAGAGCAGCTCCCCCAGCTGGAAGGAGCGCCGTGCCCGCAGGCCCCTGCCCTTGCCGCAGCTCTCGAAGCGCTCGATGTCCTCGCTGAGTCCCATGGTGTGCGGGCAGCCCCGGGGGTGAGAGAGAGAGAGACACTGCGAGCGGCTATTAATGTCTCCGGGACACTCACTCACAGACAGCTGGGCTGGCCGCGGGAGCCGAGGGGTCCTACCGCCGCCGCCTGCCACAGGACTGTCTGACTGCTGGGGACTACATCTCCCGGCATGCTCTCTGCTAAGATCACAGCCTGCAGCCTATCGGGAAATGTAGTCCACAAAAACTGCACTGACAAATGCTTATATATATAAATAAATAAAAAGATAGCTCTGTACACTAAAATAAACACTCCTGATGGCTTCATGTAATGGGATTTGCCTAATCCCAGGTTGTTATGAGATTTAAAATGTATACATTATTAAGGAAATACTACAACCACCATAACCACTAGCGAACGCGGTAGCCGTTATCGTGCCCTGATTGTGCCCCCAGTGTAAGTGCTCAAACGGTTTGTTTAAGAAAATGTGGACGACTTACATGGAGGTCGGCCGGGGTGCCAGTCATGGCCGTGGCGGAGAGCTGGAAGCGACTGGTAGGAGCTAAAGGCTATGCTGCCAGGCTTAGCTCTGGGAAAAGGGCTTCCAGCTAGAGAGGAGGCTGAGACAGGTGCGCTTAACGACCCCAGGTAAAAAGTCATACCATCCTGAAATGGTCTTAGATTCTTAAAATTATACTAAACCATAAATATACAGCAATGTATTTTCCGCAAGGCAAACAAGGCATTGGCCTTGGGCGGCAATTTCCAGGGGACAGCAAAAAAAGCCGCCCCAATTGCCCAGCAAATGCCTTGTTAGCCTCCTTTAAGAGGGCTCAAGAGCTGGCCGGCTGGCCACATTTGGACGCTCTGAGGCAGACGGCCAGTTAAGCTCCAGACGGGCGGCGCAGTGATACTGGAATTTGACTTAACCCCGACTCCCGGCATCACTCTGTGGCATGCGAGGGAGCTGAACAGGGAGATCACGGCTCCCTCGCTACTGACTTAGCCCGTCTGCCTTCCACCCAGCAGCCCCAACACCCTGGCAACAGCCAGCCCAGGACCCCAGGTAAAAAAATAAATCCACCCAGCTCTTCCAAAAGTAGGGAGGCTGGGTGGATTTATGTTAAAATTAAAAAATAATAATCTGTGAGTGTTGGGGGGAATTGTGTGTGTGTGTGTGTCTGTCTGTCTTTCAGTGAATGTGTGTGTGTGTATCTGGCTGTCGTGTGTGTGTCAGTGAATGTGTGTCTGAGTGTGTGCGTGTATGTCTGTCAGTGTGTGTGTGTGAGGGAGCCTGTGTGTGAGTGTGTTAGTCTGTCAGTAAATGTGTGTCTGTCTGTGTATGTGTCTTTGAGTGTGTGGGTGCGTAAGTCTTTAAGAGGAAGAGGTGTGGCAAATTTAAATTAGGGTTGCCCAAGTTCCGTCATGCCTAGGGCAGCACAGATCCAAAATACACCACTGTATATGTATATGTATGTATGTATGTATGTATATATATATATATATATATATATTTCAAGCTCCCTGTAGTCTCACTGCTCAATTTTCTGCTATTTAGCAATTAAGTAACTTTTGTTGCTGTTTATGCAGTTCTAGGCACACCTCCTCTGGATGTGACTTGCACAGCCTCATTAAAAATAAGTTGACAAGCAGATCTTACAGCACTGTGTGTTAACCTTAGACGTTTGTATCCCCTGCTCTGTTAATTGGAGTTTAATCACGCACAGATGACTACTTAAATCTCTAGCAGCCTATTAACAGAAGATAAATTCTAAATTAAACTCATTGTGCTATTACAGAAGGAAAAAGTGTATTTTTCAGGAAGTGTTTCTGTAAGATATATCATATGAATAAATATTAATAAAGAATATCACAAGTGGTTTTAAATTATTGCTAAACTGTGCAAAAATAATTATTGATTCTTTTGTGTTTTTTTTTTAAATTTCCAGTAAGTTGGACTGGTCTCTATTCTTATTTAGTTTAATATTTTTCCAATATGTTACAGGGTTACCTCTCTCCAAAAAATGACATTATCCATTTTAATCATACGAATTGATTCTTTATATGTATTCAGAAGTCTTAATTGGGGTTGCAAATCAAATATTTATATCAATTTCTTTAACTAATAGATCTATCTTCAGTTTTTTCAGCATTCTTGCAAATTTTACTGTTTAGAAATGTAGTAAAGTGAAGATTGTATTCCATATCCGTCATACAAGAGTTCAGATACTGTAGAAAATGAAGGTTCTTTTACCTAGTGGAGTAAATGTTTCTTAAAGGAACACTTTAGTGTTAGGGATGCCCTAAAATGCTCCACAGCTTCCGCCCCTCCCCATGATATAAAGGGTTAAATAACCCTTTATTCACTTACCCGATTCCAGCACTGAGTTCCCTTTTCACTGGGTGGCGCTCCGCCTCCTCCAACGTCATCTGATGGGGGGAGCTGTCCAGTCAAACTCTGTAAAAAAACTCCAGAAAGCGCCTCTAGTAGCTGTCTGGTAGATAGCCACTAGCGTTAGTCTTAGTACTGCAATTTACTTATTGCAGTTTCTCCAAAACGGCAATTTTTTACATTGCAGGACTTAGGGGGCACAGGTACACTGCACCCAGACCACTCAATCAGACAAAGTGGTCTGGGTGCCTATAGTGTTACTTTAAACAAAATCTTAGGTGGGGCTACATTAGTATCCATTACTGTACCAGTCTTTTGGATGTAAAGATCATTTCCGTGTAAGAAATAATTTGCCCTCAATACCAAGTTCAGCAATGTCAAGAGAAAACCATTCACTTTGAAAACATTCGTTTTTGCAGAGTTAATGCTTGTAAGGTTTTATAAATGGATGCATAAAATCTTTATACATCTTTATAAACTCTCATTGTGAAGCGTAAAGAAAATTGTTTGTCTCTTGATTTTTATTTTATCTGTAATATATGATGGCATATTGTTGCTAGAATTTCCGTCCAATCATAATGCTCAGTTCAGTACATTACTTTTTTATTTCACTAATTCTACAGTACCTCTATGGGGACAGCTGAAGCTGCCTGCAGAACAGTTTTTTCCAAGGTGATTTGAGTTAATTTAAGATGTTATTTCCAAATCATTAATCTTGATTCAAATTTAGATATTTTATATTACTCATCTCCTCTAATAAGCAATTAAAAGGGATACACCAACCCTTGGGGGCCGCAGGTTGTTCAGTCCTGCGTCTGAAGTGTCACTGCTCAATTATATGCCATTTAGGAGTTAAATTACTTTTTTTGTGTGTGTGTTTATACAGGTCTATCCACAACTCCCCTGGCTATGACTGACAGAGCCTGCATTAAAAAAAAATATGGTTTCATTTTCAATCAGATGTAACTTACTTGAAAAGTTTTTTTATCTCCTGCTCTGTAAATTGAACTTTAATTGGACACATAAGTCTCCTGCAGGGTCTGGCAAGCTATTAACAGAGCAGGAAATAATACATTCTAAATTAAACAGACTGTGCAATAAAGGAAGTGTAAACATTAGATTACTCTTTACTTGAAGTGTTTAGGAAAGCTGGATAAGTCACATGCCGGGAGATGTGGCTAGTGCTGAATCAACAGAGTTATTTAACTGCTAAATGGCAGAGAATTGAGCAGTGAGACTACAGGGGCATGGTCTATACACCAAAACTGCTTCATTAAGCTAAAGTTGTTTTAGGAAGCGCGTGATGTCAGCCGCATGGGCGGAGTTGGATCGGTGAAACCTGGAAGTCATACGGGTAAATGCCGATCTGAGTGAAAAATAATATGGGGGAATCCTGACACCAACAACCAACAGGATGAAAAAAGGAGTGAGGCAGCTGAAGCTCCTTCCCAAATTTTGGTTATTTGAACCCATAATGACTCTGAATTGGTTAAAAATGTATGGGAGCTATTGCATTTGTGAGCAATGCAGTTACAATTGAACTTTTAAAAAACAACAATTGCTATATTATGCACAAATTCTGTTTATTTTTTTCCAATAAAATGTATATTAACTTAATGTGCAAATTCATGAACAATAGTTCAATCATCCACAGGTTTGCTTTTGCAATTTAGGAGCTAAGTCAGCAAACTTTAAATGTAGTGAATTAAAATATGCCTTTATATTTTATTTTCACTTCAATTTGCAGTTTATTGAATAAGCTTTTTAGTGAATAATGACACTACATGTGTGTTTTTTTTTTTTTTATTCCAATTGATAATTATAAACAATTTGAAGTTTACCTCCAAATTCTAAATTTAACCGAACGAAAATTACATATTTGAATAGTTGAAGCCTGAATTTTATTTCAATACACGTTTTAATCCTTGATTTAAAGTGGAAGAGTATGTTTTAGATACATTGCTATTTATTGAGTTAAGATGTCATAAACTACAGGAAGATTGAAAGGTCAACAGTTATTAGGAGAGACAGCAGGTAACAATGAGTTCTTGCTTCGTGATATCTGAAGAACAAAGAATTTGGGACACATTTCAGAAGAGATATAAAATCCTTCCTGGAAAAGTAGGAAGGGAGGTACATGGCGCTTGAGAAAAGGGAAAAATTAATTAACAAAGATCAGGTGAGAAAGGAAATCACCTTGTGGCCTGTGGAAATAAATTTTTGCTGCCTTCTGAAAGGATGTTTTCCTGAAACAAAAGAAATAATGTTATGGGAAGCTAGGAGCCAGGTATTTTAGGAAAATGAGACATTGAAACGGATGAAGAAGAAAAAAAAAACTATGATTTTTTTGTAATGCGAAAATCTGGAAGCAGCTGAAAGCTGAGACAAAAGGTGAAATTATCTGGTTTAGCAAGATGACTGAAACATGAGAGGAAAGGAGGGGGAGATATTGTTCTCGGTAACCTATAAAAGACGTTGGCCGGAATGTTTTGACAGCCACAGGAGAGCTATTTGGCAGTCTTGTTGAGTGACCTGGTAATGTTCTGTTATTTCTGAACTTAAAGAGATAAACAGGAAGATATCGTGAAAGGAAAGATTCACCATAGGTGTCCAGTCATCTAGTCACATGGTAGGTTTGTGGGAAACATACTATGGTCAATTCAAGAGAAGCACAAAAGTAGCAATATGTGTGTGTGTAACAGGTCTGCCCCTTGCACCTAGCAGTCAGCATAGAGACTGCAAACTGAATAGCAGAGAAGAACAATGTTTCGATTTCTCCTTTCATTTGCAAACTTTGCCTTGGATAACTGGATAATTATGTTCTCATGAAAAAGTTTAACATAACATATAAGTGATTGTCAATGTTTTCTTCAAAGTTGTTGTGACGGAGCTCCTGTACTCCGACCAAGTACCTCCGTCCAGTTCGCTTCCTAGTCGCTTGCTGGGACCCTGGAGCACTTCAACCCCAGTCACTGAGGTTTAACTGGGGTCTCTCTGGAGCTTTTCCATCTGACCAGGCTGCAGCTTTCATTCCAGGCAGGTATCATCCCCTCTGCCTATACCTTTGCAGCCCTTCTTCCAGGCAAGTATCGTCTCCTTTGCCTATTCCTCTGCAGCCCTTCTTCCAGGCAAGTATCGTCCCCTCTGCCGATTCCTCTGCAGCCCTTCTTCCAGGCAAGTATCGTCCCCTCTTCCTATTCCTCTGCAGCTCTTCTTCCAGGCAGGTATCGTCCCTTCTGCCTATTCCTATGCAGCTTTCCTTCCAGGTATCGTCCCCTCTGCCTATTCCGCTGCAGCCTTTCTTCCAGACAGGTATCGTCTCCTCTGCCTATTCCTCTGCAGCCCTTCTTCCAGGCAAGTATCGTCCCCTCTTCCTATTCCTCTGCAGCTCTTCTTCCAGGCAGGTATCGTCCCTTCTGCCTATTCCTATGCAGCTTTCCTTCCAGGTAGGTATGCACCTGTGCCTGCAATGTGATTGCTCTTGTCTTTATAAAGACACTTGTAGCTCTTAAGCCTCAGGCTGTCTTTGATTTGCCCCAGGGCTAGAGGGATCCTGCAGCCGGTCAACAGGTATGATAACTCTGTGGCTGGGATTCCTAAAAATCAACACGGAACACACGGTTCCAAAAGGAACCAGCATACAACGCTTTAATTTTACTTGGGACTAGCCCGTGTGATCATTACATAAAACTTACTGTGTCACACTTGATAAATACATAAAACCAAATCATGTAGAGTTATTGTCTCCTCCGCCCCTTTATCAATATTTTTATGTGTTATTATTAGTGTCTGTATGTTTCTCCACACTCAGACGGCCACTAGAGGTGCTTCCTAGTCCAGTGCTGCACAGTGTACAGCACTGGCATTCAGCGTCTCCACACTGTGCATGGAGGTGCTGAACGTTCCTCATAGAGTTATATTGATTAATTGCATCATTATGATGAGATGCTGATTGGCGCAGCACAGTGTTTTGCCGCACATGCATAATAGCCTCCCAATGCTTGCTTTCCTATGGGAAAGCATTTTATTGGCTGAGATCATCAAGATTGATGATCTCAGCCATGGAGCGGGAGTCAGCCACAGCAAGACCGGCTACACGTGGGATTAAGAACACCTTTAATCTCTGTAGAGAGAGGGGGCGGTCACCTAAATAGGTAGTTAAACATGATAGTGTCAGGAATACATGTTTGTATTCCTAACACTATTGTGTTCCTTTTAAGTTAAGTCTGGATACTTTCAAGTCCACAATATGCTTTTCTGTCATTCTTTTTCTGATCTACCTGTACCTAAGGTCTGGTCTGTGCTTTGCATGTTAGTATCATCGTAGTCATCTATATTAGACAGACTTTTTTCAGATTTTTGACTGTCATAATTGAATGTCCCTCTTATCACTTTGAACTGTTCAAGCTGACAATGAGTTAAATGCCATGTGTGGGGTTCTAATAGTGACAGCACCACAACAGATTGTGACTGTTGTCTTCAGCTGCTGAGAATTATTTCCACAAGAAATTAAGATTTAATTGTCCATGACTTCCACTAGAACAACTGTTACATCTCAACAGAGATGCACGCAACTCCGAGACGGAGTCCAGGATTCCTGCAGCGCTGGCAAGGGAAAAAACTTATCAATCTTTAGTAAACAGCAGTTTATTTTTAATTGGGTTATTTTTAAGTTCCTTTAATGATATTTTTATTAGTCTTAATGTTTTAAGGTTCTTGAGTCAAATGTATGAAATATATTAGTCCTAATATTTTAATGTCACTAAAACCCATTGCACCTGTTAATTAATATGTCTTAAATCAAAACAAATCTCTATTCTTAGCTGTAACTCTTTGATATTTAAGGAAATATTACTTACTGTAATATATGCAATTTAATATAATATAATATGATTGTATAGAGTGTGAATGTAATGTGAATCAGTGTGTGAATGCAAAAAATATGTGCATGCATATGGGAACATGTATTTTGAGAACATAGGCCTCAAATTAATATTTTTGGAAAAAAGTTTAAAATACATTTTTCTAAATATTAAAATACCAAAAATATATAATTGAAAAAAAATCACACTTTTAAATTATTTTGGGGAATATTAAATAATTTTCAAAGCCTACCAAAACATGTTAACTTGAAGCTGTAATTGCTTTGAATGCCTACGTGTATAACCTTTCTATGCCTATACACTGATCAATTAAAACCACTGACAGGTGAAGTGAATAACATTGATTATATTGTTACAATTTCATCTGTCAAGCATGTGAATGGCAGCAAGTAAACAATTAGTTCTTGTAATAGAAGCAGGAAAAATGTGCAAGTGAAAAGATCTTAATGACTTTGACAAGGGCTAGACAACTGGGTCAGAACGTCTTGTGGGATGTACCTTGTATGCAGTGGTTAGTACCTAACAAAAATTGTACAAGGAAAATCAATGGGGCTGCGTAGCTGCAGACTGGTCAGAGTGCCCATGAAGACCCCAGTCTTCTGCCGAAAGTACCTTAGGGAGGTGAGCATCAGAACTGGACCATGGATCGATGGAAGAAAGCTGCCTGATCTGATGAATCACGTTTTCTTTCAGAACAGACAGACAGATGGCCGGATAGATGTGCGTGGGTCGTTTACCTGGGGAAGAGATGGCACCTTGGGTCCTGACATTCATGTGGATGTTACTTTGACCCGTACCACATACCTAGAGATTGTTGCAGACCATGTACACCCCCTCATGGCAATGGTGTTCCCTGATGGCAGTGACCTCTTTCAGAATGATACTGCAAAAAAATTTAAGGAACGAATATGAGAAAGAGTTGAAGGTGTTACCATGACTTCCAAATAACCCAGATCTCAATCTATCTTATGGTGCACCTCTCTGAATAGATGCTGATTGGTGCGGAAATTGCTGCACATGAACAATAAGCCCCCAATGCTTCTCTATAGAAAAGCATTGGGTTAGCTGAGATCATCAGTGATAATGCCTGCACTGGCCATCAGGTAAGCTGGGGAAATACCCAGTGGGCTACGAGGTCCATGGGCCGACACTGATAGAGGAACTTAAAGGTTCTTCCCTGCCAGGCCATGCAGTACCTTAACTGGCCCACTAGACTCTAACGCTGGGCACAAGCAGCCACAGACTAAGGTCTGCCACAAGGGAGCACTGGTCAGTCAGAGCATTGCCGCGGGTAACCATGTCAACGCTCTGACTGTAAGTGCCAGATCTTGAGAAATACTCATGCTGGGAAACCAGCAGGGCAGGTGCAAGGATTTTTGCCGCCCTAGGCAAAAGTAAAGTTTGCCGCCCCCCCCCATGTGACATCACAATGCCCCACCCATATGATCTGCCATGTTAACTAACGCCAGTGCTGCAGTGCCGCCGTGTTTACATTAAAAGGCCTGCAAGGACAGGCTATAGACACCAGAACCACTACATTAAGCTGAAGTGGTTCTGGGGACTAGAGATTAGTGCCACGAATAATATACTAGATTGCCTACTTACAACCAGATGAGGATGATGATGGGCTCTAGCTGCAGTCTGGCTCCACTGGTCTGGTGTAGAACAGGCTCACTGAAGGCTGTTTGTAACTGTGGCCACAAAAATCAATGTTCTGGGAGAACGGGAAGCAGCTCCATTTTTTTAAGGCCCTTTACACAGCTCAAGGTCTGGGTCCCAGGGTCCACCTTCATGTTCCACCAATGAGTTTGTTCACAGGGGGTGGAGTAGGGGGATACGATATGTGTGTAAGGAATGCATTGTGTGAATCTGTGTTTGTATGTGTAAGGGCTGCAAGGTGTGTTTCTGTGTATGTACGGGATGCAGTGAGTGCGTCTGTAAGGGGTGCATTGAGTGTGTGTAAGGAATGCATTGTGTGTTTCTGTGTGTGTAAGGGATGCATTGTGTGTAAGGGTTGCATTGCTTATGTATGTGTTTCTGTGTGTGTAATGCATTGTGTGTTTTTCTGTGTGCAAGGGGTGCATTGTCTTTGTGTGTTTGTGTGTGTGATGGATGTCAATCTCTTCTCCCCCCTCTCCCTCCCTTGTCACTCTCTTCTCCCACGCTTTACCTGCCCTGTACCACTTTTGTCCTCTTAAATCCCACTTAAAGGGGAAACCAGTGACAAACAGCAAACACATCACAAGCGTGTTAATAAATTTGCTTGTGCCACACAAGCAAAGCTGGGGCATTTTCTACCCGAGAGCATTTCAGCGGGGCTCTGCATATTGGATTCATTGGAGGGACATCAAACTAACTTACCGTACTCATTTTGTGGGATCATGCTTGTGATTGGTGATGATATAATTCGCCCCCTACTTGGCCCCTCCTACTGGGCTGCTCTGTCTTTAAATGCCCAGGCCAAACTTTTGTCCCAGTCTGGCTCTGTCAGCAATGATAATGTGTGCCAGGTATACAGAGGCAAACTTGTCTAGACCAGCTGGGAAAAGGATGAAAGGAAAACTGTTTTACTTTCACATTTAAAGGGCGAAACCTACATCTAAATCTGATAGAAGAAACTCTAATGTTGAAAATAAATGTCTGATCTCCAACCCTAATTCTATCTCTACTCTTAACCACACAAACCTTCAGAGGCTAGCAAATCCTTATCTTAAATGACCACTCTAGGCACCCAGACCACTTCAGCTTAATGAAGTGGTCTGGGTGCCAGGTCCCTCTAGGATTAACCCTTTTTTTTTATAAACATAGCAGTTTCAGAGAAACTGCTATGTTTATCAGTGGGTTAAGCCTTCCCCCTAATCCTCTAGTGGCTGTCTCATTGACAGCCGCTAGAGGCGCTTGCGTGCTTCTCACTGTGAAAATCACAGTGAGAAGCACGCAAGCGCCATAGGAAAGCATCAATAATGCTTTCCTAGAGGAAATAGGGAAAGGCTTAACCCATTCATAAACACAGCAGCATTCTCTGAAACTGGCGGTTTATGAAAAAATGGGTTAACCCTAGCTCGACCTGGGCGCACTTCTTAAGCTGAAGTGGTGGGTGCCTAGAGTGGTCCTTTAAGTGTGTGTGCATCTGCATGCACTGGCGTACATACCGCGGTCGCAGGGGTCGCAGCCCTGTAACCCCTGCGACCAGCTGCCCACCGCCATGTGTTCCGGCCCGCGCGGGGGGGGGGCCCACGGATCAATTTTCGCACCGGGGCCCCATGGGTCATGTGTACGCCACTGACCCTGCTGATTTAAAACATACCTCTTAATGTTCAGCTTTTATTCAGCATTCTAAATGTAGACAAAAAATAATATTCCTTCCATAGACTGGATATGGTGGAGATAAGAAATATTGTGTGCAAAAAGCAAAAGCTGTATGATGCACAATTAGAGCAGGCATGCTCCAATAGAAAGTGCAGAGACAGCAATTCAAACTTTAATTTTCCCCTCCCAGGACCGCATTGTGAAAATCAAATTCTTTCCATTTTTTTTTTTTTTTGCTGTTTGAGATTAGGTTGTATTGACTCCACTTATTAGGCTTTACTGCCCCTTTAATTTCTTCCAACACAGTTTGCCGATAGTGAATTTTAGGTAATAAATGTGGAACAATTCCAACATTTACCAAGCAAATCTGCAATAATTATATTGATGACCATGTTTTCGAAGGGCAGTTTGTTACTCAGCAAGCCATGTATTGGTATGTGAATAGTTTGTAGTTCTGTGTTAGTCACTAGATAATCTTGCAAGATATTCAGAGAATCTCACTTGTGTAGTAAATATGCATTACTAGAGGTGTTAGCTTACATCTCACTGCAAGCTCATGACATCAGCTGATCAAGAATTAGATAGAGTGGGTTTCAGAAAGGTTCTGCTTATTTCTTCAAATATAGCTCCCCTAAAGGAGAACCGTTACCTCCCAGATTGCCTACTTGTCCATTTTATTTATTGAGCACATTCCAGTGCTAAATCCTCCCCATTTACATCTTAGCATCACTTTTTAGAACACATTTTTTTTTAATATACGTAACCTCACGATGTTTCTGTTTTTCATCCACATTTGCATGCTGTGCGCTGGCTGTACCTGCAGTGAACTGGATTGTGATGCAATTAGTTAAATCTTTAACTAAATGAAAAAGCCATATGTGATTTTTATTGTTTTATTCAATTTTAGAATTTCCAGAGAAAAAAAAATCACCATTAATCAAAAACATTGTTTCTGAAATATTTGAATGGGCACTGCTGCGGGTTCAGTTGCCATACAATGAACATACAGACATTATGGCCTTGATTTTATTTTTTTGGATAAGCTTTTAAAATTATTTTTTCAAAATATTAAAATGTGTATTGAAAAAAATATATTTGAAATCATTTTAAAGGGTTATCCAAAATTTTAAACCTATACAATTTTTAGCCTATGTTATATAGAGAGAACACACCTCATGTAAAGTTGGGCAAATCTGATATTACAAAAGAAGAAAGTAAAACTCCCTCATTTTGATGTATTTGTTACAAGGGGAATTGTTTTAGCTGCAACAATTCTTTCATTATACATTTTTAAAGGATCACTATAGTGTCGGAAAAACATACTTGTTTTCCTGACACTATATAACTCAGGACCCCCCTCCCTTGGCGCTGAAGGGATTAAAACCCTTTCAGTTACTTACTTTAATGCAGCGCCGGGCTCCCTCGGGGCTGGTGATCTCTCCTGCCCTGCCGACGTCAGCTCCCGAGTGGAGCGGAATGCGCATGAGCGGCAAGAGCCACGTGCGCATTCAAACAGTCCATAGGAAAACATTTCTCAAAGCACTAGAGGCTGGATTAACCCTGCAATGTAAACACAGCACTTTCTCTGAAACTGCTATGTTTACATCTGAAGGGTTAAATCCTGGGGGACCTGGCACCCAGACCACTTCTTCGAGCTGAAGTGGTCTGGGTGACTATAGTGTCCCTTCAAGTCATAGAAAGTTGGTATGGTGGTCCGACCCATTAAACTTACACATAAGCAATGTCAGTTTTGTCCAGTTTGGATGGCATTTATTGGTTGAGCATGTTACACGACTAAAAAAAAATAGTATATAGTATATTGCATTAATATGCCGCAGGAGTGAAATGACCAATTCTTCTACTGCAATCAACGTAGTAATTTCCAACACTGCAGCCTACTACCCGGGGCACTTTTCATGTACCGCTCCACACACACAACATGAAGCATTTATACGAGTGCCCTAAATATATTTAACATACAACAAGCAATGCTGAGTTCTGTGATATTCTTTCACACCAATCATTGTGTGTAAAGTGAGGAGAGAGAGATACAACAAGGTAGAATAGAGGGGTAGGGAGGTTTTTAAATCCAAATGGGAGACAGGTTGTTCATGTAGGGCAGTTTGTACGGTGATCCATACGTTTTCCTGTTCTTCTCTCGTCTCACCCTGTAGCTATTACTAACACCTGTTTTTTTTGCACCTGTTTCTATGATGATCGTCTAACCAGCCTTTAAAAGCCAAATGCCCCCAGTAATCTATTCTGGAACATTAGAGCAGTTCTTGTTCTAATGCTCTATGGGTGAGCTTGGCAGCAACACAAGTCATCCGAGTTACTGTTATTTGATTACTGGGATTTGCCTCAAGATTCCTTGAAAGCTAGTTCCCTACAGAGATCAGTTATCTGATCCTGCAAGTAAAGTCAAGTTATGGTTAAACTGAAAGTTGGCTTGGGACTGTGCTACAGCACTGCTAGTTACGAGATTTAGGATTAAAAGTACTCTTAGCATCATACCTACTACAGCTCATATCAGTAGTTATGGTAGAAGGAGACTATGAACGTATTCTATCTGGGTTTTGCTATGCTGTTATCAGAACCGATGGGGGAGATTTAGCACAGCATTACATTCTGAAAAGTGTCGCAAAGTTCTAAAATTCTCATGATGATCACTCCACTTTTTTTGTTTTTGTAAACTGTGCACCACTTTCTGAAGCGATTTAACAACCTTACCCCTCCCCCATCAATTCTACAGTACTGAATGGGTCAACTTTGATTCATCTCATCCAGAAAACCTGCAGCAATTCATCATTCACATTCCCCCGAGATCACGTAACTGATCTAGAAAAACCATTTGAGCTTGACATTGCAACTTGGCTATTAAAGAATTAGGCCGGTTTATTAGGTCAAGCAGTACTTATAAACACAATGATATTCCAACATGGGTCCATTCTGAAAAGGGAAAGCTTGAACCAACACATTAATGCAAACGACTCATGTCCATATTTAGGAGGGGCAGTCCCTATTTTGGGCCCAAATCACTTTTTTCTATCCTATTGTCTCTCTCTGTTGATGCAGTGTTTTTATTGTGTCTGAATGTCTGTTAGAGCTCTAGCCTATCACTAATTGCAATCCGCAAGGTATAAATTAACACAGGAGTAGCTGGTGAAAACATTTACGTCTTTAATTTAAACAAAAAGAGTATCTGCTTACATTTAAAATTACTGCTCCCAGCAGCCACTATTGATGGTCCAGATCTGACCAAAGTTCCAGAGCGCCACTTAGATGCTGCCACTATTCAGACTCCACCCTCTGTGAGATGACTGTGTGATAACATATTTATGCATTTCACCCAATGATTGTGCTTCCTCAGAATGCATCATCAGAGTCCCAGTCACTCCCTTTCACACCACGCAAATTAAAACCCTAGTTCTCCTCCTCCTAATCCTTAACAGTTGGTGGTCGTTTTCTTCATTCGTGTACATTAAAACAAAGTAACAATTATGTAATAAAACACATTGTACCTGAAACTCTAAGCTTATCAGCAGCACCCAGTCCAAAGCTTTCTCGAAATCTCAGGCCATGGCTGGAAGGAGACTGGCAGAGAGAACCGGCTTGAAGAATTAGAGTTAAACTGTTGGTGGACAGTCTAACCTAATGACGTTGTTATGGTGCCCAGAGTGTTTCCTAATATGCTTCTTTTTTTTTTTGTATTGCTACATGCTTATGGCAAGTTTTCAGGATCCACCATAAACATTTTGTTTGCATTTTAAATTATTTTAAATTTATATAAACATCCCAGCACGTTCTACTTTTTATTCATTTTGTGACTCACATTGTTGGTGTGTAAATAATGATGCAATTGCCTATTTTTTTT
This sequence comes from Pelobates cultripes, assembly GCA_933207985.1. NCBI lineage: Eukaryota > Metazoa > Chordata > Amphibia > Anura > Pelobatidae > Pelobates > Pelobates cultripes. The sequence goes on from OW240913.1 coordinate 331,033,954, forward strand.
TTTTTTTTATAGAACAAATAATGTCCCACCTACTTAGGAATTGGATAGACTTGTTTTAAAGGGTTCTTGAAGAATGATTTGAAAATCTGTTTTGAGCATCAAGTAGCAGAGAATGTGCTAGAAACCAACAATCCTTTTTATCAACATTGTTCAAGTCTGAATTGGACGTCATAGGAGATGTAAAATGGTTAATGCAGAGAAAATCCCCAACAATAAAGTATTTTGTATCAAGTTATTTAGCTTGGAACATCTGTCATAGAAAAGAGCTTCGGAAACGAGAAACTGCGTTTATTTTCTTATCACTTACTGACATCTACTGGTGGCAATATGAATTCAATAATACGGGAGGTTTCCCAACCGTAAAACAAACTGGGATATTCTTTCAAGTACCGTGAAAAAGAAAACGCTAAATATTACCATGTGGCCTACTTACTCTGTAACAGTAAACGCTATTCCAAATTCCCTCTGATTGTGTATTAAAACGCATAATCTATTCTGTAAAGGGATCTATTCACTACAGTGACTTGTGGCTCGTTGACAATTTTTTTCTTAGTCAGCTAAATATTGAAAGTCAGTTGTTAATTCAGCACAAAGTTATAGATTAGTGACTAAAATGAAATAAAATGTTCCGGCAATCCTTCAGTTTGTGTTTCACTTATTTGTTTATTTGGTACAAATAATTAACATAGGAAATGGTTCTTTATTTTGATAAATGTCCTCTATTTGCACAAAATGTTATCCGTTAGCATTGGGCACCCAGTAAAAGGAAGTTAAATTAACGGGTGTCGGAACATTTTCTTTGTTATGTCTTGTTTTTGTTTTTGATAGTACAATATAAATAAACGTGTGAACAAGACATAAAAATACTTTAAAAGCAGAACTAAGTTCAGTAATACTTCATTTAATAAAAAAATATATCAAATAATATATACATTATTTATATACATAAATAGCGCTGACAGACCTAAAATGTGATTCCAGTTGGAGTACAATAAATAATACATACAGACTCCAATTCATTCACCTTTACTGTACCCACCAATTGCCACATGAAAAACACACCATGCATCTTCATGATAGCACCAGTATGACATCCAGCTATAAAAAAAACTGTATCCCACAAACAGAACCAACATGACACCCATGTTTACTTACAAATCCACATTGCTTCTAACAGCTAACATTTACAAAACACGCACTCAATTTAAAACTGCTTCTATCTTCAATGTAGTGATTGCATTAAATGCGTACATGTGTTTGCATGTCCAAGAGGAAATATAGATTGTTTTAGTAAAAGGATACTATAGGCACCTATACCACTTCATCTCATTGAAGTGGTCTCGGTGCAGTTACCCTGTCCCCTTAACCCCACAATGGTAACCCTTACACTGCGAGTTGGGGCGGTAGGTGAGAGACCCAAGGAAGGGTGGAGTGCGAGGGAGCTATAGTGCTAGGAATACAACTTTGTATTTTTAGCACTATAGTATCCATTTAATGTCAGAACATGGGATAGACACAGAGACATCTGATTATGTTCCAATCATAGTATCTTTGTTCTGCTTGGAATGTGAGCAATAGATGATGTACTGCTAGGTTGGATACAGGACAGTTGTCATTAAATTTTCAATTCTAATCTTTAAATGTTTTTTACATCTAACTTAAAGGGTTACTTGAAGCACCATGACCACTTTTCACTATGAAATGCTGAACATACAGGGATTAATCTCCTAGCTCCCCAGCTGGCTAATATCAATTCTTTGCAAAATCTGTGACTTAATATGTGTGCAATCGCAGTGATACTCCAATATATGCTTCTATTAGTCTGACTCAGTTATCACTGCAGCAGCAGTTGATGGCAGGAAGATAGATACTAGAGGTGTGAGCTGTGTTTAACCCTTGATTAAAACGTTCCGCATCTCCAAAATGAAAATGTGTTTTTTTTTTTAAATCTCTTTTTATTGAGAGTTTGTCATTTATTCCATATTGAGTCACGTGAGAAGATAGGCGGAAACACGCAGGTTTCCATAGTACTGTACAATAATTGGACATACGAGATGCGCAGATCTCTAACATAATAGTATAATAAAATAACAGTATGAGACACACAGGTCTCTGAACATCCTAGGTGGCTAGCCAATAACATGAGAACATGAAAACATTTTATTTTGATATAGAAGAAATGGGAAGGTCGCTTAACTGATCAGGTCTGTCTGTTTGCAGCCGCTGTGTGGTCTCCTAGTGGGGCCTGCAGTCATATGTTGGTGTTCAAGTGGTGTGAAAATGAAAATGTTTTACATTGTGAGAGAAAAACAGCAAGGCCACTGCACCATGGCCACTAAGATAAAGTGGTCTGGGTGATCACAGTGGTCCTATAAACAGTGATGGGTAAGCATATATCCAAGGCCAGGGCCGGACTGCGGCCGCAGGTGAGCCAGGGCCTACGGACAGGCGGCTGGCTCACCTGCGGCCGCAGAGGGAGCTCCTTTGGCGGCTGCAGGGGGAGCTGGCTGTCCTGTCTCTGCTCCCCCTCCCCAGCGCACTACAAAGAGACCGGGGCCGGAATATGACATCATATTCCGGCCCCGGTCTCATTAAGCAGTGCGCTGGGGAGGGGGAGCAGAGACAGAACAGCCAGCTCCCCCAGCGGCCGCCAAATGAGCTCCCCACAGGTAGAAATTGTGTGTGTCAGTGTGAATGTATGTGTATGTGTGTGTGTCTCTGTCTGTCATGGTGTGTGTGTGTCTCTGTGTCATGGTGTGTGTGTGTCTGTCTGTGTCATGGTGTGTGTGTCTCTGTCTGTGTCATGGTGTGTGTGTGTGTGTGTCTCTGTCTGTGTCATGGTGTGTGTGTGTCTGTCTGTGTCACGGTGTGTGTGTGTCTGTGTCACGGTCTGTCTGTGTCATGGTGTGTGTCTGTCATGGTATGTGTGTGTGTATGTATGTTTTTTTACTCACTTTTTTTTTCACCCCCACGTCGTGCTGGTCTCCCCTCAACTGGCCCTGCCTCTATGGCTGAGATCATCAAGCTTGATGATTTCAGCCAATCCGCACTGACACAGGAAGCACCTCTAGTGACCGTCTGAGTGTCTGCAGGGACAGGCTATAGACACCAGAGCCACTACATTAAGCTGTGTGTGTGTGCGCGCCTGCTAGTGAGTGGGCTTGCTTGTGTGTGTGTGTGCCTGCTACTGAGTGAGCTTGTGTTTTTATGTCAATGACCTTATGTATATCACTGAGATTGTTTGTTTGTCTATGAGGCTGTGTATTAATCAGCTTGTGTCAGTTAGATTGTCTGTGTCTGCATGTGAGTATGCTTACTGTATAATTAAAAATTTTACTCTGAAAGGACCAATATTTTATATTGGGAAAAAAAGCAATATATATCAATCATCTAGGGTGGCAAGACATAGCATTACATATTACATACGACAATATATGGCGCAATGACTTATGGGGCTGGCATAGATTTTTTTTTCCAGGGCTGCTTTGGGCAGTTGCCCTGGGCCCAGTTGCTCCTGGAGGGCCCCAGAGCGGCTGCCCCGTGGGCCCTGCGATTTGCGCAGCCGCCATGGAAAAGGTGGTGCGGCTGCACTGGTCTGCACACTAAGGAGGACCCCCGGGTGGCCCATGCACTAAAGGCCATGTGTGAGCAGGGGACCGGTCGGGCGCAGTGTTGCTTAAACAGTGCGACCGTGTCTCTTCCTGTTTGTCAGGCGGCTGGGAGGAGGTGAGTGCCGCGCGTCACTTCCTCCCACTGGAGATCAGAGTCGCGTGGGAGTAGGAAGGCAAGGCGGAGCGGAGTTCCAGAAGATAACTCCTAACTGCCTCAGCCTGCCACCGGACCTCAGGGAAACCACCCTCCAGAAAAAGGTAAGAACCTGGAGGGTGGCTAAAGGTAGCAAGTTTCAGTATGTCTGTGTGCGTGTGTGTGTGTGTGTGTGTGTGTATGTCAGCATGCCTGTGTGTGTGTATTTCAGTATGCCTGTGTGTATATGTCAGTATTCATGCCTGTGTGTATGTCAGTATGTCTTTCTGTGTGTGTGTGTGAGTGTGTGTGTGTGTCAGTATGTCTGTCTGCATGTGTCTCAGTATGTCTGTCTGTGTGTGTGTCAGATATACTGACACACACACACAGACATATAGACATACAGCCCCCATGGACCACGTGGTGCAGCTGCACAGAGCCATACCGGCCCGCACACTAAGGAGGCCCCCCAGATGGCCCATGCACTAAGGCCCCTTCCTGTTTGGCAGCCGGCTGGGAGGAAGTGGCTGCCAGAGACCGGAGATCAGTGTCGCGCGGGATGAGGAAGGCAGGGAGGAGATGCGTTCCCAAAGATAACTCCCAACTGCCTCAGCCTGCCACTGGACCCCAGGGAAACCACCCTCCAGAAAAAGGTAAGAACCTGGAGGGTGGCTAAATGTAGCATGTGTATCAGTATGTCTGTGTGTGTCCATATGTATCTGCAAATGTGTCAATATGCCTGTCTGTGTATATGGCTTTGTAAGTATGTTTTGAATCTCTCTTCTTTAGTTCTTCCACTGCATTGGGTTGAAAAGTGTGATTAGGGGTTGGATGTAATTGGGGGGAGGGGCAGGGCCCAGGGGCACAAGAAAATGCTTTGCCCAAGGTCCTATTCATATTATAGACAGCCCTGAATATATCCTCAAAAGTAGTTAACATTTGTGAAAGTTGGTGTAAACAGATATAACGGTAAAGTAAGCCATATTTATAACCCCAATTAAAATAGGAAATGATATGACCACACAATGTGGTTAAATCCTAATATTTTATACATGAGACTGGGGATTTAGGTAACTTTCAAAAGGTAAAACATCAAATCCAAGATATAATTAATTAATCCACTTTGATTCAGATCTATAAATGAAATACCCTAATTCCACATGGTCTTAAGGAAGAAATAGAGCAACTGTCTGTATAATAGGTCATTACTAGAGTGGGCTGCCCAACACCGGTGATCAAATAAATGAATTATAAAAACATGGGGTGTGGGCGCTCCTGTTGTAAAAATATGGTATGAATACAAATTAAAAGACAAATATAGCTCTAATAGATAAAAACACGGCCACAGACTGAATACAATCAAACTCTAAAAGGACAATCTAATACTGTGGGAATACGATCCAGCTCTACATAAGGCCTGTGAGACTATAATGCCATAGGTAACGACTATTATCACAGTGTACCCAATGTGTAAAAGTAACAAAACAGAGATTGTATCTAAACCATGGCATAAAAACATAGACACAAACTCTACACTATAAAAGAAACCTTAATATAAGTGGAAATCCCTTATGAAAAAGGGGATTGATCCACTAAACAGTGAAAAGTATAAATATGGAAAATAGCATATAGTCACAGTAATAGAATCTGAGATTTTCTCCGAAAGAAAATCACGCAACAAAAGATAATATAATAAACATAAACAGCAAGCTTGCAAATGACAAAAAAATTACTTATCCGTTGGGGGCCCCCTCCACATATTGAGAATGATGTGGTTAGTCAGTGGGTATTCCGGAGGTCCAGATGTCCAGCGAGCTCAACCCCAGCTTACAGAGTGTTAGTCTCCGTGTGCACTCGAACCGCAGGCTGTATTGTTTCGGTGTTCTGTGACACTCAGCCGCGATAGGGGAGCACAAACAGCTGGAGACACGAGATAAGCAGCGGCCGGTAACTTCAAAAAAGGCAGCGGCTGTCTTGTAGGAGTGGATCAGTTGTCCAGGCGTGTTCAAACTGGTGGACCAGACATCTACGCGTTTCGTCTTTGTCTGAGACAAAGTTTCATATTAATTACATTTGTAAATATATATTTCCTTTTCAGATAGATTATTCACGTATTCTTAATCAGAATTGTAAATTATTATATTAGTTTAGGAATGCAGTAATGAAGTCACTCAGATTGTGTAACTGGTGTATAGTAGCTACCAATACTAATATCGTTTGATTGCATTTTGAACACTCCCGGTATTGGGTATATAAGAGACAGTATCAGAGATGGACCAGTGTCTTGATAAATAGTGATGTCCCAAACGGTTCACCGAACGGTTCGCCGCGGACTCATCATTGAGTAAACTTTGACCCTGTACCTCACAGTCAGCAGACACATTCCAGCCAATCAGCAGCAGACCCTCCCTCCCAGACCCTCCCACCTCCTGGACAGTATCCATTTTACATTCATTGTGAAGCTGCATTCTTAGTGAGCTGTCCAGGAGGTGGGAGGGTCTGGGAGGGAGGGTCTGCTGCTGATTGGCTGGAATGTGTCTGCTGACTGTGAGGTACAGGGTCAAAGATTACTCAATGATGAGTCCGCGGCAAACCGTTCGTACAGAGACGAAACGCATAGATGTCTGGTCCATCTGTTTGAACACACCAAGACGGCTGATTCACTTCTGCAAGGCAGCCGCGGCCTTTTTTGAGGTTACCGCCCGCAGCTGACCTTGTGACTCCAGCTGTTTGTACTCCCCCGTCGAGCACTCTGTGAGCTGGGGTTAAGCACACTGGGCATCTGGTCCTCTGGAATCCCCACTGACTAACCACATCATTCTCAATACGTGAAGGGTCCCCCCAAGGATAAGTAATTTTTTGCCATTTGCGCCCACACCCCATGTTTTTATAATTACATTTGAAAAGTATCTGAGTTTTAGAAATCAAGTCGGTAATGTAACATCGGTAAGATGCAAGATCTGTAATAGCCATCTCATTGGACGTAAGATTTAGCCATGTGTCATGAAAAGTGTCTGTCTGGGCTTGTTAAAAAAATCTGTTCCAATTTGTTAAAAAGTTTTTACAATAGACTGAAAAGTGTTTGTCTTTCCTCTTAATTTATTTATTAATTACTGGTATTTATAAAGCGCCAACAGATTCCGCAGCGCTGTACAGTTAGTAGAGAACGTACAGTATACACAGACAAATACAAAAGGTAGAGATCTAGCCATTTAAGCTCTTTTATGCAAAGTGCTTATAACTAGGACACAGTATGAATCTTCTGCATGCATTCAGCCTACTTTCTACAGCAAAATAACAATTGTGTAAGAATACCAGAAAACAGAAAGCATTTCTGGTGCAAAAAAAAAAAAGTGAAAATATTAATGAACAGAATGCATTGTACAAAAAAAAATAATGCAACATTACAACTCGTGGGGGAGCATGGAGTGTCTCTTTTAGTGATAATTACATTTGTATGCTTAGTTTGGCATTTGATATATAAACCAATGCTGCTTAATGTATGATCTAAATAAAATGAATACAATGGTTCATTAGTGAATTCCAAAACTTTTTTAGTTTACTTAGAAAGTTGTTCTAAAATGTTTAGTGTATTCCATCTAAATTCTTTACATGTTACATTTTTTGTGTTTTGCAAGAATTAATTGTGGGTTTTAGGAATTTTTCATTATTTGCTAAAGTATAATGTAGTAGATTTGTGGAGGATTTATGAAACTTTATCTTGGAAGGCATTTGTGATCTCCAGCACAACATACTTTGATCTGTGTGGGCTTTATTTGCCATGGCTATAACAGATACTTTAGCAACTAAATACACATATATATAGTTAATACAATGTTAAACAAAAATCTGCACACCAGTCAAGCCATAAGACTTGCTTTTCCCACAGAAATCCCATAACTGCAGCGATGATACAACCGCAAAGGGATTTCTGTGGGAAAAGCAAGTCTTATGGCTTGACTGGTGTGCAGATTTTTGTTTAGCATTGTATTCATTATCCACAGACTTCAGACTTTCCCCACCATAACCTACTTATATATATGTTATAAATAAATCCTTCTGAAATTGTGAAAACATAAAAAATAACGCAAAAGGCACAATTTTTAAGTCAGAAACAGCCACCCCCTAATTAAACAACAGTTTTTCAGCAACACATTGATAGATAGATCTGTCAGTCTCCATACTATATCTTATGGAGACTGACAGACATGGAGTGTTGATGTTGATGTTGATGTTGACCCTGACTATTCTTGGCCAGCCTATTGAGGATAACTTAACCCCATGGGCCCTTACCTCCTTGCTCTATCCTATGCTGCCAATTGTAGGTATGTGAATGTACAGTGCCCCTTGTTGCTTGTAATTTGTTTTAGAACTGCACTTCACTAATAGTGCAAACAGAACGAACAGAGATCTGTTCAAAAAAACCCAGACAACTTTAAGTCCTAGAAACAAACAGCAGTAGGGGAAAAAGGGGAAACAGAGGCCAAATTGCTATATACTTCTTTGACCTGGGGGCCGGTTGATAACATCCTCTGATCTCCCCAGTCAGCCTCAGAAAAAGATGAATGCTGCCAACTAGGCAATTGCCAGCTTGGCCAAAGGCCTTTCCATGCCTGAGTATTACATACATTAGAGATCCATTCAACAAACTCTTGAGATGCTATCTAAACAAAGGATATTTCGAATAAGCAGAAATTATATAAGCATTGCAAAATCTGAGTAAAACAGTTCAACTGAATGGAAAGAAAACTGGGTACGTAGTAAAAATAATTTGTGGAATATTTTGCTTAGTACCCAGAATTTTAAGACTTGACTGGAGGCAACTTTTGCCTTTTTAGCAACTTTTGTTCGTTTGTTTTATATTTTTTTAGGTGATACATATCATGACATAAGGAGTATGCAGTTCCATAAGAAAGGTGTCTACTGCAACCGGGCTTGCAGTCCTAAATTGGCTTTCATCTTTGGTCACCATGAGGGTCCAAGGGATCGCACAGACGTAGATGTAGATATACTCAGGTAAATGTAAAATGTAAGAGCTTTCGACTTGAATATGTAAGGAGCTTGATCCTGACATGTGGATGCCTGAGGGGATTTAGTGATCTGATTCTTCATTAAAGGTGAAATGCTTAGTTAGTTATTTTGACATGACCTATGTTAATTAAAACCATGCTGATTATTACTAATGACATTGCTAATGATAATGTTCTTCCAAAATTAATTCCTGAATATTATCCTTTAATAACGCTTTTTAATGCTTTCCCAGCCACAAAAGTTAAGCTAATAGGTCTCCAATTTTCAGGCAAAAAATGTTGAACCCTTTTTGCATATAGGAACCACATCTGCCTTCCTCCAATCCTCTGGTACAATTCCTGAAAGAAAAGAATTCTGAGAGATGATATAAAAGGTTCACTTTTTTCCCACACTTAGAATACCGTCAGGGCTTGGAACTTTGTTAAACTTTGTTTAACTTTGTTAAAATGTCTGCATTTTTCTGGTCTTCATTAACTAACACACCCATCTCTGTTGTCAGTGTACCTACACTTGAATTTTTTTTTGTGTTTTGTTTTTAGAATTTATGTACTTAAAAAAAATTGGGGTTGGTTTTGCTCTCTTTGGCTATCACTTACTTAATTTCTAGTTTATTCATTCTAATCGGCTTTTTTGCGTGCATTATCTAATATAGGATGCCTCTGATTTGTCAGATTTAAATGGCCTTTTCTTATTTTTAATTTCTTGGTTTACCTTCCCACTAAGCCACATTGGTTTTTAATTTGTTTATTTATTTGTAATTTTTTAAAAAAATTTTTTTACCCAATGGTACCTACTGAGAAGTGTATCTTTCAATTGTTTGATTGAAGATATCCTATATACTGTATATTTAGTGGGGTTTTTTCACTAAAGAGTTTATGCCAGTCAATATGTTGTAAAGCTGCCATAATCTTATTGAAAATAGCCTTTTTAAAATTACATGTTTAATATACCTAATGCACAACTGCTTTTTTTGAGTTTATTACAAAAGCCACCATACTGTGTTCGCTATGTCCAATAGTACTCCCCTACTTGAATGTTTGTCAAAAGATCAGCACTGCTTGTTATAACCAGATTTAAATAAGCATCCTTTCTAGTTGGTGCTTGTACCAGTTGTGACATGAAGGTGTCCTTTAAGAGGTTCAAAAAGCTGACCTTGCTAAACTACTTGTCCCTCTATCCCAATTTATGTCCAGGTTATCAATATTTCCAATAATTAAAATGTTACCCAGATGTGCAGCTTTCCCAATTTGCACTAAAACTGTTCCTCCTCATCAATATCAACATTTGGTGGTTTATAACAATTTCCAACTAATAACTGATTTCTCTTCTTTTACCCCAAGCAGACATCTACTCATAAAGCTTCCACATTTTCCTCATCACATTCCACTTGCTTAATATTTTGATTTTAACTCATGGTTGCCAAACAAACATACCCCACAACCTATCCTTCCTAACTAATGTGTAACCATTTAAATTAAACTGCCCAGTCATGTGTCTCACCCCACCATGTTTCCATTATGCCTATTAAGTCATATTGTTTAGTGTATGCTATTGCCTGTAGTTCACTCATTTTGTTAATGGGCTACTTGCCTTAGTAAGCATGCATCTAATATCATCATGAATCACTTGTACTTTATGAATTAGTTTATTACTATTATATATCTCCTCGGTTCTCATCTTGCCCTCTCCCCCATCTCTACCGTCCTTATGTTGAGCTAAGCCCATCTACTTTCTGTCTTATCTCCATTTTGTAGGTTTCTGTGTCCCTCCCCCCACCACTAGTTTAAAATCTCCTCCAGTCTTCTAGCCATCTTGTCTCTAAGCACAGCAGACACTCTTCCATTTAGATGCAATCCATCACAGCTGCAGAGATTGTATCCATGCGCAAAATCAGCCCAGTGCTCTAAAAGCCAAACCCCTTATTCCTACACCATGACTTTAGCCATGCATTAACCTCCCTAAACTCCCACTGCCTTACTACTGCAGCGCTCAGCACAGGTAATATCTCTGAAAATACTACCTTAGTTGTCCCTTTCTTCAGTTTGCTTCCTAATTCCATTAACTCATTCTTTAGGATCCTCCATTTTCCTTTGACTTTGTCATTGGTACCAATATGGACCATTACAGCTGAGTCATCCCCAGCCCCTCCTTATAATCCACTTTGCCGGACCAGAGCACCTTGGAGACAGCAGACTATGCAGTTGGAACTTCCAAGAAACAAGAAACCCAGCACACAGGTTCCACACTATGATCCGGCCATAAAACCAAGAGGTGCTCCATACCGAAATAAATACCGCAACTCCAAACAATCTTGCGAAAGCTTGCACCATCAGGATCCAGGAGTGTTGCCTATACTTTTCTTTTTCTCTATACAGTTGAGACAATCAGAGCGGCAGATTACTTTATTTACTTTCTTAATAATAGATACTTTTCTTTCAAATTTAATATTTTACATGTAAAAGGATTTGCAATCCTCTCTTTATTCTATTCGGTTTGTGGAAATAATAAAGGAATTAAAATATAAGCAATGATAAAAAAAGAAAACGAAGAAATACATTTTTTTTTTAGATGTAATATGGTTAAAGCTTCTGAGCTTCTCAGTAATTCATATGAATAAAAGACAGAAGTACGTTACTCAAAGTGAAAAAAAAAGTAAGATTAAATCTAAAAAAATTAAAAACTCACTTGCTTTGTGGCAATATGAATCCATATGCTACATAAATTAAAATAAATCTTAATAGACTTTGGACAGTTTCCATAAATAATAACAGTGTGATACTACAAATAGATTCACATGTTTTTTTTCCAGAAAAGCCTTAAGGATTTTAGAACTTTGGGACTTATTCAGCATGTCAAAACCAAGAGAGAAAACTCCTAAAATTTGATTCATATTATAAAGCCAAATAACTATAAAATCAATACTTTATTCACTGTTCTAGTTCTTTTGTAATTTACCTACAACAGTGTTCATGCCGAGTGCAATATACTGATCATAGAACACAAGAACTATGTTTTTCTATATATTGCAACATCAAATTATTATTCTCTGTAATACATTTTGCAATGGGTTTTCTAACTCACGGACCCACTTTCAATGGAATTTAGTCATATGTATACAAACTAATAGTATAAGGTTTGCAGTGTGCAAGAGGGTATGCTATCTCCTCTGCTTGAGCACGCCACTATTTATTTTTAGTGGTTCACTTATATTTGTTGTTGTATGATATTATGAAATGTTTGAAAGAGAGAGAGAAAAAAAAAAATTATGAAGCCCCATATTAGGGTTCCAATAAATTGTGGGAGAATTAAAGAAACAAAATATCTTAGAACATCTCTTATGATCTATAAAATGCACGACAGTAGTCTGTTAAACCAGTTTAATAACATTTAGCTTGACCAAGCCAAACTCAGCGTTGTGGTAACAAGCTGTAACAGATCGACGGGCACCCCGACTGGGTACCTCCGTTGAAGGATGCTCCTAGCGCTTCCTGAGGACTCCAAGCACTGAAGCAGACACCACAACCACCATAGACTCCTCCAGAGAGCAAGACAGGAACAAGCTCTTACAAGAGCTTAGTAGTGATTTAGCAAGGGAGTATGACAAGCATAGCAACCCCTTGTAGCAGATTACCCCAATAAGAGACAGGACTCAGATTGAGGATGAAGTAGAACTGACTGTACTGTCACATACAGTCTCTTTTATTCACATTCTACAAACATAGTACTGCCCACAGGGTTTTGAAGAACAACCAATCAACACATTACAACACAGCTAACACTCCCATTCATTACATCAGAAATCCTCCCCCCTGCCTGTGATACAATTATCTTAACACAATAGACTAACTTAATTATCACAGGCAGGAAAATACAGTATTATAAAACATATCACCGGGACTGAGGTGGGCATTTTATTTTTCAAACTTCACAAAAACATATTTGTTAAATATAGGTATAACTAAGCATAATAATATAAATCGTGGGAAGTAACACATTGTGTAAGCACAATGCAGTTCAACAAGCAAAAATGGACAAGAGCCAACTATGCAAAGTTCAATCCAAAGTTGGCCCTTAACACTTGTCATTCTCTAGAAGAGTAGGTACCAAAGGAAATGGTGATTCAAATGTATATATAACAGCAGTAAATCATCAAAGAGAATATAAACTTGATCCACTGTTCACAAAGAAATTGAAGTGATAAATTTGGTGGAATCCACTTTTTAACTTTTTCAACTGAAACTGAGTCACATCAAAACACTGCTCGATATCATTTTTAGTGTCAGACAGTGAGGGTGTTGTGCCTGTGTCGAGAGGTTGCCTGTGGTGTTGTATGTGTTTGGAGGCTGCTTATAGTTTTGTGCTTGTATGTGGAGGCCGCTTATGGTGTTACATTTGTGCAGGTTGCACATGAGATTGTATACATTGCATTAGTTGTGCCAGTAGATCTGTATTTCAGGGGACTGTTTATGAGGTTGTTTGTTTGTGTTGAGGGATTGTCTGTGGTGTAAAGTGTGTATTGCGATTACTGGGGTTCTGGTGAGAAGAACTTGTTTCCTTCATCTCTGGTGGGTGCCAATCACTTATTTCTCCGTAAAGTAATGTTTCAGAATGTTGCCATGATAACTCTCCACGATGCCACAGTTCGTAAGGGCAATATAGTGGATTGCACTCATTGCAGCTGCAGAGCACATGCGTCATGGGACACAGGCAATAGAGAGGCAGGATCATTTGGGGAGATCTTTGATATCTACATATGTCAATGGATTATTCGAAAGCTCTCTTTGGGCAAGTGCTGGTAGCATTGGTCCTCCATGTGCCGGCCAGGGAAATCTTTTCATCTCGTCATTTGATTATGGTCCATGAACATTACAACCCATTTAGAATTTTCCTGGTTTGCCCAATGGCCAGTTCGGTCCTGGCAGCAGAGCATAAATAACCATGAGCCCCATGCTTTGTAATTTATTGAGCTTATTCACTAAACTGGGATTTGCCAAGAACTGACGTTGCAATTCGAAATGCAAAAATTTTTTAGCCTACAGTTTGCCTTTCTGCTGTCAATCCTCCACTTTCCATGGTTTAGTGAATACATTTCTAAGTGTCCTGTTTTAATATGTTCACATTTAACCTGATTAAAAACATCCATTAATACTGATCTGTCCATTGATGTTGCCCACTGGCTAGCCACACTGGAAAGGTGTGAATAAACACTGCACTGTGTTTGCACGCGCCTATGGCACATAAAGAGTTATCAAGTACATTCCCTTTGAAAACTGCAGCGGGTCCTGCTGCAATGCAGTATTCTGCTGAACTGATCTGTAATCACTGAATGTTTGATCTGGCTCATCTACTTCTTGGCTCAAAATGACAAGTAAGCTCCTTGGCTTGGCTATGACTTGGCAGTACCTCTAAGTTGTGTTACTTGCCCATCTATAGCCCACATATCTCTGCCAGTAGATGCTTTCAAATTGCATTTGCTGAAAACCTCAACTGCATACAACAGTACCAGAGACCAAGATGACAGAATGCATAGCAAAGAATGGATTATGGAACATATTTAACACATCCATAATACTAAAAAATAGAATGACAGAGTCTGCCTTTTAACTCTTTCCGAACACGGACATGAAAAGGCTTTAAATGCCTAGTGACTTCCTATCTTGCCAAATTGTGCATGGTGAAATCATCGGGGTTCTAAGGGAAACAGCTCTTTCTGTAGGTGTGGATTGTCTATTGTAGACATCATTCTTCCTGTTACCCACATGAAATCATAGCATGGTCTATAAAGTCCATGTGATTCATATATTCAGGAATATACATGTATGAAAAAAAAAATTATTGGAATTAATCACATGCTTGCACTTTTACCAGGAACTCAATTATCACAGAGGACAAAAATAGATAAACCTGCTTACTAAGGGTGAAATCATTTCCTAAATCACATATCACAACTAATCTCATCAGCGAACAAAAACCTTCATAGAAATATATAACTAAATAAATAGGACCAAAGGACTACTGACATTCACTTACTGATATCTGTTCTAGTGACCGATATAGGCCTCGATTTAATACATTAAATCAGCAATTATTCCATTATGTTAAATAAAAAAGTTGTATAATTTATTTATAAAATTTCCCATAGACTTAAATGGTGACTTGTGATTATAAATCATTTGAAAAAGTTTTTCTTTTTCTAACAGAATGGAATGATTTCTGATTTGGATTCAAGCAAATTAAACCGAGGCCCTAATGAGAGTACTGAAATATTAATCTTGACATCACTATGTTACAGTATGAGAGTTGGGAAGTAAAATAGCCAACTCTCATACCCAGAGGGCTTGGACCGTGGTTTGAAGCCTTCTAATTATTTTAATTAATTATTTTAATATTAGGTTTTTGGGGTAGGAAGGAGAGGGGGGACTACATACAATATAACAACTTCATTACAATGAAGTTGTTAATGTACATCCAGTGTCCCTGTCACTTGTGCGGTGTTATTCAAGATGCCATGTCAGATTGCATGGTGATGTCTGGAAGAAGCTGGGCATGTATACGTATCTGGACATCTCTCTACAACACCTCTATTTTGTGGTTTAGGTTCACATTTAGCTTCTGGCAGATAAAGCCACATTACTGGTGTACTGTGCATTCGCAAGACTAAAAAAGAGTAGTTTTACACAATGTCCCACAAGACCCTCCATAAATGTTCTCACTCATGATCTATGAAATGCCACCGTCATCAATTACACAAAGCACAAGAAAAGGTCTATTTCAAGGGATGGCTGGTGGGAAATGGTAAGATGCAGCAGACAAGGTGTTTGAAGCACTGCGTTTGGCCGTGCTAAAAGTTAATATTTATCAAAAATTCCATCCTTCTGCTTTTCTTTTTGTTATTAATATTTTTTTTGTGTAGCTATATATTTATATATATATAAATATATAAGAATATATATATATATATATATATATATTTTATTTTTTACATTTTTTTCAGGATACTAGCAAAATATGTTCACAGTATTCTTAGTAGAGCATAATGTGGCACTTTTCAGACTTCTTTTAAAACACTTTAATAAAAAGAAAAACACTTTCAGAATACTTAGATAAATCTACCACATTAAGTCCCACCTTGTCTCTTGGGATCCTCTCAAATGTAATGGAACTAGAAAGTCAGAAAATATTATGTATTTCAATCCATTCGCCTGAATATTCAGCCCAACTTGGACTTTGATAACAAGGCCTTCAACGACTCCAAAAATAATATATTGTTGGCCAAAAATACTTTGCATTATTTTATATATATATTTTTGAATTGCAACATATGAAGATGTAATATATACATTTTATTTCCATAATTATTAAATGATTTCTGGTATTAGAATAATTATTTTAGACCACATATTTCAGGTAGTCCAGTGTGACATGCAAAGTATTGAAAACTTCAAGTGGCCATGAACCAGGATCCTGCAATATATTCCATTTGTAAATACTGTTATCTTGCCTAAAGTTCTTTTACTTTTCTTGCAGTGTTTTTTTTTTTTTTTGTTCTCGGGATGACCCATTGCTAATCCTCCTTTCCACTTGTAAAAGGTCGACGGCTAGGAAGATCTTCACAATCCGCACTGACAGATTAGTGAGCACCTTGGGGATGACGCACATTTCGTAACACTTACTGCTACAGCAAAAACAACAAAACACAAGAGAAAAAATTGCATCTGGTGTTTTATGAGAGAGGAGAAATTTATGACCTATTCAAACCAAGGCGGAGGTGATAACAGAGATGGCTCCTCTGAAGATAAAAAAGAACAAAAGAAACTTGTGAATAACCAGGTATTTACTCTCCAAAGGAAGCATCTCTCATTGCAGAGATCAGGCCACTACTTAAAAAATATAGTGATTGGCAGTGGCCTCCAGAACAGGATGTATCCATCCAAAAAAAAAATCCAAAGGAGGTTATTTCCCTCAACCCCGGTATTCAGTTCTGCTGTAGAAAGGAAATGGTAAGACAGCCAAGCAGATGTGTCCAGAAAATATAGTAATTATTAGCACAGAACAGAAATATAGCGATAACAAGAAACAACAGTTTAGGAGTTCTCATGTCATTCTTCAACATAAAGCAATGAAATATACAGGGGGATATTTACTAAAGTGAGAATTTAAAGTGAATTTCAAATTGAAGGGCAGTAGCCAAACTGTAGCTTAGCTGACTATTCGCCAAACTGTAGCATAGCTAACTGTAGCATAGTCTGACAAACCTGTTCCTGTCACTGTAGTGTTAAAAACACAGTTTAGGCACCAGCCTCCCGTTGGCACTCTTTGAGAAGGTAATACACTTGCCTTTAATTCAGCGCCACACGGGTCCGTTGCAGCTGGCCCTGCTCCTGTTCCAACTCCTTGACTGTCATCATCAGAATTGAATGATCCCAGCCAATCTAATGCTTTCCCATAAAAAAGCGTTGGGAAGGTATTGCATGTGACGAGACCAATCTCGCCATATTGCATTGGAGAAGCCTGGTTGCTCGCCTGCTGCCTTTGGACTATGGCAATAGACCCCAGAACAACTACATTAAGCTGTAGTTGCTCTGGTGACTATAGTGTCCCTTTAATTTCAAATGTAAGGTTAAAAAAAGTTGATCGATCTTTTGTTCTTTTTCTTTCTTTCCGAAATGTATTTCCTCAGTAAAATATTATTATGATTAATTTGTTCTAGTTATAGTAATATATATATATATATATATACCTACATATATGTAACCCTCTTGTTTTCTGCTTTATCGCTGTTAACCCCATTTCACGATTATTGATTACTTCTCCACTGCCAACAGCGTATAAAAGGAGAAATACCGTATATACTCGAGTATAAGCCGAGTTTTTTAGCACACTTTTTCGTCTTATACTTGAGTCAATGTCTGTATTATGGCATCCAGGGCCGGCCTTAGGGGTGTGCGAGCTGTGCGGCCGCACAGGGCGCCATGGCAACAGGGGCGCCGGGCGGCCAACACAGCTCGCAGGCTGGCCGAGTTCTGTATTTAAAGTGCAAGTCAAGTGCATAATACTGCTTTGCACTTGACTTGCAAATTATGAGCAGAGTGCCGCCGCCGGGAATCCACTTCTGTATGGAGGGTGGGGGCGTTATGCCGCGTACTTGCGTAACGTCGACGTGCTCGGTCATCAGAGGGAGCCGCGGAAGGATCCAATTTAGTGAGTGAAGGCGGCACCCGGTGCTCTTCAATCGGCGGAGACAGCTCAGTCCAGGGAGCAGCAGCCTTTACTGTGAGTGACTTTTTTTTTCTTTTTTATTAAATAGGTTTTGTTGAAGAGGTGCAGGAATTTAATTAAGGGGGGCAGGGGATTGATGAAGGGGTGGCATGGATTGCATTAATTGGCAGGGGATTTATTAAGGGGGCTGATAAAGGGTGGCAGGAAACTGAAAAGGGGGGCATGGGGCTGATTAAAGGGGGCAGGTGGTTGATAAAGGAGTGGGAGGGGATTGATGAGGAGATCAGGGGGCTGATGAAATGGGGGCAGATGGCTGATAAATAGGTGGGAGGGAATTGATGAGGGGGCAGGGGACTGATGAAGGGGTGGCCAGGGGTTGGATTATTTGGCATGGGATGTATTAAGGGGGCTGATGAAGGGGAGCAGGGGGTTGAAAAGGGGGGCATGGGACTGATTAAAGGGGGGCAGGTGGGTGATAGGGGTGGGAGGGTACTGATGAGGGGGTCAGGGGGCTGATAAAAGGGGGAGGGGATTGGTGAGGGGGTCAGGGGACTGATGAATGGGGCAGAGGGCTGTTAAAGGGGTGGGAGGGGATTGATTAGGGGGTCAGGCGGCTGATGAATAGGGGCAGAGGGCTGAGTAAAGGGTGGGAGGGAATTGATGAGAGGGGCAGGGGACTGATGAAGGGGTGGCAGGAATTGATAAAGGGGTGGGAGGGGATTGATGAAGGGTAAGGGGTGGCTAGGAGTTTGACGAAGGGATGGCCAGGGCATTGATGAAGGGGAAGGGGTGGCCAGGAGTTTGATGAAGTGGTGGCCAGGGGCTTGGTGAAGATCTGGCCAGGGATTTTGGTTAAGAGGTGCAGTGGTTTTGTAGAAGGGGGTGGAGGCAACAGATTGTGAATGCTCCTAAAATAGTTTGAAGGGGTCCAAACAGAGACAGGTGAGGGGGGGGGCACCACAAGATTGTTTCGCACAGGGCGCCTGAACACCTAAGGCCGGCCCTGATGGCATCTTACCTTGCCATAATACAGACCAGGACCGCCGGGCTCATTACAAGCCTGGCGGTCCTGTTGGAGGCTGGGAGCAAGCTCTTACTTACCTGTGCAGCAGCTCACAGTGTATATCTCGCGGTCTGCTCACAGTGTAATTCAGCTCACAGTGTAAATCTCGTGAGAACCGCGGCTTGCTCCTGCCCCCCAACACTGCACAGCCCATCCACTGGACCACCAGGGATTAAGATAGCCCCCAAGCCCTGGCCAGGTATCAAGCAGGGAGGGAGGACAAAAAAAGAAACAAATATTAAAATAATAAAAATAATAAAATAACAATATTAAAATAATAAAAATAATAAAATTACAATATTAAAATAAAAATGCCCTCCCCCCACCCAGTTTACACACACTACACAAACACACACACTCTGCATCATATACACACACTACACAAACACACACACACTCTGCATCATATACACACAGACTGCATTCACACAAACACACACTGCATCATACACACACACACTGCATTCATTATATACACACACACTGCATTCACACAAACACACACACACTCTTCATTCATTATACACACACACTGTAAATAAATATTCAATTAATGTAATTTTATTGGTATCTATTTTTATTTAGAAATTTACCAGTAGCTGCTGCATTTCCCACCCTAGTCTTATACTCGAGTCAATAAGTTTTCCCGTTTTTTTGTGGTAAAATTAGGGGCCTCGGCTTATATTCGGGTTGGCTTACACTCGAGTATATACGGTACAACTACTTAACAACATTCTGAAACTGACCAAATAAAGTGCAGTGATAGAACAACTATGAAAGTCTTGTATGTTTAATTTTTAATTAGAAAGTATTCTGTAATTTTATTTAGGATGCATAAACTCAATAATCAGTAATAATCAGTGCTCATACTCCTAGAACCCTATGAGTCCTGTTCATTCAGATGGCAAAGACAATCTTCGAAATCAAGTCAATAAATGTTTGATACAATGTACTGTAATGAAATAACAAGAACACTAAACAGAGTGGTAGTGTTAAGCCTGATTTATGGGGTAATTATCCTAACACATGCATGCCATCATATCAAGTACATTTGAAGTTCTATAGTATTACATTCAAATTGTTTAACTATGCAGATGTCAATGTGTCTTCATGACTTTCATCAACCCGACAAAAGTAGTTAAACATTATTTAAGGAAGGAAATGTACACTTAAGCTGCACACCATTATTTTTCTATACAACTTCCTGCATACAATCTTTTTTTTTTTTTTTATTGCAGTTAAAATACAATGGATATACACTGCCTGGCCAAAAGAAAAGTCGGCACCTGGATTTAACTAAGCAAATAGGTAAGAGCCTCCTATTGGATAGTTACTGCATGGGCGATTATCTTTCAGCTGCCAACAAGTTATTTATCACCAACTGATGCAATGAGTAGCTTCTAATTTGTTAAAGAACCATGTCGAAAGACATCCCGTGGTCGTTGAAAAGACGTTAGTCTTTTTGAGAAGGGTCAAATCGTTGGCATGCATCAAGCAGAGAAAACATCTAAGAAGATTGCAGAAACTACTAAAATTGGGTTAAGAACGGTCCAACGCATTATCAAAAATTGGAAGGATAATGGGGAACCCTCGTCTTCAAGAAAGAAATGTGGTTGGAAAAAAATCCTGTTTGATCGTGATTGGCGATCACTTAAAAGTTTAGTGAAATCAAATCGTAAAACACAACAACAGTAGAACTCAGGGCTATGTTTAATACCCATTCCATGTAATTCTCACTATAATTCCTCTTTTAAAGCTGCCCTCTGGAATGCACGCTCTGTGTGCAGCAACTTTAAATCTACTTCCATCCATGACCTATTTATCTCACACTCCCTAAACCTACTTGCACTAACAGAAACATGGCTCTCTCCCTCTGATACTGCTACACCTGCCTCACTGTCTTTTGGTGGTCTTCACTTTACCCACAACCCAAGACAAGCAGAGATTAAAGGTGGCGGTGTAGGTTTTCTTCTCTCACCTCACTGCACCTTTAAAACCCTGTCCACCCCCCCTTCCCTCTCTTTCCTATCATTTGAAATTCATTCAATTCGCCTTTTCAAACCCTTCTCTGCTAACATTGCCGTAATCTATCGTCCCCCTGGTTCCCCTCTCCTCTTCCTTGACCACTTTGCTGCCTGGCTACCCTACTTCCTCTCTTCCAACATCCCATCCCTAATTCTTGGAGACTTCAATATTCCCATTAACCCACCTTTGACCCCAGCAGCCTCTAAACTACTTTCAATCACTTCCTCCCTTGGACTTTTGCAGTAGGCTAATTCTCCCACTCATGTAGCTGGCAATACCCTCGACCTTATTTTCTCTTATTCATGTACAATATCTAATATCTGCAACACCCCATTTCCTCTCTCTGATCATTACCTCTTATCGTTTGCTCTCAATTACCCCCTCAACCAACAATCTCAGCCTAACCCCCCTCAGCTCAGGAGGAACCTTAAGTCTATTGACCTCCAGAAGCTGTCAGCTGACATTGATTCACAACTGCTATCCATCCCTTCCCTCTCCTGTCCCTCACTGGCCATCTCCACATATAACACTACCCTCACATCTGCCTTGAACGCTGCAGCCCCACTCAAAACATGCACCTCGAGGAGGACACGACCCCAACCTTGGCATAATAAATCAACACGCTATCTGCAGAGTTGCTCCCGTTGTGCTGAACGCTCCTGGAGGAAGTCCCGCACCCAGGCAGACTTTCTCCATTATAGATTCATGTTGCTTTCATACAGCGCAGCCCTCGCCCTCGCCAAACAGTCATACTTTTCCTCTCTCATTAGTTCATGCTCCCGCAATCCCAGACACCTCTTTGACACCTTTAATTCCCTTCTCCGCCCTGCTGTGGCCACCCCCCAAACTAACCTTACAGCTGATAGCATTGCATGCTACTTTACCGACAAGATTGAACAGCTAAGGAAACAATTCTCCCCTCCTTGCCGTTCTCTTTCTCAACCACATGTAAATCTTGCTTTCCCTACCCTCCAGACTTTCTACCCAGCTACTGAACAAGAGGTGGCTGCGCTTCTCCATTCCTCTCGCCCCACCACTTGCCCGCTCGATCCTGTCCCATCTCACCTCATCAGATCTCTCTCCCCTTGTTTTGTGCCTACCCTAACACACATCTTTAACTGCTCTCTCTCTTCTGGCACTGTTCCTGCTGACCTTAAACATGCCACTGTAATACCTATCCTGAAAAAAACATCTCTTGACCCATCCTCCCCTTCTAACTATCGTCCCATATCCCTGCTCCCTTTCTCATCAAAGCTTTTGGAAAGACTTGTCTTTACCCGTGTGTCCCGCTTCCTTAATTCCAACTCTCTCCTTGACCCTCTTCAGTCTGGCTTCCGCCCTCTCCACTCTACTGAGACTGCTCTTATCAAAGTGACTAATGACCTAATCTCCGCTAAATCCAAAGGTCACTACTCCATATTAATTCTCCTTGACCTCTCTGCTGCCTTTGACACCGTTGATCATGCTCTCCTCCTTCAAACTCTTCAATCGCTCGGTCTCTGTGACTCTGTCCTCTCTTGGTTTTCCTCCTATCTCTCCCAACGCTCATTCAGTGTCTCCTTTTCCAAGGACACCTCCTCCCCTCGTCCTGTCTCGGTTGGAGTTCCCCAAGGGTCTGTCCTTGGTCCCCTTCTATTTTCTCTTTATACTGCCTCTCTTGGTAAACTTATTGCCTCTTTTGGATTCCACTACCACCTGTACGCTGATGACACTCAGATATACCTCTCCTCCCCGGACCTCTCCCCTGCCGTCCTGCAACGTGTCACTGCTTGCCTTTCTTCCATCTCTGACTGGATGTCCTAATGCTTTCTGAAACTTAACCTCTCTAAAACTGAACTCCTTGTCTTTCCTCCTCCTAATACTGATCCTCCTCTCTCGCTCTCCCTTCAAGGCAGTGATATCCACATAAGTCCATCCCTGCAAGCGCGCTGTCTTGGCGTCATACTTGACTCTGGTCTCACCTTTGAGTCTCACATCCAGTTTGTTGCCAAGTCCTGTAGGCTCCAACTCAAAAACATAGCCCGCATTCGCCCCTTTCTTACGCAAGATGCTACCAAGGAGCTTGTCCATGCTCTAGTAATTTCCCGCATGGATTACTGTAACCCTCTCCTGATTGGTCTCCCCAAAAGCCGTATTGCCCCACTACAGTCTGTAATGAATGCTGCAGCTAGACTGATTTTCCTCTCTAGTCGGTCCTCTCACACCTCACCCCTCTGCCAGTCCTTACATTGGCTCCCTGTATGCTATAGGAGTCAATTCAAAGTGCTAACCCATACATTTAAAGCACTGAACAATTCTAGCCCCACTTATATCTCTTCACTAATCCATAGATATGCCCCTCCTCGTACCCTCCGCTCTGCCCGTGACCACCTCCTGACCGCTGCTCGCACCCGTACGGCCAACTCGCGCTTGCAGGACCTCTCGCGGGTGGCTCCTCTCCTATGGAATAGCTTGCCTACTGCCATCAGACTCTCCCCTAGTCTTCAATCATTTAAGAAGGGCCTTAAAACCCATCTCTTCAGGAAAGCTTATGGCCTCCCAGAGTAATCTCTACCTTACATACCTGTCTCCTGCTCTCTCCTATGGGACAGTGCTTTGCTCTCTCCTCCAGCTCTGCTTCACTCCTACTTGGTATTTCTTGTCCTAATGTTTCAAATACCCCACCTCCTATAGTCTGTAAGCTCGTTTGAGCAGGGTCCTCTTCAACCTATTGTTCCTGTAAGTTTTCTTGTAATTGTCCTATTTATTGTTACATCCCCCCTCTCAAAATATTGTAAAGCGCTACGGAATCTGTTGGCGCTATATAAGTGGCAATAATAATAAGAATAATAGTGAAAGTAAGAGCATTTCCACACACACTATGCGGAGGGAACTCAAGGGATTGGGACTGAACAGCTGTGTAGCCTAAGAAAACCACTAATCAGTGAGGCCAATCGGAAAAAAAAAAAGGCTTCAATTTGCTATGGAGGA
Organism: Pelobates cultripes; assembly: GCA_933207985.1. NCBI lineage: Eukaryota > Metazoa > Chordata > Amphibia > Anura > Pelobatidae > Pelobates > Pelobates cultripes. The sequence continues at coordinate 331,058,006 of OW240913.1, forward strand.
TAAAGATGGGACTCTGGAGCAATGGAAGAAGGTCATGTGGTCTGATGAGTCCAGATTTACCCTGTTCCAAAGTGATGGGCGCATCAGGGTAATAAGAGAGGCAGATGAAGTGATGCACCCATCATGCCTAGTGCCTACTGTATAAGTCTGTGGGGACAGTGCTATGATCTGGGGTTGCTGCAGGTGGTCAAGTCTAAGTTCAGCAACATTATGTGCCCAAAGAATGAGGTCAGCTGACTGTCTAACTGAATGACCAGGTTATTCCATCAATAAGAGTGGTTCAGGGAGCATGAGACATCATTTTCACACATGGTTTGGCCACCAGAGTCCAGACCTTAACCTTATTGAGAATCTCTGTGATGTGCTGGAGAAGGCTTTGTGCAGTGGTCCAATTCTCCCATCATCAATACAAGATCTTGGTGAAAAATATATGCAACACAGGATGGCAATAAATCTTGTGACATTGCAGAAGCTTATTGAAACAATGCCACAGCAAATGCGTGCCGTAATGAAAGCTAAAGGCGGTCCAACAAAATATTAGAGTGTGATACCTTTTTTGTTTTGGTGGCGACTTTTTTTTTGGCCAGGCAGTGTATGTAAAAGAGCACTTGACATGCAGGTGTTCTTAGTGTAAGGCTTTTAAAGCAAAAATACGATTTTACATATGTACTGTCTTTACCAAACTGCTAATAAATTAATAGAAAATCTAACATTTTGAATGAGATATTTTAGGTTATACCAATACTGTGGAAATGTGAGGTAAAGTAATAATGGCTGTATATGCGTTCCCATAATGACTACTGTGTCTCCTGGGTATTTTGAGATTTAGGATTTTGGGAGTATGCTGTGGCACACAATCCCAACATATAATGTAATCTTTGTATTCTCTGGTCATTTCCCAAGTGTATTGAAGCGTTCTAATGAGTTTTGAGAGAACTGCAAGGCGCCTTGTCTGGAGAAAGCAAGTATGGCCCTTTGACTGCTTAAGGCCGGAGGCAATTGCCCATGTTCTGAACCAAAACAAAACCTTGAATTTGAGTTACAGGTTTGTTTGTTTTTTTACCATAATTTAAGGGTTTTCCTTTAACAAATGTGTGAATAAAATTATAAAAATAAAAAAATAAATTGGGGAAAAAAAACATGGAGTTAGTGGCGTGAGCATGGATTTCACTGTGCTCACACCGCAATCTTTTAACTGCCTATTTAAAGAGCTGTTTGCAACTTTGCAAGCAGCTCATCTAACAGTTTGGGGCTACTAAGAATGGCCCAGGCAGAGGGAAGCATTTAAGCTCACAATGATGTCATTGAAGGCGGAGTGCCGACGCGGCGCCGAGGGTGTCGGGACCTGGAATTGGGTGAGTACAAAAAGTTTTTTTTAACCCTTTGCATGTTGCGGCGGGGGTCTATGTGGGAAGTGAGGGGAAGATAAGAGGGAACTATAGTGTACAGATTTGTATCCCTTACACTATAGAATCCATTTAAGGCTCACATGACTAATTCAGATTTTATATTGGATACAACATTCAAGTACAAATGGGAGGCATTTTTTTTTGCTTATTAAACTAACAGATCTCTGTTTGACTGGACCTATTCATGCAGTGAGTGATGAGTCCCTGTCCCTTCATGAACTTTACATGCAGCCCTATTTAGCCATGATAAGTACTTTCTTCAGTATTTCTCCTATTAATAGAAGTACTTGGAATGCTGAGTATAACAGAGAATCTATAAGGTTAATAGGGCCCAGACCACATGGAGTGATGATATCACACTGAACTATGAACACACAATATATAGTTTCAATCCATTCTTCCTCATAGTGGACATTCTAACTGCTAAATGGGCTGGACGAAAGGTTCACATGGGGATTATCCAGCAAACCTCTCTGTAAAGGTCCACAAGTAAGTATCGGGATGTGTTCAGTGCCATGTAAGCCGTATTTACTATAAAAGTTTTTTTTTTTTTGGAAACAGAAATCTTTTTACTTTGTAGGCTGGCCATGTTAACATTATGACAATGAATGTAATAATTAAATTTTTACCTGGACAAACACAATACAGTTACAATAATCTACTGAAACATTCTACTATTTTGCAGATTATTACTTTCAGCTATTTACTATACTTGTACGCGTCTGATAGCGAAATTACCATTACATTTTGGCAAAGTGAAAAAAAACATAATTTTGACATAATTATATCAATATGAGAACCAATTTCTGCATATTATAAAATAATGTGAATTTTATTAGCATATCAAACCACTGGCAAGTTTACTTTCTTTTTTAAAAATGGTCTAAAGATAAATGATATAGGAGTCTTGGAAGCAGACATGCTTACAAATTTGGAAATGTTATAGAGTAGTTTATCTGTATAAAAAGGTTTTTTTGTGTGGAGGTTATCTCCTTAAAATACATTCAGCCAAAGAAAAGGATTCATTGAAGCCCCTTCGCTACAATTAATTAATAACTCAATAATGGGGAAACCAGGGCGTTTAAACTCTGCAAAGTTAATTCGATAAATACTCTTATGAGAATTGTTATTGGAAGGTTTTAAAACCAATTTAGTCTTCATGAGTTTCAAATTGCAATGCTGTTCCCTGCCAAAGCTGAGTAATTCTGTGCTCATCTGAAGGGCTTGAAGACTTGCCTGGAGAAGAGTATTGTGTCCAAACAACTCCTGCCAGTTTGGATCTTAAGAAGGATGGAAAGAATTAAAGAGTCCTACACAGCAAATGTTGTTATGAAGATAGTGAGAAGCGCAGATCATTGGAAAGGGAGGGTTATGTGATTCATGTTGTGACAAATGCCATGTAAAAAAACGAAATCTGTGTACACAGTTAAGATGCTTAACAGAGTCTGGCAAACGATGGACAGTTCCAAATACGGAGAAGCTTATTTTTGTTACATCAACAACGGTAGGACAGTATGAGGAGCAAAGCTAAACTGGGGGAAAATGCTTATTTTTCATCGAGGTTAGGAAAATAGTTTACCACTTACCCAAAACTGACCTTTGTATCCACACATTTTGTGGGTAAGAGTATGATTTAAATTTCTTATTACTGTATTTATACAGAAAAATATTAGCATTTTGCAAAAAAAAAATAAACAAAAACATAGCGTATCTTATGCTTGCTTGTCATTTTGAATTGCAAAGAGAACTGCATGTGTTGAATTCAGCATCAGGGAGAATTAAGGATTTCAAAGATTGACACAAAGTGCTACCTTGATTCACCCAACCCATTGCTGCCCCTACATTGAGCACCTTGCTGTATATAATTAAGCCCTATGATACACTGTACATGGAATTGAGTTGGTGAATGCTTCTGTATACAACCAATCAGGAAAGAGCAGCATTGTTGAGAGAGACACATCAAGGAGAAATAATGTCCAGAGGGTTTGCTGCGAATATCATAGGGTTTGTCCACGTAGGAATTTGAAGTGTGAGGCCCTCGGGGAACGTGAACAACACAAAGAATTCAATTGACTTTTGTATTGGCCTGTTCAACACCTCTAATAATAGAGTAGTTATCATATTCCAGTAAGGCTAAAGAGCCGAACAGTCCCACCAGATATGCGACATAGTACCCCCATTTGTACCGCACCTCCAACATGTGTCGGGTGTGTTGGGGTAGATCCGGGCCAGCTTTGTGGGTACTAGGTACCATCGTGTCATTCTTTCTAATCAGTTCAACGTGAGAGGTGCAGTGGGTAAGAGATTTGCGTGTTCGAAAGGCTGAATACCATAAGGGCTGTGGTATGTTATAACCAAGCAGCTGTGTAGTTTGGCAGCAGTGCTGTCATGTCTATTTTTAGTGTGTCGTAACATATCGATATCAATTTATTTTTGGGCATTTGTCCCATAAACATTTTTTCAATAAATGTCATAGTATGCTGGGGGGACATATACCTGGATGCCCTCTGTTGTGACTGGTGTGTCACTGACTCTAGTTGGAGGTATGATATGTATATCTTCATGGGCAGGTCGTGGGTAGAACATTGCAGCGTGAATGGGGTCAGTTTATTTCCCGACCAAATATGGTATAGTTGAGTGAGGCCGCAGCCTTCCCAGCCTCTGCTGTTGAAAGTAGGGGCGAGGTATCTGAAGCATCTAATCGGTGTGGCAAGGGAGAGGGGGGTCCAATGAGAAATTTTTTCACTTTTAACCCCTTAAGGACACATGACATTAAGTAACCAACACTTTTAACATAACTACTGACATGGGCAGTAGATTACTCAATTTTGGGTGGAGGGGTTCAGGTAACCAGAAGAGATGGTGAATTCCCTCAGGTTAGGACTCTATTGCCACCTAGGGCGGATTGTGGTTCCCGTCATGCGTGCTTATGGCGTGTGTGAGTATAGTGGCTCTGTAGTATGTGTAAATGTCTGGGCTCCCCGTTCCCCCATCTTGAAGTTTCCTATATGTTGTGGTTTTGGGGGCTCGGGCTTTACGGTGACCATTAATGAAGCAGTCAACATGGCGTTGTAAGTTGGTGAAAAAGGTCGTGGGGACATCTATGGGCAGGGACCTGAAGAGGATCTAGAGTTTCTGGAGCAGCATCATTTTAAATGCTGCTATGCGACCCATCCAGGACAAGAATTTACCCTTCCATTTTTCTAGTTGCGTTTTAATGACATTTGCTGTTTTAGTGTAATTGTACTGGAGAAGGTCTTGAGGGTGTTTGGTGATTTTTATCCCCAGGTATGTCAGGTTATCAGACCTCCAGTTGAAGTCAGTAATGGTACACTTTCAAGGCACTATGGTCCTAGACTAAACAGCACGTGGCATGTAAAATACCTATTGCTCAATCACACCCTTCTTAATTTGAATAACATTGTTTGCTATTCTTGCCTTATATTGACTCCTTCCTATAGACTCACAAACCAGCCTTCAGATGACCCCTGAGGATCTTTTTTATGCGTAGGTATACTGCTTCTTGCTTCCTTCTTCAGAATTTTACATCGTTTTCTCCTTTTCCTCTTTTTCCTTTTCCTTTTTTCTGTTTTTTTAAATTTTTTTATTACTATGTTATGTACTTTATGTATCTGCTTCTAATTTTGTAGTTTTCCTTTTTTCATCAAAAAACTAATTTAAAAAAATCTCAAAACAGGTCAATATTTGCAGCACTGTTTAGAATAAATGAAACATTATTTATCTGTTTGATGTAACTGATCATAAAAAAACCCAACCCAGTAACATTAGTCTGAAATGCTAATGAAGTGTATTTGTTAAACAAGTACACATTCATTTGGATTATAATAACAACTGGGTGAAAAACCTTAATATTGTACACTTTCCTGTAATGAAATATTATATGGATTAAAATGCATATATACTGTCTCTGTGTCTAAAGACATTCCATTAAAGATGGAAAAACCCTGTACCAGCCAACAAGATGGCCCTGCACGGGAGTGCTTAGCTCAGGAGCTCCTGGCAAGAACTTCTGGGCCCTGATTACTGTTGCAAAGAAGCAGGGATCAGCGACCTGTTAAACCCCAGTTTAGAAGTCAAACTGTTAGTGAACAGTTTAACGACGGTGGGTGCGGGCCAGAGTACCAGGCCCCATGACCACTACAATGGTTATGGAGTTTATGAATTTAGGTGGAGCTGTCTTATGATGGATTATAAAATCATATGCATATGAAAATTACAGATCTTTCTTAATTTTACTTTAATTGACTTTTTTTTTTGCATAAGACAATTAGCACAAATTTACTCTCAACTTATTAATTTTTTGGGGTCACTGACATGTTTCACCTTCTTTCTCGTTGTTAAACTCCCATTACTCATGTAATTTTCTCTAAAACTCAGAGTTTACGTCAAATTGAAAACGAGTAACGGGCAAGCTCCATCATTTTGCATATATAATGGAAGTTGTCTCGATGTGTTATTTAATACAAAAGCTATTTATATAAAAGCATTACTGACCTTATAAAGGAAAGAATTTTGTAATGCATTAAAAAAAAATAACGAACTGATTTAAGTAAGAAAGTAATCATGATATTAACTTAATCACACATAATGGTTCTGTTACTGGTAGTCTTGGAATAAGAAAATTGAAATCTATTTTATCACTTTCACTTTCAGCAACACCTGCTGTGCTACTTGCAATTGCTGCCAAGTTTGTGTCAAAGCGCAAAGTATTTCAATTTTTTTTTAAAAGTCAAGGGAATATTTTAATCTGTAAAGGACTGATATTCAAGCACTTGGCCGCGTTTCTAAATCTACAATGATATCTGTATGATATGTTCAAGGAAATGTATTTTATTAGATATGACTTTGACATGCAACATTAAATTCTTCTATTTAATGCATATAAAAAAAAAAATAATAGAGTAAAATGTATGCAGGTACATGTCCATGATCCTGTAGCATCTTTTGTTCTGATTTGTACCTTTTCAGTTTGCTTTTTTTTCTTTCTTCCTGTTCTAAATGTATATGTCAATAAGACGTGTATAAAAGATAGCAGATTGTCCACTGAGACTTTCTGAAAAGTAGATTGGACAATAAAGTAATTCTCCTCTATGAGAGATTATTTTACGAAATTTATACATGAAATTACATTTTTTTAAAATATATATTCCTGACGCAGTTTATTCTGACTGCAATAGTTAAACCAGATGTAGAAGACAAGATAAAGGTAATTTATAGACATGTGCAATTAGTTTCGTTCCAAATGTAAATTCAGACGAATTTCGGCAATTCGGACATTCGGATGCTTCTAAATGTCCAATTTGCTGAATTTCTGAATATCCGAAGTGCCAAACCGAACCGAATTGCCAAAGTGGCGAATTTCTGAAGTGCTGAAGTGCTTCGGATTTCTGAAAAGTGACAAAACAAGAGAGGGAGGGAGGGAAAATGACGTGAATGATGACAGGAATCTAACCCTAACCCTACCCCTAACCCTAGATGTGTAAGTGGTTGTGGGGGTTAGGGGTAGGGTTAGGGTTATGGGGCTAGGGTTACGGTTAGGGGTTAGGGTTAGGGAATTGCTGATGTCCCGAATTGACAAAGTCCCGAAATGTCCATGCACATCCCTAGTAATTTACTTTAGCATCACACACTCAATGTTCATTCAGCTCATAATTACAATTTATCAAGTAGATATTCACATTATTAATAATTAATTAACAAGAGGTCGTATTGCAACTTTGGATTCTTAAAGAATTGTTTTTCATGTTTTAGGGCACGTTGTAAATTTTGGCAACCGCAGCACCAGGAATATTTATGGAGATTAAATGTAATGACTTATATTACAATGTAATTATATAACCATGTAACTACATTAAGGGTAGCTATTTTTCAGGATAACCTGTTTAAAAAAAAAAAAAAAAAAATTAGAATGTAAATGAAAGTAACCTTGAGTGAGAAAAATAACAAAATCAAACACATAATAAATAAAAATTGATAATAACATTACATGGGACAATCTTGATATAGTTTAATGTCATGCCTTCTTTGCTGCCCTGCTTCTACAGAAAAAGATGTATTTTAACAAACACCAAACACATGGATTTATCCACCCCAATAATGTTACATTGAGTTGCAAAGTTCTGTCCACTATATATGAGCTTGAAAATATGCCCAACTGTTTTTCCAATTTGCCCATTTGGTAACATTTACTGCATTCGAATGTTCAGTAAACAAAACCCAGCATCTACTGCAATTGCTCATGTTAACACAGTTCCATTATTATGCTATGTATAGAATGAGTTATTATATACTATGATATACCTGTAATTAGTTACTAAGCGATGACTGATATCCATATTCCTTACGTATCCAAAAAAAAACCAGAAGGTACAAGAATAAACAACTCTGGTATGTTTAATGGCAGCCTGCAAAAGTTTCCATTGGCTTCAATGGAATATTTCCCAGAGGTACCACTCATGTTTCATGCTATAATGTACGTGGACATTTCAGCACTAAATATTCCACAGAAAATCAATGCTGAAAAAAGGTCTAGTTGCTGTAGATGTGTCATGCATCTTTTGTTGATTTGTTTTAACACCCGCAACACTAAAGCCAGAGCATTTTTTTTATTAATTTACCAATAAAAGTTGTTTTAAACAAATTCATTTTGCAACTTTTCCAATTAACCTTGGCAAAATTCTCCAGGTCTCATTTTTGTTATGTCTAAAGCCAGAGCAGGATTAGCCATAAGGCAGTTGGCACGGGGGATAGTCAGCCCCTAAAACTCTTAATTTGCTTGGCCACATTCACTGTCCTTATGTGAAGTATGAAGAGGGGGTCCTGGGAGCTTAAACAAGTTTCCTGCCTAGACCACTCCGAGGTCTGACTGGAGCCTATTATAACAGGTACTATTTGTGGTCAGTGTACGTTGACCCAGCATTCACGATCTGTGTCACCAAAGCATTTTTGATTGTGGCTTGAGTAGAGAGGGAGCCAATGTGCAAAACTCCTTACCACGGCTTTTTGAAATATACTTAAATGCGTAGGTGGAGTTTAATTATTCTCTCGTTGGAAGTACATTATTTTTTGCAGTATTTTTCTCGTATTTATTTTTCTTTTATTCTGAAGTGATCTCCGAGTAGAACAGCTTTTTAGTTGCTAATGCCAAGCAACAAGGCTTAGGATCACACATCACATCAAATTGCCCTGCTTGCTTTAATTACCGGCCAGGTGAAATATAATATACCTATCATTAGAGGAAACGTGAAAGATTAGCAAGAAACTAGCTGCACTGGGGTTAATTATAGCTCTTGTAGCATGGAAAACTATTATCTATTAAGAGATAAATTAGCGTAAAAGAATATTTTACTTATATTATTATCGTTTTATTTCTGGACTGAAACTGTGATTTTCAAAGGTGAAAAATGTCAGTTGTTCTTCAAGAACCTGATCCGTGTTCATATGAATATAGAACATAAAACCTTTTTTGGTAAAAAGAAACAGCAGGGATTGAATCAGAGTAGTAGAAAACAGTCAAAACCAGGGAGTTAGCTAATCACCGTGCCATATATGAGTAGCGACAATCTGTACGTCACAAAGTAAGTGTGTACATTTGTTACAGTTCCACCTACTGTCCAGTAAGGCAAACATACGCATTATTTATAATGGCTAATGTTGTTACTCTAACATTCCTTCTCGACAGCATGTCCACCATAATTTAATGCTCATCCTCTTCTGTACTTGCTAGTTGTGCTTGATCTTGAAAGTCATGTTTGACCTTGAAAGTCTTCAAACCTTGCCCCCAACAGCCTGCTATCCAGACTGCGTATCTGTATCATGTGCTTGCATCCTAAAGTGACTTCATAACTTGTGATGTGCTTCTTCCTCAAGAAAACACTAGATCCTCTAGGATGACAATCTAAACCTTCTATATGAATTAGCAGTCAACAGTTTGCAGGGTTGAAATCCAATTTGTTGCCAGAACTGTTCTCCACAATCTGTACAATGCTCGTTTCACCATGTGTTTGTCACATGTTCATCCTCACCTCGTGGTGTCTGTGATGGTAACTGCCTTCATGGAATTGACGGAGGTGCCACTTAGCGGCCCTGCGCCAATGTATCTGACTCCTGTGGCATGTTGATGGACGCCGGCTGCTGTGGATCCACGCCATTTTATAACCCCATGTCCGCCCACACGTTCTGGGGTCAAAGGCCGGTTGACTTTTGGCTTTCCCTCAACTCTGTGTCTCCTTCTGTGTCCCTGACCTCAGCAAGTATTCTGACTATTCTTTGGTACGTTATTCTTTGGTACCATTTTAAGGCCCGGTAAGACGTTACCTTTAGTCCAAGGTGTGATACAATTCTGCGTGCTGGATCAACTAGTATCCTGACAATGTTCTGCTATTGTGTTTATATTGATTTAATTCACTGCCAAATCCTTTTTAAAATCTCCTTTACTGCTTTCAGTGGTAAAGTTTTAAGATGGTGGGATGCCAGACTCGCCCAGAATTGGATTCCCCCCTTTAACTCTGTAGCCACCATCGTGGGCGTCCCTAGTTTTATATATATATATATCAATCATGTTTTAGTAAATTCCCTTGCTTTATCAGACCTCAGGTGGAAACTGAGGCTTTTGGGGCAGAGAAAAAGATGATATTATTCGCTTACATTTGACAGGTGCAATTTGCTACTGCTGCTGCTGGGCACTCTCTGTGCTACTTCCAGATAGCTTCTTGTTTCTCTCACCTGTTGGCACAGTAACCCCACCTCCTTGTGCTACAAGCTAATGATGGCCGTTGAGTAGGAAGCCCTATAGCACGGTTCCAATCATTGACCACTGGCTCCGTACTCGAATGGCAAATATAGAAAGCTCCTGAAATTCCTTCTTAGTGGAGACTAGGCATGTGCAAAACCTGCTAAAACAGGACAGATTTCAAATCTGTCCCTTTTTTTTAACATGCCTGCTTACGCTCTAGAAAGCTTCTCCAAACAGCTAACTATAGTAGGGGAACGGCCCTGCAGAACAGAAACCAATTGCAGAATTAAAGAGATACTGATTATTATTTTTTTTAATTTGACATGCACATAGGAAATGTTTGGAATGGCTGGAATATGTTTGTCTGCAATATACTTCTGCTTTGTTACACAAGTATTTTCAACTATTGTCTGTGAGGATTATTCCCAGATCAGATTTTTTGCTCATGAGGGCTACTATCTATTGATGCTTCTCCCGCAGCATATTTTTGTGCTTCACAAGATACACCATACTATATTGGTAGTAGTAATCGATGAAGGTCACCAGCTATTGGTTCCCTGTGGGAGTTGGTGTCCTCATTGATCATTAAGTCATTACTGTGACTTGTTTTCTTCGGGGGGTTTCTTTGGCTATGCTTTGGAAGTGGGGTATGTGTGTTTGTTTTTTTTTAAGCAACATGCACATTCTAGAAACTTGTGGCATGACAATGCTCTTCTTGTGTTAAAGGGACTCTCCAGTGCCAGGAAAACAAACCGTTTTCCTGGCACTGCAGGTCCCCTCTCCCTCCCACCCCTCATCCCAAGTTGCTGAAGGGGTTACAACCCCTTCAATGACTTACCTGTATCCAGCGCCGAGGTCCCTCGGCGCTGGTTCAAGGTCTGCCCACGCTCCTCCCCCGCCGACGTCAACCGGCGGGGGAAACCTATTGAGCATGCGTGTCCGCTGGCGGGGGACACCTAATGCGCATGCGCGGCAATGCCGCACACACGCATTAGACCTCCCAATAGGAAAGCATTGAAAAATGCTTTCAATGCTTTCCTATGGGGATTTCTGCGACACTGGAGGTCCTCACATAGCGTAAGGACATCCAGCGACGCTATAGCACAGAAAACCTGTGCTATAAACCAGGAAGTGCCCTCTAGTGGCTGTCTAGTAGACAGCCACTAGAGGAGGAGTTAACCCTGCAAGGTAAATAGAGCAGTTTATGAAAACTGCAATAATTACACTTGCAGGGTTAAGGGTAGTGGTTTGGGTGCCTGGAGTGTCCCTTTAAAGTGTGTATCTACTGTTTCTATTGCTGGGATTTCTTCTTTGTTTCTTTGGATCTGAAAGAAAGTTTCCTTTTACACCGGAGTATACCGATTGGTGCTATGCAGTTCAGGAATAAATGTTGAGTTCTTTAAGCTGCATTTCTCTTCACATCAACTGGAAATACTTTATCTGTTACATTTAAGTCAATTTCTGTGCAGTTTCATCATTTATTATGTAGCTTGCCGCACCTACATAAATTTACATCATGTAGACAACTCATTTTGCTAAAATTAGGACATCCACTCCACGAATTTATGTAATTTCTATGTAGTCGCCTAATCTTTTTCTTTTTATTATTGAAGCACAGGTCTCGATTGCTCAGTTTTGCGGTCTTTCTTTAGAAATATCTTTCTTTGTATGTCCTTCTTTTGATTTGTGACCTCCTAAACGTTAGAGATGTCCACACTCTCCCATTCGCTACAACACACATCTCCCTTTAATTTTCTGTAGTCATCAAGTAATTAACATTTAACGTATTATAGCGTATTTATGATTTAGTTCCAACATCTAGAAAGTATATAAAGACACTGTGACTCTGGAATGCAACGAAGCAATAAAGTCCAATAGCATATAGTCTTTCCACAGTTTCCATCACAAGGTTTGTGCATTTTTTAAAGATACTGTTTACTGTATAAACTGAGCACTCATAGTTCCTGTAATGAGGTCCCATACCAATTTCTGTAAACTAACATATTATCTGCTAGTAATTTTATACTTGTTTTTGCACTCTGGCATGCTTGGATACAGAGCCTGTATTGGGAAGCTTGTGTCTCTCCTCTATCCCTCCCTCCTTTACCATGGCCCTCCCTCTCCCTATTCCCTCTGCTATTTTTACTCCTCCCTCCTCCTTTTATGTCTCCTCACTACCTCTCCCCCTCCCTTCACTGGCTCTGAGCGCGCGCATGTGCTCTGAGCTGTTTAAGTGATCCAATCAAAGGCTTTTCTGTGAGAAGCCTTTCACTTGACCTCTGCGCGGCTCCTGTTATGTCACAAAGGGACATGCTGTACAGCGCAGGGACCTTCACCCAGCCAAAAGGGGATTGTTCAAATAAAAGAAAAAAGGTCTGATGAAACCCTTTACATTTCCACATTCCATTATTCCCGATTTAAAAATGAAAATGTAATATCTGTCCATACTTAACTTTTTGTTTTTTAATTCCATGCAGTAATTTGAATGCATTTCAACATTCCTTTTTTGTTGCAGGTTTTTTTCAGGTTGTGTCTGGCCCCTAATCTGGCAGGTAGGCAGGGACGTATTTGCCGCAAGGCAAACAAGGTATTTGCTTTGGGTGGCAATTTCCAGGGGGCGGCAAAAAACGCCGCCCCAAATGCCCAGGCAAATGTCTTGTTAGCCTAGCGGCTAACAAACAATCCAGGCAGGCGTTTGTGCGGCTAACTAAGAATGAATCTGGGCAGGCAGCGATGGCGAGGGGGCACTGATTTGTGAGCTCTTTGCTCAGCTCCCTCGCACCCGCCCGCCCACCTGCCCTCATAGATTCTTAGTTAGCTGCCCGCCTGCCTCCCTTTCTGTCAGAAGGGACCACCGGACGGCAGGTAAAAAAAAATCCTCCCAGTACTCCCAAAGGTAGGCTGGTTGGATTTAAACTAAAAAAAAAAAAAAAGTAATCGGTTAATGTTTGGGGGGGGGCTGTCAATGTGTATGTCTGAGTGATTCTGTGTGTCTGGCTGTCAGTGTGTGTATGTCTGTCAGTGTGTATGTCTGGCTGTCAGTGTGTGTATGACTGTCAGTGTGTATGTGAGTGATTGTGTATAGTGTGTGTGAATGTCATTGTTTGTCAGTGTATATGAGAGTGTGTGTCTGTCAACGAGTGCGTCTGTCAGTAAGTGAGCGTCTGTCAAAGTGTGGCCTTGACAGGAAGGGGTGGGGAAAATTTTAACTGGGGGGGAGGGGGGTTGGCTGATCACCCTCCTGCCTAGGGCAGCCCAAATCCTAAATACACCACTGCAGGAAGGTTTTATGAGTAAACTTTTTGCAGAATTCAAACTAATGCAGGATATTCAACTTTACCGGGATTGAAAAGGCAACAGGGATAGGATAAAAGTTCAAAAACAAAACTGTCAGTTACAACCAGTACGTCAGTTAATCATAGAGATAAAACTATAGTTTATCCTATTAACACATTTATTACAGCTCCAACTACTGTCCAGTATGACAAACACACTCATTATAGATGATGACTGATGTTTCTGTTCAAATAAAAAGAACACGGTTCTAAGACAAATTGTAGACTATGTACGGCCCCCTGACACTATCTTACGTATTATATATATATGCAGTATTATGTTTCTTGTTCTCCTGCTGTAGTCAAACTACACGTACCAGGCTCCTCAACGAATATACGTTAAATGGAGCATAAGAAATAGTTTTATTGCAGTAACATCTACTATTGTATTCATTAGGCAACACATAAACTAAAAAACAATGAAAAAGAAAAGCATAGCAGATATTTTATACAAAGGATACAAGGTTACCACAAGATATTATTACAAAAAATAGTTATAGATTGTAAACAGCAGCCTGTATGACCAAAGGCATACTAAAAGGGGGGGAGTGGGGTTGCCTATCCTAGGTGACAGGCCTACCATCATGTTTCTTGCAGGGGTGCTCCATGTACCTGATGTGAGCCACTGTCGGGATTACTGGTAGACCCAGGATGCACTGTGTAAATAATTAAATTAAATTAAAGTATAAACCTTAGAGTGGTCAGGCTTAATGTACAAAAGACCTCCAAAAAGACAGAGAATGGTCAGTGACAAGCTGCAGGGATCTGTCTCTATACTGATTGCGTGGCTAACTCGCACACCTTGTCCTAAAGATGGGCAATCAGTGGAGAAATTAAATGTGTGTGTGCATGGATGTTAATATGTGTATGTTTCGGTGTGTATATTAATGTGTGTGTATATTAGTCTGAGTGTGTGTGAATATAAATGTGTGTTTCAATGAGTCTGTGTGTGTGTGTAAATGAATGTGTGTGTATGTAACATATTCCTCCTCATCTTGCGGTATTTGTGCCCAGCTGCCGTGTGTCTGTATGACTAACTCTTGCAGCATGTTAATATATGCCGGCCGCTGCGGATCCACACCAAATTATACCCCCACGTCCACCCATGTTAATAACGACGTTGCCGTGCGTGTGATGTGACACGGGAGACGCGCGTGCACGCTTTGGGTTCAAAGGCCATTTTCGGCCAATCAGAATTGTAAAGGACTTATTTAAGCTCAAATTTACTTTCCTCGTTGCCCTCTCGTGGTTTGCCTAGTGGTTGTCCGAGAGTGTGTTCCTGAGTGTTTCTATTCTGGTTTTTTACTTTGGCTTCATTTGACTTCCCTGTATTCTTGTATCCCTAACTTCTGGCTTTCCCTTATCATTGCATCTCATTCTGTATAAGGTGGATTCAAAAATGTATAAGGTGTGTCAAACCTTTTTTCTAAAATGTCCATTTTATGTACCCCTGAACAGTCATCTCTAGACAAAACTGCAGTTTTGTACGGTGTTAATGTAAAATCTGTTCATCAAAGGTTTTACATATGTATTTCACAATATTTATTATAAACTGGCAGTGAGAGAGTTAAGCAATATAATAAAAATACAGCAGTATGATAACGTTTTGGTGTTTCAAGTTCTGCATTTGCAAGAAAGTATACAAAATTAACCCACTTTTATCAATCATATCCACAATTATATCTATAGGTATTTTTTGTAAATGTTTTCCCACAAATGATTGTGTTAAAAGACAAGCTCGAACATCTGAATACAAAATGTAAAAAAATATATGTGCATATATATAAGTGCAAGAGGCAAAACTCAGATGTACTCATTAGTATGTTTTTTTCATATATCTCAATTAATCCAAAACACATAACAAATGCTATCGATGTGGTTCGCTGCTCTGGGAGTCTTAGTGTAGGTTAAAACAGATCTGAAACTAAAATTGCATAAGTGGCATGTCGAATGCTTGTGCATACAAAGCTAGCTTCAGGGTTCCAATAAATTCATGATACTTTTTTTAAAGTATCATTTCCTAGCAGGCAATCACTTTTAATTAACAGGATCACCTACAGCAACACATGTCCTTCAAAAACTTACATTATTTTTTTTTTCTTTTTGAATTTCAAAGTTTCTGCGTTAAGAGTTGAATAGCTGACTAGCATAACCTCAAAAGAATGTGTAGTCTTTTATGATAGTTATAAACCACTGTGCTCTCTTTATAAGAAGAAAAGATTCTTTACGCAGCAGAGAAAGGATTTTTTATACATAGCTAGAAGCAAGTATTTCCTCCAAAGGTCAGAAAACTTTATTTAGCAAGAAAAAAAAATGAAGAAATGATAAATTTGTAAGAATACTGCAGTAACTGTAATACATCACTTGATTAGCTAATAATTGGCTGCCGAGCGTCTTGATTCAAACATGTGATTATCTCTGATTAATAATAAATAATGTTGTACATCTACTGGTTGGTGAAAGAAAAACTCGATTTTATCTTTCAAGCATCTTTTTCTTTTTTTTTTGCATTTTTGAAATGTCAAAACTATTTTCGACTTAACGTTATAGAAAAAATACATCCTTTTTGATAGCTTTTTTTAAAGCACGGTTTAAATCACTGTCATATTCATAGTTTATGTTATTTATTAATTGTTATATATTGGCATGGAAATGTATGTTTCATATACAGTGGCAAGAAAAAGTATGTGAATGAATTTTTTTTCTGCATGAATTGGTCATAAAATGTCATCTCATCTTCATCAAAGTCATAAATATAGACAAACACAATGTACTTACGGAAACAACACACACTATTGAAATTGTTCGTGTCTTTATTGGACACATCCCATTATACATTCACAGTACTGTGGAAAATGTAAGTGAACACTTGGGTTTAATAGCTAGTTGGTCCTCCTTTAGCAGCAATAACCTCAACCAAGCGTTTCTGGTAGCTGTGGATTAGACCTACATAATTTTCAGGAGGAATTTTGGCCACTTTGAAATAGTTCAGGACAGAAATATCCATTAGATGTCTGGTGTGATCAGCTCTCTTAAGTTTCTTGTACAGCATATCCATAGGTTAAGATCTGGGCTCGGACTGGGGCACTTCAAAAGGGGTATTTGTTTATTTTTATGAAGTCCTCCTCAATGTTTACAATCATTGTCCTGCTGCATCACCAACTTCTAATGAGCCTCAGCTGGGGTACAGCCACGCTGATTTAATCCTGTGGGATATCTTGATAAACCTGGGAATTCATTTCTCCCTTGATGATGGCAAGTGGAACAGGCCCTGAAGCAGCAGAGCAGTCCCAAATCATGATGCTTCTTCCACCGTATTTGATGATGTTTTCATGTTGGTATGCAGCGCCTTTTTTTCGTCATACATAGTGCTGCACTTTCTTACTAAACAACTCAACCTTAGATTCCTCATTCCACAAACCAAAGTAGCGTTGTAGAGTGTCAAGGTGGTCTTGGCAAACTTCTCACATGCAGCAATGTTTTATTTTTAAAGCAGTAGCTTTCTTCGTGGTTTCTTGCAATGCCTGTTCAATGTTCAGTGTATCGTTGACTCATAAACATTGATGTCAACCAGTTCCAGTGATTTCTTTAAGTCTTTAGTTGCCACTCAATGGTTCTTTTTTTTTTTAATTAATTTTTTTACCTCATTAAGAATAGTGCGGTGTACTTTTTGAATCATCCTGGCTGGACAGCTACTTCTAAGGACATTAGCCACTGTACTAAATCGTCTCTGGTGATGAAAATCTAACCTCCTTGAGATAACTTTGAAACCCTCTCCAGCTTTACAATTGTGACAATTCCTAATCGCAGGTCTTCTGAGAGCTCTTTTTTGCAAGCTATGGGTCACATCAACAGATGCTTTTTTGTTAATAGAAAACTCAAAATGTTTCGGTGCTTTTAAGAAGTCAAAGAAGCTGTAACCTACACATCCAATCTCGTTTCATTAATTGGACACCATGCTTGCCAATTTCGAACTATAATTATCTATTTTATAGTAGTCATTAGCCATGGGTTTTATGTACTTTTACCAACCTGTACTATGCATATTTGAAAAATAGTTTTTAATATGTTCAAGAACAATACAATGCTAATATGTACAAAAACAATACAATAATTTGTATGTGATTAGTTAAAACAGATTGTATTTTTTTATACATAAATGGTTCTTTTTCTTGCTACTGTAGAGTAACTTTATGCAATGTTCTCCTTATTATATGCATGCTTTTATCATGTGTATATTTTCTCTCAATGGATAGTATATTTTTGTCAATTGTAGATACACTAACTCATTTTTAAAAATATTTTCTTCTTTTAATCATTGCTCAAAAACACACATAAAAAGTGGTATTAGTAGTTTTTTTTACTTATGATGTATGATGAATGCTTAAATTTACTGAGACGTATACAACTCACTCATTCACTAAACAGAAATTTTAAGTCTCCCAGAATGTCATAGTTTTATTTAAAACCACCTCGACCAGGCAAAAATAATGGGGGTTTAGGTACAGTATATGATTATACATTGGAAAAGCCTGCCACAACGTCAATGTACCCCATTCATGGCAGGTCCTACTCTAGCAGCCTCATGCTTGATCTTATGAGATTAATCCACTTACTTCGGAAATGCTTTCGCCTGGGACTCTCTGCAGGTCATTGTTAAATATGGCCCTTGAATGAGGCACCTGTGACAGGGAGAGGTGCAAAACCATTGAGTTTGCCTCGACTCCCACATATATATATGAAATCAAGAGGGCCGCACTCACCTGAACATGCATACATTATAGGGTGCTGCCGCAGTCAATTCATACAACATTCAAAATCCAGCACACTCTCTCACTCACTCACTCACTAAACAGCGATTTCAAGTCTTACAGAATGTCATCTTTTTGTTTAAAAACATCTCACCGAGGCAAAAAATAATGGGTGTTTAGTTATAGTATATGATCATATATTGCATGAGCCTGTACAAAGTCTCATTTGTATATTACATATATCACATGTCATTTAGTAATGCTGCACATGTTCATTAATAGCTGGGACAATTTAATGAAATCTGTGCATTTAAACTGCAAAACTCCAATTTTACTGGAATAAACAGGTGACAGATATATGGCAGGAACAGCAGACACGCCCATTCTAGACTAAGAAGAGTCTCCACCAATCAGGTGCATTGTAGACTCACCCCTAGTCTTCACTCATTTACGAAGTTCCTCAAAACCCATCTCTTAAGGAAAGCACTATATAAATGCCAAAAATAATAATAAAAATTATAATTGTAATTTTGGACTAAGACTTATTTTTCTTATTTTTTAAACAATTTTTCAGCAGGGTCTTATTAGTAATGTAGTTACTGCTCTCACTAGATCGGATACAACTGCTTACAACCCCTTTGCAAGTTTTCTCTTTCCTTTGCTTAGCGTGCTCATTTAATACACTCTGTATGGAAGTATAAATTCCTCTGCTTCCTCAGAAAGGCTACTTATACTAATATAGACCTCCAACAATAGACATGGAAACATGATGGGGGGGGGGTGGGCTAAAGAGTAAGGCAGAGTAATTGGAGGGGCTTACAATTGTTAGAATAAGAGACCCCTGATATGCGATTAAAAACGAATAAAACTAATTGTAACACGTTTCCTTACATATGGAAAGCACATATTTCAAATTATATTTTCTGTCTCATTCTGCATTGGGGCATAAAACATCTTTCCTCCCGGAGACTCTTGAAGGGGAGAAATATTTAGTTATATTGTGATTGCATTTGACTGCCGAACAAGATTAGAATGGCTGTGCACCATGGGAAATATAGTCAACAGCATCTGTGTGCCAAAAGAAATCCATCACCGGCCCACATTTGGCACCCATCTCTACTTACTTTTAGTCACATATAAAGTCGGTGGGGTGTGTAACTGAATTAAAGAATAATGCGCATAAAAAAAGAGGATCGTAATATAATCTTGCAGAAAAATATAGTAGTTCAATGGGGGATAACAAAACAATTGCTTAAGCTTCAAATGACAGAGTATCGACAGCATGATGGTTCTGTTTTTCAGGCCTGGCTGACCCATCTCATTATACTGATTCTGGGATGAGGTGTACGGAATATCACTCCAAATTCTAGCTTATTTGATCTTCTATACTACATAATATGCATTTTTTTCCTTTTGCTAGTTTGGCTGTCTCTGGAGTCCAGATGGAGGTTACATCTTTCCTTGCCTAATTATCAAATACTTTCCGGACAAGATACCCAATTATCTGAGTAGGATACTTAGCCCTATTGCACATACCACATATCATCTCTGTTCTGCTTCTCTCTCTATGCCAGGCGCTCCGACGTTGTGCACGTAACTTGTGGAACAATTCTCGAAAATCTTTCAAAATCACCTTAACCCTTGCCAGTGTCATTCACAGGAAATGGGATACAGGGCTTTTCTTTTTAGAGCAATTGTACATGTATGTATAGAGAATAATTCTGTTTCAGTTTATGATAATGACAATATACTGTACATTAAAAGACACAAAAATAAAAGTGAAGGGAGGTATTCAGATTTTATTGAGGAGAAGCTGGAGCGCTGTATTTCTCAAAAGACGATATTCCATGTAAATTAATAAAATGTTTTGTTTGAAAGCTTCTAGTTTAGGAATCAACAGACGTGCAAAATGCCCAGAGCCCTCACCAATTAAGCCCTAACCTTTCACTGTGCATGCATAAGTTATTAGCGTCTTACCCCTTGAACCATTTTGACGGTGCATTAAATATAATGGCACAGAAATGCCTACAATGAAAAAACATAAATACATATAAATAGGTGAAAAGGGTCCACAGGACCCCCATTTAACAGATATAACCCCGTGGCTGTTGTATGAGGTAAAATTAGTAATAATCATGTAATGATGCATCATGGAGAGTTTGAAACCCCTCTGCTTCAACCTAAAGTTATATAAGTAATGTCCAATTTTCCTTGTCATAAGTACTTTCTCTGCGTAATCCTGTTATTTCCAGAAAATAAGACCGGGTTTTATGTTAATTTTTCCCTCGAAAAATGCAGTAGGACTTATTTTTGGGGGATGTTTCATTTTGGAGAAAAACGTAGCAAGCTAGAAAGAAGGTCTACATTCGGGGGATTCCCCTGAACATAGACCAGTTTACTAGGGCATGGAATCCCACAAACCTATGTTTGGAGAAACTTTCCGAATATAGATTAGCTTATTCACAAATGGAATCCCGTAAATTTATGTCTGGGGAAAATTTCCTGAATTTAGATTAGCGATCCAGCGACTAGGGCTTATATTATGAGCATCCTCCGAAAATAAGCTAAGGCTTATTTTCAGGGAATGTCTTATTTTTGGAAAATAGGGTATGATAGAGGCTATGCAAATGTCTGATACCACAGGTTAAGCAGGAAATAAATAACAAAAATTACTAGGCTTGGAGGTTTGTTTCATTCTGAAATGCAATTTGGGCTGATCAGGTGAGAATTCCTGAGCTCAAATGTAGCCAAATCGCAAACCAAGCTAAACACAAAATGGCAGAGCATGTTTGTTTTGATTCGTGAGTCTGGATTCCAAACATTGGTCCAAAAAAGTAGATGATTGATAAAAAAAAAAAATGATGATGATGACTGGGCAGTCACTAAACATAAATTTTATTCACAAATTGAGAAGTGAACAATAGAGGGGAAAAAAGAGGAGTAAAAATAAAATCTATATTTATAAATTTAAATGACATATTCTATATAACTATATATTCTTACTGCGTCTCCAGTTTTTCCCTCTATTGGTTACTTTTCCTCAATTGATCAATGAACCAAATGGCGTGAAAATGCTCCCATTTGCAAAATACACCCATAATATTTACAGTATGTATATTTCTTTGACTGGGCCATTGCTACGCCCCTTTGATTGACATATGGCCTAAATTTGGCAGCCCCAGAAAAAATATTTATTTTCCGAAAAAATGGTTCGACCAAACTGAATTTTCTTGCTGTACACGAGTCTAAAAGTTACTCCCAAAATAATTTTCTTTATAATGGATGTTTGTGTACTAGTCACCTTTACCTGAGGCTGCATGACAGATACATCCAATTAGCCAATAAGCTTCAAAATTAAAGCACAAACAAACACATACCAATAACATGAAATTTAAAAAAAAGAAAAAATTTAAATGCAGTGGCATTATTATGTTTTCGGCAAAGAGTCAGGGTGACACGACACACAAGAATTGAATCTAGTAATAACTTAACTGAATAGGAAATGCGGGATAGATGCATATTACTGGAACTTAGAGTGGTGTATTGCAGTACATATACAGATACATAATTGTAAAAATGTAAACTTGCAAGGGGGGGATAAGAGTATGAAACAAGATCAAGTTAGTACAGAAATCACAAAACAAAGAAAACAAGCTATTCCAGAAAACTGAATAAAAAAGGACAAATGAGGACAGAATTCCCAAAAATAGACAGACTGTAATAATTCATTCCTGGGAATACTAAAAACTCACAACAGGGCAAAGACATGTGGGTCTAAAGGTATAAATAGGCACAGGATAGGTAGAATAGGACAGTGGCATTCTGGCACTCCCAGAGCATGTGTGTGCTGCCGTCCCCTTAACACTTCAGAATGTGCACTAGATTGATACCCAGGCCATACTTGAAAACGGGAAAAATCATAATGTATCCTTCCTGGTAAAGAATTTTATAAATAAAATAAATAGAGGATGCAGGCTGTCTGTGTGTTTTTTGTGTGTGAGAATGTATCTGAATGTAGTATCTTTGTGTGTGTGTGTCTGGCAGTTTCGTGCAAAATATCCATCTGCCATTGTCACACACTGCACGCTGGTGTCAGATCTAATGAGCTTCCTCACTTACAGTGGGCACACTTGCAATACGAAGCCCTCCCGCCTTCCCATTCACTTTGATTTATAGCATTCGGCCCTCAATCCATATAGTTTTTCAGGATATAACATGCAGAGTATGGCCAGGAGTAATGGGAGTTTGAGCGCAGGACTAGTTTCTTTGTATTTGTATTCACTTTTGCATCACACAGCTAGGTTACAATGCTGCTGCCCATCCCATGTGTTCCCTATTAAGGGTTAATAAACATGTAGGAATGTATATAAAAATACCCCTTTCTGTCTCATTAGAGAAATTATTGCCAGAAGCTCAAGGAAGCAAGGCAAATTGTTAGAGTAGGACCCACTTAAGTGGTCTGCCTTGACGTGGCAGGCAAGCATACCCTCTCATAGCCACTGGAGGTAACTAAAAACCTCCATTTGTTTAAATATTCATAGGGATTTGGGAAAGAGCGCAAGTAATTTTTTTCTTTGGTTTTTACTGTATGTATTGAGGCTGATGTGTACTATGGTCATTGCTGCCGCCCAGGAGTAATGGGAGTTTGAGCGCAAGACTTTTTTTTTTTTTTTTAAGAGTTCTAGCTTACGAATAGACAGGGTCTAAATTTGACTATTTTTTGCTTTAAGAGAAAGGTATATGGGGGTTTATTTTACCTTATTATTAAATGTAACCTCCAGCACCTGTCACATTTTACAGTGTCAAGGCACTTTAACGTACATGAACTTGTTTTTCATGCAAATTAGTTTAAACTTTGTCTTCACCAAACCCAAGTAAATAAACACATTCAACATCTATGTAGGGAACAGAGATGCAATATTTTACACAAGTACCATACGTGTCTGTAGTATTCTGGAGGTTAATAAATACACATAGACTTGGAGGTGTTCTTTAGCATCTGTACCTGGTCCTTACATGGAGCAGGACATTCACATGTGTGATAGATTCATATGGTTAAAATTGTCTCCCTTCTCTCGGCAAGCTGCAACTATCAGAGCTAGGTTTTAAGCTCTGGAACATGTGAGTGTTCCATTGTACAAACAAATGTTATTATATGTTTTAAAGATTTACACTATCTTGAATAATTTGTTTAAAAATGTATGCACACTGGAATTTTAAAGAAATAAGAGTTTAAAAGCTAAGGTTTTTTTTGTATTTGTTAGAAGTGATATCACAGTTACATCACTTATTATCTAATTGCACTTTATTTAGATAGATTGTATATTGTTATATACTAAATTGTTATTTGTGTGATTTTGGGAGAATTACACATCACTCTGTGGTAGCTGCTGCCGTATTAATTGGTTTTAGAAAAGCATAATTTTAAATCCCTTGCACTTTTTTAAAAAAAAGCGCTCTTGCACATCACTTTTTGTATTTTTGCACTATATATATAAAATGTACAAAAGGACAGAATACATTGAGAGATTTAATAAACTATTATCGAAAAAAAAAAACACTCTGAATTATTAACCACATTGAGGAAAAAAAGCAGAAAGATTTCATTTTTATAATTGAAAACAAGAGTAAGTCGAGGATATGATAACATATGCGATAGCACTCAGGAAATTAGCAAGTACATGCAGATTCGGAAAGTATTTACAGACTGCACTGAGAGGCATGTCTATGATGGAAATGAAAAACGATAACATACAAAAGAAACTATTAACTGAAGATAACTTGACAATGTCCAAAGCTTTAGAAATAGGCACAGTAATGGAGCTAGCTACAAAAGACACAGAAGTCTTAAGATCGAAGCAGAACAGAGAAGTGATAAAAGAAGAGCTCTTTCAACAGAAAAACAATGCTAAACCTAGGACAAATGAAAACTGAAGAAATGCAACAGTGATATCAAGTACTGTTTTTAGATGTTACAGATATGGAGCTAGATCACAAGATGCTAGAAGCTGTAATTTTAGGTCTGCACAATGTCATAATTGTGGTAAGATTGGTCATTTGTGCAGTGTATGCAGACAGAGTAAAGATAAAATAACATACATGGAGTTACCATTTCAGTTATGTCATTAAAGCAATGGAAGAAGTTAGGCATATCCAAACCATTAAAATCTACATAGGTAGAAACCAGTGACTAAAACCAGGGATAGGCAACCTTTGGCACTCCAGATGTTGTGGACTACATCCTCCATAATGCTCTTACATCCATAATGCTGGCAAAGCATCATGGGAGGTGTAGTCCAAAACATCTGGAGTGCCGAAGGTTGCCTATGCTTGGACTATAGCATGTGATGCTTCACAATATGGGTTGGTTGCTGTCTTCTAAAAGGAAGACAATACATTATATAAAATTTACAAATATTTAAAAAATGGATGGCCAAGGATTATAGCACCAGACGTAAGGTCATATAAAAATCGCAAATGGGAATTGTCAGTATCAAGAATATGTATAATGTGGGGTACAAGAGTCGTTCCACCAATAAATCTGAAGAAACATATGGGAATTATTGATGAAACTGTGTGTTCGTGAACATGTTTGGTGGCCTACAATTGGCTCAGATACCCCAGGGTTCCCAGAACACCAATTAGGAAACGATGCTTTAGACAAAAGTAAACTACAATCTTTTTATAAAAATAAAACCAGCCGTATTATTAAAAGTAGCACATTCTATGCATACAATGTTGCATTCATATAGAAGAATGTTTCAAATGAAAAACTCTATCTACAGCAGAACAAGCATCATGGAATGAACGGTTCAACATCAATGCATTTTGCTCGCTTGCATACACGTTTTCTGAGATATACTGTATATACACACTTGTGGCAGCATGGGCCTTCTCTTTCAAATACAGTGGACATTGAAATGTATTCAAATGTGTGTTCATTCAGAATTGTTTGTTAAAATCGAGTAGCTGGTTCACTACGCATGGCGGAGTGAGTGACATTGTCAAGTTTTATTGCTATCATTTTGATTCACTGAATAAAAGCATGTTTCCTTACTTTTAAAATACTTTAATTTCTGAAAAATATTGATTATTATCTATGATAATTGAGTTACACAATAAAATGAATTATAATGCTACATAACACCTTGCTACTGTGGATCGCTGTGCAGTTATTCTATTCTGAGGGCAAAAAGAAAAAAAATACTTATTTATTCAGATACTGTCCTGACCTGGATCCAACTTCTCAAATGTAAGTAAAGTTGAACCTGCTTAGAAGCTGTTGGAGCCTATGAATAATAGGGCCATAACCATGGGAAATGTGGTAGACTTCAAACAGAGGAACTGCTACAAGTTTGTAACTTTTAGGCACTGCAAATGTGCCTTATCCCATAACTACAACAAAAACAGCTTCTTTAAAAATTTTTTTTTTACAAATTATTTATTTTGTTTGTGCACAATATTATAAAGAAGCCCCATTGCCACAATAGCATAGGCAGACACATCTGTCAAACAGAGTATAACATAGGTTTGGCAAAGGAGATATCAGCACATTTTGTCTGAAATAAAGAAATAACAGTATGCATATCTAGTGTTTAGAAAGTGTCAACCTCGCCATCTCTCTGGGTAAATGTGGAACATATCGTACAAATGATAACATATCATGATGACAATGGCCGTTTGATCTCGCTGATATGGGATGTGTGAATAGAAGAAGTAATAGCTCTTTATGTCAAGCAGTAAACGAAAGATGAAAACCTGTCCCAATATATTCAGCTAGCTGTGGTGAGGCTTATGCCAAGAAGCTTGTTATTTCACTCATCCTATACCAGCTATTGGAATATACCACAGTCTTAGTGAGCATTGATTCCCAGTCTCCAGGCTGCAGACATCAGCTGTGAATTTTGAGTCGTAAGGAGCTGCCTCCTCCATGGATTTCTCATGCTGGCAGGTGTTGGCCTGGTCACTACACTCTTTGCAGCGTGCTGATGTGGCCTTTGACTCAGTTGGCACACTTTTCCCACTCGAAGAGTTGCTGGTCAACTACAGATGCTGCGAGGCGGACTTGTAGGCCCTTTGACAGCTCGCAGGGCAGGTATAAACAGCCTGTGAATTTTCTTCCAGAAGGCTTTGAATATATTCCAGGTTATGTGTAGCAGAGTATATTTCTTTGTAAGGTGCAGGGGCACATGTGGCGTCCGCCATGTTGTGTAAGCCATGGTCGGGTTTGTCGTTAGTAGCGGCTTCAGCACATGTGCCAGGTGAGGCCTGGGAACCTCCAAAGTGGGGACTGGGATCACCCAGTCGGTCCAAAGGGGGGGTGGGAGGGTTGCAGAGCGCGATGTCGACAATGTTGAGATCGGCCGCCTCTCCACAGCACCTGTAGGCTGCACGGTAATGCAGAACGTAGGCTGGGCAGCCATCAGAGACCGCTGGGAAGCACACCCCAAAAGGGTCTGTTGAGTCAGGGTTTCAAATTTGTGTTGCCAGCCCCAAAACGAGAGCCCAAAGAGCAGTTTGCCAAGCTTATTATTCCATACATGAGGAGCTCTCAGGTCTCACGTCCTGCCGCCATCAAAGTCAGGCACCCCCCCACCCCAAGAACAGCTTATTGAATTCTTTGTGTTTTAAAATGTGAGCAGGAATGCATGGATTCTGTGGTAGTTCAACATTTGACCTCAACCACTTAGCAATGCTGTTATCAATAACAGTTTGAAGAAGGTAGCACCCATGTACAGTAGAAGTACATGGGGAGCATGTATGATTAGATCTCCCTAAATTGTGTGCCTTATTCCCATTTTCTCACATTCTTCTTGCACGTGCTAAAATCCCACAGCCATTGAACTGTTATTCTAATAAAGGGATTCCTTGCCAAATGTGTAATTTGTCATAGAATATAGGTTGATGTGATTTGCTCTTCTGCATGTTTTTATTCCTAAACTGGTTCATTCCTTGTGGCCAACCGAACTGGGGGTGTTTCGGTGGATCAGCCCGGGTACCTCCTGATAACAGGTTTACTAGAGTCTATCCCTTGTATAGAGACTTTTTACTGCTAGTTTTTCCTACCTTGATCCTATTTTATGACAAAATGCTTCTCACATTTCTAATATGTACTGTATATACTATATATATATATATCTGAAATACAAAATACACAGTCCAGCGCACTCGCTTATTCACTAAACAATGATTTCAAATCTTAGATTGTAATAGTTCTGCACACACTATACAGTTACAAATTTTAAATAATGCACAATAGTGATATATTACATTATAGAACATCGTGTTAACAGATTGACATGAAATGCATTTACATTTTAAATATTCAGATCAGCTTTGCAACTTTTATCAAGTTTTATCAGACACAAAGGGTTAAAAGGTTCACATGAGATATGTGATTTTTTTTTCTGTCTGGTTGTTCTATATAGTGTGTCAAGTGAAATTTGTCACACTTATTCATTTTCATAAGTCTCTTCTGCCAAGCTTGAAAGGAATGACTTGAAATGTGAGTGAGAAGCAGATGTGAGTTACTTCATAACAACCTGTCTGAATTTTAAATGTAGCGCTGTCAGACTCCTCCTGTAACCATTTATAAGCATTTTGTAATCCAGCTTGTATAGACATACTGCATATTGTATGCTGTAATCATATCACAATATATGCAGGTATGGTCATATCGCAATAAATTCTGGTATAGCCATATTACAATATAAGCTGGAATCGTCATATATCAATATACGCGGCTATAGTCATATCGCAAGGTATGCTGGTATAGTTATACTACAATAAATGCTAGTATAGTTATACTATATAGACAAAAGTATTGGGACACCTGACCATTACACCAACTGGGAGTTGCATTCTAAATACACAGATATTAATATGTATTTGGTCCCCAACTCTGCAACTTTAACAGCTGCCACTCTTCTGGGAAGGCTTTCCACAAGATTTTTTAGTGTCTCTGTAAGAATTTGTGTCCATTTATCCAGTAGAGCACTTGTGAGGTCAGACACTGAAGTTGGAGAAGAAGGTGTGACGAAACCAATCTCGCCACATTGCATTGGAGGAGCCTGGTTGCCCGCCTGCTGCCTTTGGATTATGGACCGGCAGCTAAAGGGTTAATTTTACTGTGCAGAAGGATTTATTTCTCCCTTTCTGCACAGCCGTTCGGTAGATTCCATCTACCAAACAAACAGTCTCTTTTCAGCCTCCCCAGAGCCGTGGGAAGCCGGCCGGCGACCTTAATTGGCCACCCAGAAGCTGGAGTGCGCCCTCCATTTACCTCCCTGAAGCCGCGGTTAACCGCGGCTTAACGAGCGTGTGCCGGCAATTGACCACCCAGTAGCTGCGGTTAACCGCAGCTTAATTGATTGTTACTGGTCGCGGTTACACTTAGCCGCCACACGATGGCGGTGTTCTGGAGCTCCCCGGGCAGCCAGCGCTTGTCTGCCCGGCTTTCATGCACCAAACCCGGACACTTTTACGTGCAGGCACCGCTGAACCTCCAACCCCTGGTTCTAATTCGCACGGATTGAACGAATGCATGTAAATTCGGTATTTTATGTTGGAGGAATGTTTTAACCCAGATAGCTATGCCATGGAGCCTATTCGTGGAATTAAAGACTTTGGCTCCATGGCAATTAAAACTGTATTCGTGTGGTCTGAGTGCCATTCACCTAATAATGTGCACTCAGACCTGAGCTATCTGGGGATATGTTACATGTCTGTGTTTTATGTAGTAAATGTTACTTTGTGCATTTTAAAGTATAATGCTGGTTTTGTGTTCCCACGTGTGTAATGGAGTTTTGCCTTTGTCTTGGGAGATAATTGAGTTACTTCCCAATTATCTCCCAGGGCAGAGGGGAGGAAGCCAGGATGCATTGTGGGAATATACTGTGACTGTGTGTCCTTTTTGTATACTTGTCTGTCCCTTGTCACAGTCTCCCATTTGGTCCCCTAGGGGAGTGTCCACCAGGTGGGAGACCTGCATAAAAGCTGGGCAGGTAGCCCTCATTAAACAGACCACTGCTTGACCCTCAACACAGAGCCTTGTCTCGTTCTTGGGGGGATTCACTGTATGCTGTTAGAGACTGATTGCCAGGAGTGTAAGCTGCTTTTCCTGTTCGTCTGCTAGCAGCTATTTGGGAGGTTCCAGTTCGGGAGTTGGAGTGCTATTTTGTATCCAGTTTGGGAGTTTGGTGATCTGCAGTAGCTGTGCCTGTATCTCTGGAAAGGGGGCCGATCGCCTAAACGTTTTTTTCCCCTTGTGTTCAAAACGGTCCGTTACAGAAGGTCTGGTTTGAAATCATTCCAGTTCATCCCAATGGTGTTCGATGTGGTTGAGGTCACATCTCTCTGTGGACCAGTCAAGCTCTTCCCCACCAAACGCATTTATCCATGTCTTTTTAGATATTGCTTAATGCACCAGGGCACAGTCATGCTGGAATAGAAAAAGGCCTTCCCCAAAACTGTTCTCATAAAGATGAAAGCATAGCATTGTCCAAAATGTCTTGGTTTGCTGAAGCATTAAGATTTCCCTTCACTGAAAGTAAGGGGCATAGACCAACCCCTGAAAAACAGCCCCATAAAATTAAAGAAGAGTGATTCATCACTCCACAAAAAAAAATGTTTCCACTGCTCCAGAGCTTCATGGCTGAGTTACTGCTGTTTCTAAACTTTTCCACTTTCCAATAATACCACTTATAGTTGAACATAGAATATCTAGCAGTGATTACATTTAATGAACTGACTTATTGAAAAGGTAGCATCCTATCACAGTACCAAGTTTGAATTTACTGAGGTCTTCAGTAAGACCCATTTCCCTACACAAATGTTTGTAAATGCAAACTGCATGGCTAAGTGCTTGATTTTTATACAAATGTGGCAATGGGTCTGATTGGAAAACCTGAATTCAATAATTAAAAGGTGTGTCAATACCTTTGTCCATATAGTGTATATCACAATGTGTTCTGGTAAAGACATATGTTAATGCATATTGTTTTAGAACTCAATGGCCATTTTTGATTGTGTTAAATACACTTTTTTATTACTTTTCTTACTTTTATTGTTGCTTTTTTATTGATACTATGTAGTTGAAATGTCAAAGATTGGGGTTCTATACTGGCCACTTTTAACTGATACTTTTATATCACAATGTATGCTGGTATAGTCATTTCAAAAATGTATACTGGTATAGATATAAAAAAACAAGTCCCAAGAGAGTGCTGAGAATGGACAACAGCTCAATTAGTCTGCCCTTCGGTGGGTCTCCGCTCAGTTCTCAAGCTGGTTTTAGCTCATCTTGTGCCATTACAGAGAGAATTAGGCCATTTGCATCTCAGACTGATTTCACCCAAAAGGGCAAAACAGATGCAAAATACAGGCCGGCTATCTTTGCACAAGAGATACAGCAACCCCAGACAATCGTTTCAACCTTGTTAGGCATCATCAGTGAGGTATAGCCAATATCTCTCTAGGCACCATGAGCAGGGCCCGGCGCTTCCTATAGGTGACTCAGGCAGCCGCCTAGGGCGCCCCTTACAAAGGGGCACTGCCAGTAGCACTGGCCCCCCTCATGCTGCGGCTGATGCGTTGGCCAGACAGTTCGAACCTCTTGCATGTCCTGAGACCAGTATGACTTCTATAGTTCCTCAGCAAAGTATTATTGCTAATACTAGAATAAATATACAGTCTCCACTGACTTCGGACATTTATTCCAAACAAAACCTAGCTCCTAAGAATCTTCCTGAGGTCAATATATACGTTCTTTCTGAACACCAGAAAGAGTTATTGTTTTGCTTCCATGATAGTAAAATCGCAGGTCACTTAGGTATACGCAAAACCTTCAATTTGATTTAGAAGGAATACTGGTAGTTGACCATGCATAAAAACATCATGGATTATGTTTCCGCTTGCTGCATATGTAACAGAACCAACAGAACTCTGCTAAAGAGGTATTCCCTAATCATGGGATACCCTAAGAAATTATCTCTCACAGAGGTTCTCAATTTGTGTCCAAATTCTGGAGAGCATTTTGTACACAAATGGGAATTTCACTTAAATTCTCGTCCGCTTATCATCCTTAAACTAACAGGGCAGCAGAAAGGTCTAATCAGAGAGTAGAACAATATTTACGTTGTTTTGTCTGTGCTCATCAAGATGATTGGGTTGGTTTGCTTCCTTTGGCTGAGAGTTTGCTCTATATAATACGATTTCTGATGTGACGCAACAAAGCCCCTTCTTCTTAAACTAAGGTTTTCACCCTGTGGTCCTTCCATTGGCATTTCCTTCAGGGGGATTGCCGATGGTGGATCAACATGTTGAGGACCTAAAGAAAGTCTGGGAGCAAGTTCAACTTTTGCTGGCTCATAAATCGTCTCTTGATAAAAAGCATGCAGATAGGCATAGACTTGATGCCCCTGTATATTACCCGAGTAATAAGGTCTGGTTGAGTACTAAACATATCTGCCTTAAAGTCCGTCTATGAAATTTACACCGAGATTCAATAGACTATATAAGGTGGTTAGACGGGTCAACTTTGTAGTGTATTGAATTTCCTCACTCCTTTCGCATCCCCAATGTTTTCCACATATACTTACTGAAACCCTTGACGTGTAACAGGTTCTCTAGTCCTGTGGTACTCCCTTCTCTGGTTCAGGTGGAGGACCAGGAGGAATTCAAGGTCAGTGCTATCCTGGACTCACGGATTTCTAGGGGTTCTCTCCAATATTTGGTGGACTGGAAGGGATACGGTCCTGAGGACAGGTCCTGGGTGGCTGGTTCTGACATTCATGATCCCCGCTTGGTTCGTTCATTCCACTCTCGGTTTCCTATCCACCTTGGCTCTTCCCGTCTGGTGGTTAGTCCTCGAGGGGGGGGGGGGTACTGTCAGGTTACCTTGTGTATCAGTCAGGGACATGTAACAGGCTGGCGTCACATTGCAGGGTATTGTTGACATTCCTACCAATTCTCAGCTTGTCTCCATCAATTCTAACGCCAGCCGTGAAAATCCCGCGGCTGGCATAAGGCGCGGCTAATAAGCGCCGACATCATGATGCTAAGAACGCCACGATCCGCCAAGGTGTTCGAACAAGAACAATTTGGTGGCGTGGTTACCTACCTAAGTGAACACGGTATTTAAAGAGAAACCAGGGAGTGGTTCCTGTTGTGGTTCTTCTTTGTCCCAAGAGCACGTATTCCGTATTGGTATTCTTGTATTCTGACTTTGGCTTTGTTTGACTGTTCCTCCTTCTGTTTTCCTTGGACCTCGGCTATTGCATTATCGTTGATCCTGACCTTGGCTCGCTATTTGACTATTCTTTGTGTGTGTAGTGTTAGTCCGGCCATCCTAAGGTCCGGTATACATTACTGGTATTAGCATTCTGTGTGTAGGATCCCCGAACGTTCCTGACAAGGGTTAGGGTTAGGGTTAGAGTTCTGTCATCATTCCCTTAATTTTCCCTTCCTCTCCAGTTTTGCCACTTTTCAGAAATCCGAAGCACTTCCGAAATTTGTCACTTCGGCAATATGGCACTTCGAATTTTTAAATTCGTACCAAAACAAATTGCACATGTCTAGTGATATGCTTACACCAGCATACACTGTGATAAGACTATAACAAGCATGCATTGTAATATACTACAAAGGTTTATACTATACTATTATTTGAACATACATACATACAATTTTACCATCATACAATATGACTCTTTTCTTTTCATTTTTCCATTTTTTCACTATTCTAATTGTTATATTCATATACATTTACATCCATTTATTTTATTATTACACATTTTTTGTGATAATTGTTTTTGCCATTTTTAGTAATTTTTTATTTCATTATTATGAGCATATGTTTTTATTTGGATCAATACATTTTTGTTTGTCATGGAATTTGTAACTGTTTTAGTATTTTGTTTTACAACAAATGTATCATTTTTTATTTTACTGATATTGAAAAAAATTAGCTACTTTATAATCTCACTATTATTATTATTACTTTCTCTTGAGAATCTAATTTATAGACTTTTGGTTAAATCTGATTGTGAGTTTTGCGTGAATTATTGGTGGAACGCATTGAACATGAAGGTGGCCAAAACGGAAACGCGTTAACTGCATTCCAGAATGGGTCTTGGAGCGAAGAGAGGCATTAGAAGAGGGTATTTATAACAGGTGGGGTTTGGTTTAGGCTCCCTGCCGATTGGCTGGAAGGCAACTGCTTAAACACTAAGGTCCTCTTTTTCTCCCTAACATGCACTGAAGGGAAAAAAAGAAGACAGAAGTGTTATGTTTGAAATATTCCGCTTTATTCATCCCAAAATTTGTGAGTGCAATATAACCCCATTTTAATTCAATTATTCTGAAGACATTGAGGAATCTTATTATAAAATGTATATATCATGAAACTGGTGTTTCTGTATGATTAAACCATCACACATTGCGATATGACCAGCATATATTGTCATATGACTAAAGCAACATGTATTGCGATATGACAATACCTGCATATATTGTTACATAGTTACATTAGACTCTGATAAAACCACTTCTTCAGACAGAGAATTCCACATCCTTATTGTTCTTACAGTAAAAAAAAAAAACAAAAAAACATTTCCTTTGCTTTAGAATAAATCTCCTTTCTTCCAGGCTAAACATATGAACTTGTGATTGTGATGTGATTACACCAGCATACAATGCAATAGGACTATAATAGCATATATTATATGAGTATATAAGCATATATTTTGATACGACTAAATCAGCATACATTGTGATACGATTGGAAGAGCATACATTGCAATTGGACTATAAAAGCACACCTTGCAATATGAATATAGCAGCATACATTGATATATGACTATACCACCCTACATTGTGACCAAAATAGCATACATTGCTATATGATTGTAGTAGTATTCACTGATATATGACATCATCATATATTTTGATGTCACTATACCATCATACATTTTGATATTACTATGCCAACATACTTTGCAATACAATTTAATTAGGACACATTGCAAAAGTATTATATTATCACAAATTATCACAGCAATGCCAGCATGCATTGTTATAGGACTATACCTGTATACTCTGTGACATGAATATACTAACATACTTTTCAATATTATTACATCAGCATATATTGCAATATGAGTATAGCAGCAATCATTGTGAGATGATGAAATCGACATGCACTGGGATATGACTATACAGGTATACATTGCAATATGACTTTACCAGCTTACATTGCAAAAGGGTTATATTAGCAGTAAAATTCATATTTTATAATGGTAGAATGCATTGCAAATTGACCAGCATACATAGTAATACCCTTAAACCAACATAGATTGCAGTATGACTGTGCAAGTAAAAATTTCGATATGATTATACATTTTAATATGAGTTGCTGAGCGCTATAGACACCAGAACCACTACATTAAGCTGCAGTGGTTCTGGGGACTATAGTGTTTCTTGAATGTGAGGTAAATTAGAGATTAGTGCCACGAATAATATGATAGATTACCTACTTACAACCAGATGAGGATGATGATGGGCTCTAGCTGCAGTCTGGCTCCACTGGTCTGGTGTAGAACAGGCTCTCTGGAGGTGGTTTGTAACTGTGGTCACAAAAATCAATGTTCTGGGAGAACGGGAAGCAGCTCCATTTTTTGGGGGCCCTTTACACAGCTCAAGGTCTGGGTCCCAGGGTCCACCTTCATGTTCCACCAATGAGTTTGTTCACAGGGGTGGAGTGTGTAGGGGATGTCCTGATATGTGTGTAAGGAATGCATTGTGTGAATCTGTGTTTGTATGTGTAAGGGGCTGCAAGGTGTGTTTCTGTGTATGTAGGGATGTGAGGTGTGTGTAAGGGGTGCATTGATTGTGTGTAATGCATTGTGTTGTGTGTAAGGGATGCATTGTGTTACTTGGTTTGCATTGCTTGTGTATGTGTGTCTGTGTGTGTGTGTAATGCATTTGTGTGTTTTTCTGTGTGCAAGGGGTGCATTGTGTGTGATGAATGTCAATCCTCCCCCTTTAATCTTTATTTTCTCTCCCCTCCCAATTTCCTTCTCCTCCCAATTTCTTTCTTTATCCCCCTCTCTCCAATTTCCTTTTCTCCCAATCTCCTTATCCCCCCTCAAATCTCTTCTTATCCCCAATCTCTCCTTATCCCCCATCTCTCCTTATCCCCCCAATCTCTCCTTACCCCTCCCAATCTCTCCTTATCCCCCATCTCTCCTTATCCCAATCTCTCCTTATCCACTCTATCCCCCCCTCCCCAATCATCTCCCTCCCCCAATCTCTCCTTATCCCCTCCTTATCCCAATCTCTCCCTTATTCCCCCCTCCCCCCCACCACTGTTGTAGTGTGGCCGAGCGCTGTATCATGGTCCGCGGGTACAGGGAGCTTTTGTTTCCTGTACCCGGTCGGACTAAAAGGAAGTGAACACTCAGTGTGCACTTCCTGTTAGTCCGGCCGGGTACAGGAGACAGATGCTCCCTGTACCCGCAGACCAATAGAGGGCTCGGCCACGCTACAGGGAGGGAGTGACAGGAGGGAGCGCTGCGCCCGGGCGGGCAAAGCTGCAGCCGCCTGAGGCTCTCTGCGGAGCGCTCGGGCGGCTGCAGCATGAGGGGGGCCGGCGCTCCTGGTGGTGCCCCCTCCCAAGGCACCCCCACCCTGCTGGCACCCGGGGCGGACCTCCCCCTCCGCCCACCCCTTAGTACGCCACTGCATTTTTATATGAATATATTACCATAAATTGCGATATGATTACATCAGTAGACATTGTGATATGAGTATACCTTTATACATTTAAATATGACCATCTTAGTATACATTGTGAAATGATTACATAAGCATTTTTTGCCATATAATTGTAACAATATATATTGTGATATGATATCAGAATACATTGTGATGTCACTGCAACAGCATACAATGTGATGTCACTGCTACAGCACATATTGAGATTTAATTATACCAGGATACATTATGAAATGACTTTATCAGCTTACATTGCAATTGGAATTATATCAGCATATAATGCACTATGCATATACATGCACTCATTGCGAGCAGTTAGCTCTACTTCTGCTCACCTATAAATGTGTGGTGCATCCCTTGATCCAATGAGAGGTGGTTATGGAAGATAAACAGAGTAGATGCCAATATAGTGTAGTATATTCAGTATTATATGTAGGGAGGGTAAATGTATGGAAATACACTCATATGTTATGGAGCCTATAGATAGTGGTATAATCCCTACTCTTGGATATATTAGGTGGCTGAAGTCCTCACCGTAATAGTATGTGAATAAAACAATGCATTAATTTTATTAGAAGTGTTTTAAAGCCACGGAAAAAAATGAAAAAAATTGGTCCACCAAAAAGAAGAATACCTAAACGATTGTAAATAAGGGATTCTAAACAGAAGGGCCTACCCAAATAGGAGTTAACGCCAAACCAAACCATACTAAATTGATTGCGATATTCCCATACATTTTTAATTATCTAACCATGGACATTTTTCTATCACAAACACAAGATCCGAATCAGGGGTGTTTGGATGCAGATGTAGTATTTTCTGAGAAGCCATTAGGGCACAATGGTTAGACTATGGACATTAACATAGGGTTCAAGGTATTGACTCATCTGTTTAAGCACCAAATTAGAGTTGGCTGGGAAGTCTCATCCCCTTGAGAACTATATGAAGAAAGGTATGATTCCCAGGAGTTTGAGGGTTCAATTATCTCCCACTAATCACATTAATAAAGAGTACGTCCACGATTGGGAGGAGACCACCAATCAGCGTTCAAAAAGATTTATGGAGATAAATATGAATCTGAGAAGCTGACTTCCAATAACGAGAAAGTTAATTTAGAGGTTGAAAAAGTTAAGAATCAACCCAATTTCTGCCAGCTATAGGGGAACCTTGAAAAAGTTTGTAATATCATTAAAACACATAAAAATCACAAGTTTGTCCAGGACAGTAGAGACTACAAATCAGGCAGGATTTATAAGAAACTTAAAAGAACTGAGGGTAGATTCGGATCAGTATGCCTCAGATTACGAATCCTCAGATATGTAAGGGAAATCATCTCAGCCCATACAGAATGAAACCGGTGCCCAAAATATTAGAGGAATTTTAAAGAAAGGAATTTGTTTTTAGGACCCAGCCAGATAAACGAGGATCAAATCTTCCGGAACAAACAAACAAGGTTCAGGGGGTGGATGCGGAAACATTGACAGTAGTTGACAAATAAATTAGTATTATCAAGCTTTCCAACACACACTTGTCGGTTGATCAGGAGGGTGTGCTGAGAAAACAACTGTCATTTGTGCCAGTCCCCCTATTTAAGAATTTTGCGTGAATTAAGGACATCTATCTTTTTAGCATTACATAAATTCCACAAATTGCAAACTAAAAAAAAAAAAGTCTAAGGACATGGGTTTTTCGGTTAGGGACTATGAATGCATCTAGACACTTCTTGAGTTCCTTGAATCTAATGATCTATATACTCAGACAGTCTACGCAAATTTGAGACTCAATAGCAATTTTACCCCTAATTTTAAGGAATATAAACACATTGACTTGTTAAACTTACCTGTAAAGCCAAGAGATTGATGCTAGCTCTATACACTGTAGTCTCCTTTATCAAGGAATTTAAACCTCTACTGGATAAGGCTTTTGGTAAGAAAGTAATTTCTAAGGATGAATATTCTTTCACCCCAGGATCTCCACATTTTACTGCCTCCCTAAAGTTCATAAACAATATGCCACCTTCCAATTGTATCAGGAACTAATAACCTTAGACAGAGAGGCAGTATATATGTGGATAGGGTTTTAATCTTTTTTGTCAGCAAGATTCCTTTTAATAGGTACTAAAGAAATGCTGCGTCTTCTCATTACCATCCATGTACTCTTTGGCTCTTTTTTATGTAGCCTTGATATTGAGCTACTGTACTCATTAATACCTCACGTTTTAGGGTTGTAGCACTGTAGCCCCCCTACTCTGAAGATATTTCCTTCAGAGTAGGGGGGAATCACATTATGAACACACCGAGTTTGTGGTTGAATTATTGAATATTATACTTCCCCACAATTCTTTCCTATTCAATAACATATTTTATCTCCAGGTGCAAGACAATGTGATGTGGGGTGTGTTCTGCCCCATTCTACACCATTCTGCACCTTGGTTGATAGGAAAAATTTGTGGTGTTCACAGACTAAGTCCATATTTTTGTGGAAAAGATTTTTGATGATGTATTGATACTATTGACTGGCACCAAGGAGCTCTTTCAGTGCCTTGTGGTTTGTTTTAATGACAGTAACCTTAATCTAACATTTACCCTGGAAATTGGGAACACATCCCTGACTTTCTTTTGACTGTACATTGTCCATTGATGAATCTGGGAAGATACAGACCCTTACGAAGAGTATCCCCATTGGACAATATTTGAGGTTAAGGAGGAATTGTTTGTCTATTGATAATTTTAAAAAAAGGCCTCCCAATTATGCATTCAATTCAAGACACATGGTTATCTCAGACAGTGTTAACTTTCAAGCAAGCATATAAGACAGCCGGCCCCTCCTTATATCAAATGCACATTTGAAAGAAACATTTATTCCATCTACATCACTAACAGCTAGTAGGAGTAAACATCTAAAATATAGGATGGTCCCTGACGATTTCTCAAACACAAAACCACATGGGAGTTGGTTTACCAATTCTTTGGTGGGCACGTACCAATGTGGCAAATATGTTGCTTGTAAATTTATGACTAGAGATTCTAAGACATTGACTGAAACTCAAGGGCAGAAACATTTCAAGGTGAAACTATTCTTTGACTGTAATACATCAAGCGTTGTTTATTTATTCATGTGTTCATTTGGCATGAAATATGTGGGTAAGACTTTTTACTGTTCCCATAGAGACACTCCAGTTGATAGGCATCTGAAGGCTTTCCATTCAGGCTCTTCAGAAGGCTTGGAGTTTGCCAGAGTGAAACATGTCAAATTGGGTCCAAGCAGGGGGTAATCAGGACTTTACTCTATAAGGGACCTTTTTGTATTTTCTTTTCCGCTTTTTTCTTGTAAGTATTAGCATTCTTAGTTTAGCTTATTATGTATACCCTTATATTTTAACATTCTTTGCAGTGCCCCCTAATTGTTTAACTGCAAATTAAGGTTTTTGCTTAACATTTCCCAAGCAATCCAAATTCCTATTATAAATTAGTTTTAGTAAACATGAGAATTGCCACTCCTGTCAGAATTTGTCCATTTTCACCGGATTTTGCCCATCTGGATAAAATCCATTGTTTAGGTAATAACCTTCAGAGTGTCTTCTGACTCCTGCCAAGCACAGTTGTCAATTCTACCACACTCAGAAGTGTTTAAGGGTCAAAAGAATATGCCTAGAGAGTCTGACAACCCTAGATCACAAACATAACAATTATAGAACACAGTCTATATAATAAGCGAAGAACATATTGATGTATATTGCACAATGTGAACATTAACTTTTCACAAAGCTAACAATTCTTCATGAATATATTTTAATGAAGTTCAGATGTCAATTTGTTATTACTGAGAATTGTTTGTTATACGTCAATCTCAGAATGAGACACAGAGTTGATCAAACGCATTGCACTTCAATGCTGTAGAGCAGGTTCCTTGCCCTTTGTGTTTGCTGCGTTTGACTTTGTTAAAAGGGCAAATTGCAAAAAGCTAAATGAAATGCTGAAACTGCGTGGAGCCCTCTAATATAGAACATCTCTAGAAAAAGTCTGACCATTGGAAGTGTCTTTCAACCACTACACCAGCAGTCACTGCCCCACAGGTCCGTCAATTAAAGGAACCTCTTTGAATGCCCCTAATAAGATGGACACCATGAACCTTACCTTCCAGGCCACATGTAAGGATTCAAAGACTTGTCAAACACAAAGTCACTGTTCATATCTAAACATTGCCAACAGGGCACTGACCCACTGTTTAACTTTAAAGATCCTCTTCTTTTTTTTTGCAATAAATGTAAAAAAAACCTACACATTATCCCTTCATCTTATGTTTATCATTTGTTTCAGAAACCCGTCAGATAAACTCCGCAGCAGCACTATTTAAGAATACCATTACATCTTACAGCACGGTGTAGCTTCAAGAACTTGACTTTGTGGAGGTGTATCTCTATTTGTAGAGCACTGCATGTCCTTATCATTGATAATAGGTCCTATTGTATAATGTCATAAAAATACTAAAGCACAACAGGGCATTTGAGTCACACAATTACATTTCTTAGATGTGATGGGAAGCAAGAAATCAATGTTCAATTTGAGGCCAATAATGTGCTCCCCAGAGTTCATTGTTCCTTTTATAATATTGTTTTTTTTTTTTTTTTAAATCTATCTTTCACTTTCTTTCCTGAAAGCATTTTAAAGCTGAAATTCAATCACCATATTACTTGATTGGGAAAATTGTTTATGATGCCATTGCACTCTAATGGCTTTTTTTTTGGTTCTTTTTTTGTCATTATTTCAAATAAATTAGGATGTACTTTGGATATTAGGTTTCCTAATAGACAAGGAGAAACCAAAGGAAGAACAAACTGATTGTATCAAATCTACTACGATTCCTCGCGCTTTCTCTGCTGTTTAATTATGTGAAATGTGTAAATAATACAATTATTGTTTTAAGCATTGCACATAATGTCTTTCCCTTAAGACCTTAATGCAAACGTAGAGGGGAGTGTTCTAAATCCTTTGTGGGGTTTTGCTCAGCTAAAAGTATTGAGATTATATTACGTAAAAAATGATAAAAAAACAAGAAATGCAACAAATGCAATCAAATATTTTGACAACTTTGACAAAATGACAAAATGATATAAACACCCCAATGAAACAATAAAGTTTGGCAAATCTGATTATATATATGAAATCTCTTTAGGGGGTTTAAAAATCTAAATACATTTCAAAGCCGTTATAGGAGCTTATTAACTAAACAGAGTTATTGTAGGTTGATCATCCACTTGATACATTTATGGTAAATGGGAGAAATACTCTGCTTTGCCTGGTCTTGTAAACAAGCTTTACAGACTTTGATTGTGCGAGTTGGCCTGTTATTTTGTCTGATGCTATAATTCTCCCATGGGTATTTAAATCTCCTTACAGTGTTAAACTCCAAATTTTCTGCTTGTGGATACTCAGTGTATTACCTCGTTTTTAGTGAGAATGTCTTTGACAGAATAGTATAGTTGCTATCAGTGAATATGAGATGCAACCAAGATATTATAATATAGTAACTATAGCAGTTCAATATTTCGTGGCCTTGGAGGTCTTGCTCTGACATCACAGTTCCTCTGAACTTTTAATTTCTTAATATCTTAACATCTGGAAAGCAGCAGAGTTTCAGTATCTTTGTAACATTCTCCTTTTTTAAAAGAGTTATGCAAATTGTATAAACAGTGCTCCCTCAGTGGGCCGGCCTGCTTGTATGCACGCAGCCTGATGCAAATTCACCTCCGGCTGTCCTGCTGATAATAAGGGTGGACCTGCCGCAGTTCTGGTCCTTCCCTTTGGGTGGCGCTAGTCCATCCCCTTTTATCCTCCCCACAGGTGACCTGATTCACGGGACGCTGTTGTTGGGACCTATGCAACTGAAAGCATGCTGAACGTATTCAACATGCCAAATTTACCATTTTAATTTTTCGATCGGTTAAATTCAGCAAATAAAGGTTAAAAATGCATTTATATTTGCAGACTTCATGTCTGTTCACTGCAGAGCTTGGTTAACTTCTTGTCACTTAAAAAAATACATTAATAAAAGTCTATTTCAGCAAGTCCCCTAAATTTTAGCCACAAAATGACTTGGTTAAACAAACTATCCAAGCCTTCCCTCCAACTAGTGTAAGTAGCCAAACTGTTTAATAACAGTTTGAATTCCTATCTGGGATCGGACACTTGTCACCTCCTCTGTCACAGTCAGAAGTTCTCCACCGGAGCCAAGCCTGGCAGTGCAGGGCTTGGCTCATTGGCTGAGAGTGATCCACTCATGCTGCCGGCCAATGAGCTGCTTCTGCATTGCACTGGTCTTTGTCTTTCCTCTTCTGGTATGAAGAGCCCGAGGCTCCTGCTTGGTACTTTTATTAGCTCTCCTAAGATAAGCATTGTGGTTTATCTTAGAAGATCAAATGGAAGCACCTAGAAGGAGAATCAGACTCTCCATAGCATAAGAGGAGAGA
Source organism: Pelobates cultripes (assembly GCA_933207985.1). Lineage (NCBI taxonomy): Eukaryota > Metazoa > Chordata > Amphibia > Anura > Pelobatidae > Pelobates > Pelobates cultripes. The sequence continues at coordinate 331,100,497 of OW240913.1, forward strand.
CAATGGCAGACTCTAGATAAGAAGTCAAACCATTAGCAAACAGTTTGACTAGTTATGTTGGGGGTTCCAGAGCACTTCTGAAACCAGAACTACTGCAACGCCCTCTAGCCATTATGGTACTTGGAGAGTTGCTTTGAACTTTTTGATTAAATTGTGTAATTTAAAAAGCAAAGGAGTTTTATAAGCATAGTATAGTTGTATGTGCTTATATTGCATAAAATAAACCCTTGCACTGTTATTTTGCCATAATTATTATGAAATTTGTAGGCCACTCGTTGGGACCTATGCAACATGTTTCCATGGTGTTTGATGTGATAAATCAGACCACTTTTGGTACTGTCTTGTTTGGTCTGTGTATTTTCCCTTTTCCTATCTATTGCAAGTCGAGTATATAAGCACCAACCAAATATTTGGGGGGGGGGGGCATATTCAACATTGTTATGTTTTTACTTTAATATTAATAATGTTTTTTCTTCAACTTCTTGCTTGCATATGTTCTATTTACAAAATTATTGTTGAAAATGGAAGTAACAACATTGGGACTGCGATTTTATATATTTTTAAAGGAATTTAACTAACCATGGCAATGAGTGAGTTAAAAAGTGCCAACACGCACGGAAACATTGTACTTCACTTCTGTACCGTAACAGGTAGTAACTTCACACAATTCAATTGTAATGTCTGAGCCTTATGAACTATTTCATCTTTCGATGTGATACATGCAAGAGAATAATATGTACACTTCTCGCCGGATTCCTGTGTCATGTAGAGATGTTTCCAATTAAGCTGGAGCATGAGTCTTTAAAGAAAGTCATTTTTTTTTCCCTGGAAGAAAGAGAAGGTAATGGCTCTTTTATCTCTTTCCTAACGATGGTCCCTCTCCTCTGTTGCAGGTATTTTCTATCAAGAGGATTACTTGCTTTCAAACAAATCCAGACACAAATCTTGCTTACCACAAGCAATCTCCGAAAAAACACAATAAGGAATGACAATTTCTCATCACTAAGTGCTGTTGCATGTCTTTAAGTAAAAGCTCACAGTTTTAGGTTAAATTAAAGGGACAGTATCTGAAAGAAACAATCATCTAATATTATCTCTTTGTGTTTTTAAGCTTCACGGACACACAGTGAATGTATGGTGTGTTTTTGTTTCAATGTATTTCAATATCATTTTTGACTATTGCAGGAATTTTGGATGGTTTAAATTCATTTTTTTTTTTTTTTACGTAGATTCAATAGTCATATTCCAGATGATATACCGGATTATTTACGAAAGTGAGATTTGTGGAGAACTCAAAGGGAATTTAATGTTAAGAGTAAAAAAGACGAACTAGAAACATAGCTGATTTGGAGAGTTTTTTTCAGATGGCCTACTTTGTCAATCTTTGTTTTTATTGAGGCATATGATAAAACAATACAAAAAGTAGAGCAAGGAGTTAGTGCACAAAAACCATATGGTATGCATAACATAGAGAAAGCAATATCGATGCTGGAACTCCCGTATATAACAGCCTCTTTTTATATATGTTGCAATGATGTATTACTGTGCAGGTTAAACAGATAGATACAGTTTAGTTAATGTTAATAAGAGTAGTCGAGCCTTAAGTAGCATATATGGTAGACAGTATTCTACCCACGAGATTAATAGAACACTCTGCTTAAATAACAGGTGAGGCTAAGGCATGCTGGGGAAGCCTAGAGTCGTCAGTATCTTGTGGTCTACATGCAGGGCCGCCATCAGGGGGTGAAAGCCATGACGGTTGTCACAGGCCCAGCATTCCTGGGGGGCCCAGACTGCACAGGTAATCCTCTGCATGCCCGGGCCCCCAGCCCCCCAGCGAGTACCGCTGTGTATATATGCCTCTGCGGGCCCTGCTGGCTTCCAAGCAGGGCCCAGGATATACTTACCTTTCCCTCCAGCACTCTCGCGAGCCACGGCTGTAAAGCAATGCCGCGGGTTGTCATGACAATGCTCTGCGGCACGTAATGCATGCTGGGCTTGCGTCAGAAATAGAGCACTGGCTGGCAGGAGGGAGAACATGGAGGGAGTCTGCTGGGCTCCTCCTTGCTTGCCAAACAAGAGGAGCCACCGGACCACCAGGGAATCCAGTGTCCCCCCTCCCTGGCTCCAGGTAAGAGGCAGGGAGGGGGGAATACATATATTTTTTTAAATTATAAAAATTCAACATCCTAAAAATACCCCCCAGCAGCATTTGTCACACATCCACCACATACATACATCAAACAGCCAAAATGCATCCACTACACAACCACACACATCATCCACCACATAAACACACAAACTGCATCCACTACACAACCATACACATCACACCATACACAACCATTGTGCATCCACTACACAAACACACACATCATCCACCACATAAACACACAAACTGCATCCACTACACAAACACACCCACATCATTCACTACACACACACACACACACACACACAGCATCCACTACACACACACACCATCAACCCCATAAACACACAAACTACATCCACTACACACATCATCCACTACACACACACACACACACACACAGCATCCACTACACAAACACACACTCTGCATTCACTATACACACACTACATTCACTACACATACACTCTGCAGTCACTATATACACTACTTCCACTACACAAACACACACTCTGCATTAACTATACACACACACTACATCCACTACACAAACACCCAATCTGCATTCACTATTCACATACTACATCCAGTACACAAACACACACACTGCATTCACTATACACACAATACATCCACTATACACACACACACTCTTTCCACACACAAACATAACATCTGAATCCACTATAAACAGCGTATCCACTTTACTCACGCACTTTGTATCCACTACACACATTATATAGCCACTATACACACACAAACAGATTCAGTACACACATACTTCATCCTTGTGGGTGGACTTAAGATGGGCCCTGTGGGTGGATTTGGGGGCGGGTCATGTGGGTGGACTTGGGGCAGGTCATGTGGACTGACTTGGGGGGCGGGCCCTGGGGGGCCCAGACCGTGGGCTGTGTCAGGGGCCCCCAAAATTTCTGGTGGCAGCCCTGTCTACATGAGAGTGTATGTTTGCTGCGTCAGAGTTAGGCTACGTAGGGAGTTAGGCTTCCCTTTGCATGGGGCATAGTATGAAAAATCTACAGTAAAGACATGTCTATATATATATATATATATATATATATCGTATTGGCAATGTGATATCAGTGAAGAATCTAAAGTAAAAGAAGTGGGCAACAGGCCTAAATAAAACATAAAGATAGTCTTTCAGGTGATGCTTAGCAATGTCACTTAGACTCAGCCACTCGGTTTGACATCTTGTAGGAGGGGACTGACTGTCATCCAGCCCCGGGGCATGGCTGTCCCTGCAGACTTTTTAGTAAGCCGTGCCTTGAGTATGTTACTGGAGCGTGGAAGTCTACTGAGACTCTGCATCTCATCGCAAGCGATCCTCCAACCCTGTGTAAACACAGAGTGTCTCTGTTGTGGTGGCCCTTGGGGCAGAGTCATTCATAACCTGCTCGTGGAGAGCAGGGGGTTCAGATGGCCTACTTTGGCCTTAAATTTTTAATTCTCTTTGAATTGCCGACAAGGCTCATTTTAGTGTATAACTCTATTATTATATTTCCTTTGACCCTGGTATACAATACTCAATTTAATAAAGTGACACACCACTTGCAGACATGCAGACATTAATCATATGTCTGGCACAGGTGTTTCTAAAAATCTATCTTTCTGTTTTCACTGTTTGGGTTATTTACACAGAATTTAGTCCGGATGGTCAAAATCTTCTGAAAATGACCAAATTCTGCATTGGCAACTCTCATATTTCCTAAAGTTAAACTCGGTCGCAATTTGGTCTACCCAAGCGAATCTTCAGCAATCGCCAGGATGCATTCGGTGTCCAGATTAAAATCCGTTCTTAAGCATACAAATACTATACAAAGTAAAGGATTTGGAAGATTCACACAGCACAGGTTTTTATAACATACCCCAGGATGCATTTTTGAAAATTATCATTCACTGCTCTCGTGCTAGTGAATGATAATTTTAGTTACTATGTCCTACTTGCCCACTGGCTTCTAGATAAAAAAAAAAGCCCTTGATAATGTGAGTGAGACTTCTCTTGAGACTTGGCTATCATAGAGCTCTGATTTGTTGGCTTACTAGTGAACCAATCCGAGAGGTCTTACTCATGCTGCAAAGTGTGGAAATTTTTTCACGCTTTACAATAGCTGACATAGTGTGGGAAAGTCTATATAAGGATTCCCGATAAATCAGAGCTCAGTCTGTGGCAAGACCTCCATGCCTAAAGACGGATTACTTCTTGTTTCTGTTGCAATTTTTCCGCACTTTAGTGGGACATGTTTTATTTATTTATAACATGTCCCCACCTTCTGAAAACAGATGGGAGCAATGGGGGGATCCTTCACCATGGGATGGGGCATTTTCAGCTATTGCTGCCCAGTCAATATTGAAATGTTTAGTATGCATGCCCCTACCTGGCACATGGTGACATAGTGACATGACCAGATAGGGGGTTGGTCTGCCCGAATTACTGGCAGGCCAGCGTATTGAGGACAGAACTTGAAGGGAGCACTGTTTCAGTGTTCTCTACAGGCTTCTAGAACCCTGAGAGTAGCGTGAATGCATCTAATGATTTTTGGGGACAGTTTTCTAGTGTCCTCCAAAGTGGAACACCCCCCCACAAAGATCTAAACCCTAAACGACAAGACACTTTCATTCTCAGAACAAAGAGTAGCTGAAAGTGCCCCTGGCAAAAGGGACCAAGCCAGGCACAACGATATCCCAGCCTCCTGAGAAGGAGAAAACTCAGGCAACAGCTGGGACTTCGAGCCACCGCCTCTGCCCCTTTACAACAAAGAATACACGTTTGTTTCATAAAAGGTGTGAATCACAGATTGAACTGTAGATCCCTGTTTACGACCTATGTAAAAAAACGGTAAATAAAGAATTTATATAAACAAAAGAGGAACACCAGGGAACAAAGTTGGAATGGACTATCCCACTAAAATTGGGATGGTTAGGAGGCAGCAGTTTTGATGTGCCACCCATCAAGAAATATATACATGTCCAGGAAAGTCCATGGCGAATCTAGCAACTTTATCCTAATTAAAGTTCTAAAGTTGGGTGTCTGAATTGCATTATCCTAAGCTGTTATTGGAATACAGATCCCACAAATCTCTTCACACAGCATAGCAGAGAAGAATGGGAGCTGAAGTCCAAACACATCATTAACACCACCGTCCAAACAATTAGAACTAATCCTATCAACGCCATGGCATTAAATCAGATCTATTTAATGCCTATTTTTATTTCTTTAAAAACTAATAGTAACTACACAAGAAAGTCCAAACAAAGCAATGATAATGTGCAAGAATTATCCTGTCTACTGTCCTCAGTGTAAACTATAGTCTTCATTACAGATTTAACGTGTGTCTAATGCTTGTTTAGAAAAATAAGCTGGAGGTAATCTCCGTTTCTCCATGGCCCACTGGCCATCACAGCTGGAATTTAAGGGAGATTGCTTCTGGAACTGAACAGGTTAATTGACATCCCGCTGTGCAGTAGAAACTGAGAAAAGGGGAAGACGCGTTTGATTGAAATTATTATTGCACTAAATGCGGTTTTCTTTATAGTACTGCTCATTCCAAACATGCAGAAAGGGCATTAGTTCACAGTCACTTTGTCTGAAATTACCAAATCTGTTCAGGGAGCCTTCATTAGGATATTAAACAAGACTTAATAAGTGAAAGTGATTTGCATCGTTGGTAATCGTGTGCATTAATCAAGGAAGCTTTTGGCTTCTATTGCAATATGTTCTGTGTTCCATTGTAAAGCCTCTTTAATTCTGTAGGGCTTCTTAAAAGGGACATGTTACATTTTAGAAAGCCATTTTTGAAATGATTTACTTAGCAAAGATCACTATAAATAATGTTTCGCTCACTTTGCAGCTTTATGCATCAATATAATTAATACTGTGGGGTCTGAGTTTAAGAATAGGACCAGATGCGTTCCCATTATGAGACTTAGGATGCACTTAATCTAATGCCTGTGTTTCATTCCGAGTAAGTTTTCAAACCAAATGTCTGCATACGGCATGATATTAAAGGCACATTTTTACGTTAAAATGTATTTTTCAGATCCGTCTGAAGCAATGCTGTATTTGTAGATTTCCTTATATTAGGTTATTAGGGACGACATATTTAGGAAAAGCCCCCATCCGATGTACATACATGATCTGCCTTTTTTTTCAGTGGGCAGGTCATGTTTTCTGTATATAGCCTTTTGGAATGTGACATCACATTACGCAGTAAAAGTAACATGTTTAGTTTAATTTACCAAAAACTGAATAATCTATAATTGCATAATCTACCTGATTTTCTCCCGGTCAGCTGAAGTACATTGTACATATTGTATATCGAATGTTTAAATCTGTATGTTGGATTTTGCAGCAAAGGTCGTGGTGCAATTTTTAAATTTTTTTAAACATAGAAAAATAATGCAGTATAAAGTGATTCATGACATATTAAGTATGAAGTATGTGTCAAATAAACAAATGGTTTTGTCTAAATCACAAGCCTTTTAATCCACATCCGAATAAATGAATCAGTATGAGATATAAAAGGAAGAATGAATTCGCTTGGTTGTTAAATAAAATGCTTTGGATTAGGACAAGTCAGTTTGTTTATGGACAAAACACATTTTTGAATATGCCTAGAAAATAGCGCCGCCTTAGCTCTCGATTTAATATTTTTGGATAAGCTTTTAAATTATTTAATATTCTGAAAAATGCTCTAATATTTTAATATTTTGGAAAAATCAGTTAATAGTGTATTCAAAATAAGTAACCAAGGCCTCAATTTAATATTTTGAGAAATATTTTAATATTTTCATATTTTTAATATATTTATATACTTGCATTGTATCAGAGCGTTGCTGTGGGTTACTATGGCAGATTCTGATACATTCCCTTGGCACCCGCCAGAAGTAACTGAAGCAGCATCTCCCACCAGACCACGAGAGATGAGGATTGCCCGCTCTCTAGCCCAATGTAAGCCTCAGGGAGGGGGAATAAATGTTAATTTATTTATTTAAAAAATAATTGGTTATATTTTTAATATACACCCTCATCCAATATCCCCCAGTACAGCCCTTAACTTCCCACAATATCCCATACCCCCACTACAGCCCCTATATCCACACTATAGCCACTATCCCCCCATTATAGCCACTACACCTACTACATGAAGTATCCCTCTTCTAGAGCTCCTAACCCCCACTATAGCCCGTATGCCCCCACCACAGCCCCTATACCTCACTATAGCCCATTTACCCTTGCTATTGCCACAATATCCCCACTACTGTCCCCAGGGCCGGATTAACATAGGGGCTGATGGAGCTGCAGCTCCAGGCCCAGGCCCATGGAATAGGCCCATTGATTTAAAAAAAAATAAAAAATAAAAAAAAAAAATTTTTAACATTTTTTTTTTTAACATTTTTTTTTTTCACACACTACTCTTAGGGATTTCACCTGGCTTTTATTTTATTGGCACAGCCAGTATTTGAGGCTGCCTTGCTGGTTCCAATATTGCAGTGATACTGGCAATACAAATTCTGGTATTTTTCTCAGTATAAACAAGAGATTACTATGCAATACCAGCACTGGCCAGTAGGGGTCACTGTGTCTGGAGACAGGCAGGGATAGGAAGTTCCAATATATCCCTCCCTGCCTATCTATACTCACTGATCTGCAGGGGTGCAGCTACAGAGAGTCCAGAAAGCAACTCCCACCCTGCAGAGACAGCCTACAGCTCAGGGAAGTAAGGAATGGGGGAAAGGCTGCAAGGAGACATACACTGAGACACTAAGGGACATTGGGAGACATTATGACACAGACACATGTCTCCCAGCCAGTATCCCTGGTGTCTCAGTGCCCCCTAGTCTCCCAGTGCCCCCAGTCTGCCAGTGGCTCACTGTCCCCATGTCTCCTAGTGCCTCCATGTCTCTCAGTGCCTCAAGTGTCACAATGTCCCCATGTCCCCAAGCTAGTGTCCCTAGTGTCTGTGGCCCTGGTGTCTCAGTGTCCCTATGTCTCCCAGTCCCCCCATGTCTCAATGTCCCCATGTCCCCCGGCCAGTGTCTCTAGTGTCTGTGTCCCCATGTCTTCAAGTGTCCCCTATTTTCCCATTGTCCCCATGTGTCCCAGCCAGAGTCCCCTAGTCTCCCAGTGTCACTGGTGTCTCCGTGTCCCCAGGTCTCGCCGTGTCCCCAGGTCTCCCCCTCTTCCTAGTGTCCTAGTGACATGGGGATCCTGGGATACATGGGGACACAGGGAGACATGAGGCATTGAGACACTGTGATACATAGGATCACTGGGAGACCTGGGGACATGACACTAGGGGACACTGGGAGACATGGGGCACTGAGACACTGATACATAGGAACACTGAGACCTGGAGTAATCGACACATGGGGGCACTGAGTCATGAGGGCACTGGGAGACATGGGGGCACTGGGAGGAATCCATCTATACAGCAGAATCAAACTAAGTAGTTTTTTGGTGATTTTAGAGCATTTTCTCTTATGTCACTCCTTGTGATTTACATCATGTGATGTCACCCATACATATTTAATTATGCAAATTAGTAAGGCCGGTATGTTTTTCCAAGAAAGGTGGCAACCCTAACTACATTTCACATACTCTTACTTAAGTATGGAAACTTAAGAGGGATGTATGGGAACAAAACTTGTGTGGACTGGCTGACAATGAATATAGTTAAAGGGACACTATAGTCACCAGAACAACTACAGCTTATTCAATTTGTTCTGGTGAGTAGAATCATTACCGTCAGGCTTTTTGCTGTAAACACTGTCTTTTCAGAGAAAATGCAGTCTTTACATTACAGTCTAGTGATAACTTCACTGGCCACTCCTTAGATGGCTGTTAGAGATCCTTCCTGGGTCATGGCTGCCTAAAATGCATCCAAACATTCAGTGTCTCCTCCCTCTGCATGCAGACACTGAACTTTCCTCATAGAGATTCGTTAATTCAGTTCATCTCTATAAGGAGATGTTGATTGGCCAGGGCTGTGTTTGAATCATGCTGGCTCTGACCCTGATCTGCCTCTTTGTCAGTGTCAGCCAATCCTATGGGGAAGCACTGTGATTGGATCAGGCCACCACTTCTAATGATGTCAGCAGACTGCTTGTTTTTATGAGTCTAACAGCATGCAGAGTTACAGCTTCAGGCTTGAATATAGTAAGATTTTGCTATATTTATGGAGGCATGAGGGGCCCAGGGGGGCTAGATGGTGGTGTTAACACTATAGGGTCATGAATTCATGTTTGTGTTCCTGACCCTTTAGTGATCCTTTAAGGTAATGATGACTTTGGTCTCTCTAACACTATGACATGTTCCCTTTCTTCTACACTCACTACATACAGCTTTTCTCTGTTCCAGACTATATACCAGGAGCTTCTGCCTGCTACTAAGAAGGTAAGGAGACAAGTGGACCAGCGAGTGCTAGGGGACAGTCCTTAGAAAGCGTTGAGTGAGCGCATCATTAGATGCATTTATGCCAAGCTCAGGGTGCTGTCTGCATAGTGTGCCCTTAGTTGGCCAGCTGCATGATTGGCAGGCAGCCTGACATGCATTCATGCCAGGCTGGCCTTCTAATTCTTTGGGCAGACATGTCCTCTTTTTGGCATGTTCGCCCCTTTTGGCAGGTTACGTGATTTTTGTCAATGGCACACCCTTTTAACTTCCTGCTTGACTGGACACTGCTGTTAGGGGTTATGGATTTACTTGAAAGATGAAAACATAAATTAGAGAGAGATTAGCCTAGGGTATGTGTTTTCGTATAGCTGCTGTTTTCTATCTCTCCAGCACCATCTCCATCAGATACATGACGCTTGGGAGTGTTTTACTGTTTTTGGTCGATATGATTCTGTAATTAGGCCCGTCATAATTGTCAGCACCAAGCCCACTTGGCTCTTAATCTGGCCCTGACTGTCCCTATCCCCCCTACTATAGCCCATATTTTATCTATTAAAGCCCCTATCCAACACTACAGAACCTGTCTCTCTCCAACACATTCAACAGCCTATATCACCCCAAAAGGCACAGTACAGTTCCTTTTTTCCGTACAAATACACTTATCTGTCACAATACCTGTCCTTCGTGGCACTGTGTAATCACAGAAATTATGTATTTTCTTAGTTCTGATGCACACACATTTATCCCTAACTTCCTGGTACTTTATTATGACATCATATATAATGTGGACTCCTCCCATTAATCTCCTTTTATAGTGTCAGCCCATGTGTTGCTTTTTGATAAGGTGTACAGGCTTGTGACATCATATTTCTCTGTGACCAATTACTACCCAGTATAGGGTATTTATACTTCCTGGTTGTCCTTGTTTCCTTGCCCTGTCGTGGTTCTTGTTACCTGAGAGTGTGTTTATTGTGTATTGGATTTCCTTTGATTGTCTCTTGTTTATTCTCTATCTGCTTGTAGACATCTCATACATCTGTCACAGGCACTAACCCGGCCACTCTAAGGACCGGTACGTGTACCTTTACTGTTACCTTTAGGTTTGCGTGTTAGGGTAACTCTATTCCTGACATTATCTCCCTCACACACATACAATACAGCCCCTATTTTCCCGCACACATGCACTACAGCTCCATTTCCATACACACACTATGCAGCCCCAATTTTCTTCCCAAACTAAAGGGAAGAAACTATAATCTCTATCTATAGTTCAGTGGGCTAGAGCATCATCAGTAGAAATCTGTTCAACCTTTGGGTCGCAGGTTCCAATCCTGGCAGGGTTGACTCAGCCTTTTATCCTTCCAAGGCAGATAAAATGAGTACCATTAAATTGGGTAACAACCCCTGGATGTTGGGCTAAGGTAACATCTCCAGGACGTACTTGAAAACCAGAGTAATCTGAATGTACCTTTCCTGGTTAAATACTTTGTTATTATTATTGATATAGTATAGTTGTCTATAGAAACTATAGCCTCTGTGCCCCTTTAATACACTCTAGAGTCCCTATTCCCTCAAAACACCTTAAATAGCCCCTTTAGTCAACAACACACACTAAAGCCTCTATTCTCCCCAACACATGCACTATACCCCCTTTTTAAAGCATGAGATAAGAAAAGAAGAATTTAAGCAGATAAGCAGATAACCAGTTTGCCCCCCTTCCTTCTCTCACCTTGTTGTTAATTCTGCTCTGGATGTAAGTAATTAATCCAAGATTGCTGTGAAATATTAGTGTGTAAAGTGGAATGGGCTGAAAACATTAAAAGAACTGACTGGCTGGATCTATGATGCTATACGGGCATTATACACTGGTATTATACACAGGTCCTAAAGCAAGAACGATGGGGTGGGGGATATCCTCAGACAGGTTCAGGGTGACCAATGGTACTAGACAGAGGTGTCCTCTGTCCCCTTTACTATATGTATTGTCCATTGAGTCTCTAGCAGACGATATTAGAAATAATATTAGAATTAAAGGGTTTTCAAGATATCACTCTTCGCGGATAATATTCTCATAACACTGGAAGATCCATTAGCATCATTAAAAGAATTAATGCATAGTATTTCTGAATATTGTAAACAAACTAACTATAAATTAAACATTGATAAGACACTGATTTTAGACAAAAATCTAAGTGTTGACATGAAAAGAGAAATAGAAAATACTTTCAAGTTCAAATGGCCAAAAAACGAGATCCAATACTTGGGTATAAAAATAACAAGAAATCCTAGTAAAATAATGGAGAATAATGTATTATCCCTAATGAAACAAATTAATAAACAACTCAATATTATTAAGAACTCAGAAATATCATGGTTAGGAAGAGTAAATGTCATCAAAGCGTTATGCCAGAATGGCTTTATATCTTTTGATTGATACCCCTAAAAATGCAAAAACCCTTGAGAAAAAAAATACTAGAATAAGTTTAAAAACACTATCCCTAAGATTTAAAAATGGTGGACTGGGCTTCCCCAATATATTCCAATTAAATTAGGCATGTGGAATCGCTCATATAATAAATAGTTTAAGACAGGAGGCTATAGAAGAATCTTGGTACCAAATAGAAACAGCGAATTTGGGAATTAATGATATTAGAAAATTATTCTGGAATTAAATAAAAATCAAGTAAGACTGATGTCAAAATTCTCACTAATAATGAAAGAGATGCACCCAGCATAGAAAAGTATAAAGGAAAAGTTAGACATTCAAGGAATACTCATAGATGCTCTTCCAACTGAAGTGATAGAGATAAACATGGAGAATATAGATATAAAAAGTGGAAAGAAAAGGGGATAAAACAAATAGGAGACCTTATAAAAAAATAATAAAATGCTACCATTTGAACAACTTATAAAAGATCGGAAGTTACCTCCAACAGAAAACTTCTCTTACCTAAGAATAAGAAGTTTCCAATCAAAATATAGGAAAAATAATTTAACAGAAAAAACATCTTATTTTATCAAAATGATAAATGAAAAAAAAAAGAGCTATAAAATGGTAACTAAAACAATGTATCTAATCTCTCTATATTCTAAGTACAATGAAATCCAGGCTAGCAATAGGAAACATGTTAACTCAAACAAGAAAAGCCATACATTCTTTAAACGTAACAGAGACACAATACAAATTGGCTAACAGGTGGTATTATAATTCCTTAAAATGATCTAAAATATATACAGCTAGATCCTCTGAGTGATGGAGGTGTGGTAAAATGAGCGCGTATATGATACATATTTGGTGGTCTTGTCCTGATATATGCAAGGTCTGGCAGATAATATTTAAATGGGTAGAGAAGTGGACATCAAAGAAATTAGAGTACTCTCCTGCATCTGCACTTCTACAGAAAAAGATAAATGAGATCTAATAATCCATAATTTATTAGCAACAAAATTACACATACCTAAAAATCACACCATCCACCAAAAATAGCTGATATAAAACTCCAAATTATAAACCAATGTCAAATGGAACAAGGGATAAATGAATATTTTAATTTAAGCAATGATACAAAATGGAAGGAATGGATAGAAAAGATTAAAAAAGAGTAATAATTATGAGAGAAAAAAAGGGAGAAAAAGGGAAAAAAATCTTTTGAAAGGAAAAGGAGAAGGAAGAGGTTAAAATGATTGAAAAACAGTTAATAAAATCTTAGAGGTAAGTGAGTTGATAGACATACGATATAAGAAGAAAATCTGTGAGAAATTATGTTGATGTTATGTTCTGCTACACCTACTATAGGATTTAGGGAAGAAAGAGGAAAAGGAAAATATGGAAGGAAACACTAGATAGCGTATCGTATTAACATTAGCTAATAGGATAAAGGATTATATAGGTGTATAGGTTTTTGTGTTTTGTTTTTTTAAATGCTAAGTAGCTATCATCTCAAGATAGAATGAGACCTATTAATATTAATAGACCTATTAATACTGAAGTTATTTATAAGGAAACCATGCAAAAATATCCTGCTTGTGTTATTTATACTGCAGTTGCTTTGTACCGTTAAATTTGTGCGTATATGAGCTATTACATTGTATACGTTCACAAGTAGTTTTTTTGGTGTTGTGTATGATACATATGAATCTGGGCTGTGTATGGGGGCTGCTTGTGGAATTGTGTGTGGATGGAAATGTCACATTGTGTGTTTGGTAGTGTGTGTGTGTGTGTGTGTATGTGAGGGGCTGTTTGGGGTATTTCATGTGAGAGGTTGTTTGTGGGGTTGTGGGGCATGTATGTGGTTTGTTAGTGGTGTTGAGTTTGTGGGGATTGTATGTATGTTTGTGTGTTGGCTGTTCGTATTATTTGTAATATAATGAGGAGAGGGTTATTTCTGTGTATATCTAGCAGTGTGGGTGGCTTCCATGGGTTACAGTGGGGACCAGGCTGGCCAGGTACAGGTCAAGGACAGGAGCTGCAACAGCAACTGCAAGCTGCTCTACTACAGTGTGAATTCCCATTCACAAGTGCTGGGAGGAAGTGATCTGAGATCACTACCTTTATGAGCTGCAATGCATAAATTGAGGATTGTCCTTCACCACCTTTTTATATTAGCAGTTATCTGAAGTTTCAGTGGGACTCCTGATAGGCCAGAGCCTGTTTGGCTATAACAGCCTTGAGTGCCGTGGAAAGACACCTCGAGTGCTGTGCATGGCACACGTGCCATAGGTTGTCTACCTCTGCTTTAGGTTCTAGGATTATATTAAACTAAAAACCTTACATGATTTAAAGTTTCCATTTAATTGCTTAAAAAAACAAGGTTAAAAAGAAAGAAGATGAAAAGGGGAAAACAAAGAAGAAAGTGAAAGGAAAGGGAAAAGGGAAAAGGGAAAGAAAAAAATGAAGGAAAAAGAAGAGGGGGGAAAAATGAAAAATGTTTAGGAAATTAGTGCACTGTTTCCCCTTAAATTATATTTTTAAATATAAAAACAGAATATCTGGAAAGGTCTTAATATATACTCGATAGGTATTGTATTCTTAGCCATCATGGTGTCAGGGAGCCGCGGGCGGCGAGGAGGGGAGGCTGCACGCCACTTGCAGCACTCACCCTCAGTCCATCGCCGCCCGCGGTCTCCTCTCTGCTTACCTGTCGGCGAGCGGCGTCTCCTCTGTGCCGCTCGCCGCCAGCGTCCTCCACGCCCCCCAGCGGCAGCATGTATAACGCTGCACGCTGGGAGGTCCAGGAGTTAAGTAAACGCCGGGGTCACGTGAGTGACCCGGCGTTAAAGAAACAGTACCACAATCACAGTGGGGGGTATAGATATCCCCCACGTGTGATTGTTAATTCTGATTGGAAGTTATCCAATCAGAATTAAACCTAGGGTATTTATACTTACCTTTCCTGTCCCTCAGTGCCCTGTTGTGGTCTTGTGATACCTGTAGCGTAGTGTTCTCGTCTTGCTCTCTGGTTACCGTTTACTTGGCTCGTTATTCCGATTATTCTGTCTTCTCCACTCCTTTGACCTCGGCTTGTTTCTCGTTCTCCCGTTTTCTGGCTCCCTTTACCTGGCTTGTCTCCTGACTATTCTTAGCGTGCTTAGCCCGGCCACTCTAAGGTCCGGTACGGCACCTTTTCTGTGTGTGTGTGTGTCAGCGTGTTAGGTTCCCCGAATCGTGACATTACAACAGGGCCACCATGGAACCTGCTGACATTCCACAGCTGTTAGTTAATCAGGAGGCTAGAATGGACGGTTTAGACCACCGTATGGATCAGTTTGCCCAGGCTTTACAAACCATACTGGCTCGTACTGCCCACTTGCAACCTGCTGTCCAAGAAGCTGTTGCTGCTGTGCCAGAACCCATTCCTGATCCCGTACCCGCTCCTGCTCACGTGGTTCACATGACGCCACCTCAGCGCTATAGCGGTGATCCAGCATTGTGCCGTGGTTTCCTCAACCAAATTTATATTCATTTGGTGATGAATCCTCGTTCCTACCCCACTGACAGAACCAAAATAGCTTTTTTGATTAACCATTTGTCCGGGAAAGCACTAGCATGGGCTAATCCCATGTGGGAGAATACGTCCCCAATGTCCTTTTCAGACTTCTTAACAGCTTTTAAACGTACGTTTGACCAACCCGGCCGGGTTGCTTCTGCTGGCAAAGCTCTGCTTAGGGTGCGACAGGGTAATAGATCAGTAGCGGATTATACCATTGAATTCCGTACTTTGGCAGCTGAAGTAGTCTGGAATAACGACGCTCTCGTAACAGCTTTTCAGGAGGGTTTGGCTGCTTACATATTAGATGAGATAGCATCCAGGGAAATGCCTGTTCTTCTGGATGATCTAATAGATTATGTCATTCTAATTGACAACCGTATCAGAGAGAGGCGTAGTCAAAGGAGGATGAATACACACGGGTTGCCTGCTTTACCCAGTACTGCATTGCTAGCATTACCTCCGCCTAATCAACCACCTCCCGAACCCATGCAATTAGGTGCTGTAGGCTTATCTGAAGCTGAAAGAACGTACCGCAGAAGGGAGGGTTTGTGCCTTTATTGTGGTAAGAGGGGGCATCTCCGAAGAAACTGTCCTAGTTTGCAGGGAAACTCCAGCACCTAAGGCCTAGAGAGGGGTCGGCCTCGGGTGTTATGGTTTTTTCCCCTCATACGTCCATCTCTAGACCATTTATAACGGTTTCTCTTTTGGTCAATAAAACCACGATAACAACTAAAGCCTTGATCGATTCAGGTGCTGCAGACAGTTTTATGGATGAGAACTTTGCTAAAACCGCAGCCATGAATCTGATCCAAAAGGCCACACCCTTGGCCATTGAGGCCATAGATGGTAGACCACTTGAGAAACCTCTGGTGACCCATGAAACCCAAGAAATGGTTATGGTCGTGGGTGCCTTACACAAAGAAAGGATAGCCTTTCAAATAATTGACTCCCCTACAGCTTCCATCATTCTGGGTTTTCCCTGGTTAGTGAAGCATAACCCAGTATTCGATTGGGATTCTCTAGATATACTATCCTGGGGGGTATCTTGTCAACAGGATTGTATGGCCCGTTTACATCCCGTTTGTTTAATTAATGTGCCTACAGCTAAACCACTTTCTGTTTCTGTCCCTCCTGTGTATGCAGACCTCGCATTGGTCTTTGAAAAGAGGGAAGCTGATAAACTACCCCCACACCGGGATTATGATTGTGCCATAAATTTGTTACCTGGAACGATGCCTCCTGGGGTAAGGTCTACCCGCTTTCTGAGAAAGAAAACCAGGTCATGGAGGAGTACATACAGGAATCCTTACGTAAAGGTTTTATCAGAAGGTCCTCCTCTCCTGCTGGTGCTGGTTTCTTTTTTGTTGCCAAGAAGGAGGGCGATTTGAGACCATGTATAGATTATAGGGGTCTGAATAATATAACAATTAAAAATGCTTATCCTATCCCTCTCATTACTGAGTTGTTTGACCGTGTTAAAGGTTCTAGATATTTTACTAAACTAGACCTCAGGGGGGCTTACAACTTGGTTCGGATAAAAGAAAATGATGAATGGAAGACAGCGTTCAATACACGCAGTGGGCATTACGAGTATCTAGTCATGCCTTTTGGACTGTGTAATGCTCCTGCTGTCTTTCAAGACTTCATAAATGATGTCCTTAGAGATCTACTGCATGTCTGTGCTGTGGTTTATCTCGATGATATACTCATATTCTCTCCTGATTTGGAGTCACATCATAACCATGTGAGGAAGGTACTTAAGAGATTGCTACAGAACGGTCTTTATTGTAAATTGGAGAAATGTTTATTTGACCAGAAATCAGTACAATTCCTAGGGTACGTCATTTCTGAACAGGGGTTCAGTATGGATCCTTCTAAATTAGAAGCCATATTGTCTTGGCCTCTTCCTCAAGGTCTTAAGGCAATACAGCGATTTATAGGCTTTGCCAATTATTATCGCAGGTTTATTAAAAACTTTTCATCGGTCATTTCTCCTATCACGAAACTAACTAAAAAGGGTTTGCACCCCAGGGTTTGGACTCCTGAAGCCGTCAAGGCCTTTGAAACCCTCAAAAAGGCATTTGCCACTGCTCCTGTGCTACACCATCCTGATCCTTCCCTTCCCTTTGTAATGGAAGTGACGCTTCAGAATCAGGTATAGGAGCTGTATTATCACAAAGATTATCCTATAACGAACCCCTCCATCCCTGTTGTTACTTTTCTAGGAAACTGTCTGATGCGGAAAAGAATTACGACATTGGGAATAGGGAACTATTAGCTATTGTGATGGCATTTAAAGAGTGGAGATACTTATTAGAAGGAGCTAGACACAAAATCCTGGTTATAACTGATCATAAGAATCTCTCCTATATAGCTGATGCTAAAAGGTTATCCTCTCGTCAAGCCAGATGGTCCTTATTTCTTTCACGTTTTCAGTTCATTATCACATATAGGCCTGGGTACCGTAATGTCAAGGCTGATGCTATCTCCAGACAATACGAACCTTTGGAGTCTATCGCCCCCACTCCTGAACCCATTGTACCCACGTCTAAGATAATAGCTGCTACCCGTCTAGTTATTTCATCTCTTTTCCTTGATGGTATCAAGGCATACCAAACCCAAGCACCCTCTGAGACACCTGTTGGTAGATTATACGTGAAAGAGAAAGATAGAAAGAAACTGTTAGCTTTATTTCACACCGCCAAAACGGCTGGCCACCCAGGGGTTACCAAAACATACAAGGGTCTCCTTCAACAGTTTTGGTGGCCTTCACTTAAGCAAGACGTGGTGGATTATGTACAGGCTTGTCGTGTTTGTGCACAGTGTAAGTCCCCTAATGTCAAACCCCCGGGACTCCTAATGCCTTTATCCGTACCCAAGAAACCATGGACCCACTTATCCATGGACTTTATTGTGGATCTTCCTTCATCCGATGGAATGACAGTAATTTTGACTGTGACTGATCGATTCTCTAAAATGGCACACTTTATATCTCTTAAGAAACTACCTTCTGCGGTTCAGTTGGCTCAGGTATTTGCCAAAGAGGTTTTCCGCTTGCATGGTATACCACAGGATATCGTATCTGACAGGGGTCCTCAATTTGTCTCTCGGTTTTGGAAGGGCTTTTGTGCTGAGATGGGGATTTCCTTGTCGTTTACTTCCTCCTATCATCCACAATCTAATGGAGCGGCCGAACGAGCGAATCAATCTGTGGAGTTATATTTACGTTGCTTCACGAATGCACACCAGGACAACTGGTCTCACCTCCTTCCTTGGGCTGAATTCGCCAGGAATACGGTGACTCATTCATCCACTGGCTTTAGTCCTTTTATGGTTGCTTATGGGTTCCAACCCTCTGTCCTTCCCGGCGTATTCTCCGACAAGGGAATACCCGCTTTGGACGAGCACCTCACCTCCTTACGGAAGATGTGGGATCAGGTCCATGCTACTCTTTCTCGTGCGACTGCTACTCAGAAGAAATTTGCTGATCGTCGTAGGGGTGCTGCTCCCTCTTATGTCCCGGGTGATAGGGTTTGGTTGTCCTCTAAGAATCTCCGCCTCAGGGTCCCCTCTATGAAATTTGCGCCCAGGTTCCTTGGCCCCTATAAGGTATTGCGTAGGGTCAATCCTGTGTCCTACTCTCTAGCCTTGCCTCCTTCCATGCGTATACCTAACACTTTCCACACCTCCCTTTTGAAGCCCCTGCTCTGTAATCGATTCTCTGGTCCTCTTAGGCGTCCAGATTCCCTTCGCGCTATCTCTAATGACGTGTACGAAGTAGCTGCTTTGCTTGATTCTCGTTTTTCTCGAGGTCGGTTGCAGTATCTGGTTGATTGGAAGGGTTACGGTCCTGAGGAGCGTTCCTGGGTTTCTGCCTCTGACTTGAATGCGCCCTCCTTGATCCGCTCCTTTCATGCGCGGTTCCCTTCGAAGCCTTCGGCTTCCCGCCCGTTGGGCGGGCCTCGAGGGGGGGGTTATGTCAGGGAGCCGCGGGCGGCGAGGAGGGGAGGCTGCACGCCACTTGCAGCACTCACCCTCAGTCCATCGCCGCCCGCGGTCTCCTCTCTGCTTACCTGTCGGCGAGCGGCGTCTCCTCTGTGCCGCTCGCCGCCAGCGTCCTCCACGCCCCCCAGCGGCAGCATGTATAACGCTGCACGCTGGGAGGTCCAGGAGTTAAGTAAACGCCGGGGTCACGTGAGTGACCCGGCGTTAAAGAAACAGTACCACAATCACAGTGGGGGGTATAGATATCCCCCACGTGTGATTGTTAATTCTGATTGGAAGTTATCCAATCAGAATTAAACCTAGGGTATTTATACTTACCTTTCCTGTCCCTCAGTGCCCTGTTGTGGTCTTGTGATACCTGTAGCGTAGTGTTCTCGTCTTGCTCTCTGGTTACCGTTTACTTGGCTCGTTATTCCGATTATTCTGTCTTCTCCACTCCTTTGACCTCGGCTTGTTTCTCGTTCTCCCATTTTCTGGCTCCCTTTACCTGGCTTGTCTCCTGACTATTCTTAGCGTGCTTAGCCCGGCCACTCTAAGGTCCGGTACGGCACCTTTTCTGTGTGTGTGTGTGTCAGCGTGTTAGGTTCCCCGAATCGTGACACATGGTAATCTTTAATCGAATATAATAATATTCAATATGGTCAAAGCTTTGAAATTTTTGTTTTAGGTGCTTTGTTTTAAATGTACTTGTGTGTCTTGTAGTTATACATTTTTGGAAAATATAAATAAAGGTTAGATATATAAAAAAGAAAACCTTATATAGTTAAAGTCTTGCGCCCCCATGTCCTACCCCCCAAAACCCTATTTTTCACTAAGTGCAGCTTCAAGCTCTCTGGGTATGAGAGCTGGGAATGTTACATACCGCGGCGTCACCTGCGCATGAACAGTATGATTAAATACAATGATTCTCTAGGAGGACTTGTAGGTGCATCGCGGATAGCACAACGGATGCACCTAAGTTCCCTAATGCTCCTCTATGAGCATTGGATTGGGACATTTCCAGGAACACTGCCAGCCTAAGGAGGAGGTGAGTCATTTTTTTAAATTTATTTTTTACAGTGTGCCTTTGAGCCCTATGCCTGGCATGGTTATGAAGTAATTGTTGTTCAAAAAGGTTCCACAAGTGTCCCTCTGCCTCCATGGCTCCCCTGGTCCTCTCTCAGCCATGAAGGTATGAAAGGGTTAAATGACCCTTTAAACACTTACAGTACCTGATTTCAGCTCCTAGGTCCCTCGTTCCTAGGTCTGAATCCACCTCCTCCAACCTACTACGCAGCAAGAGTAGTAAAGCATTGCATCAGTGCTTTCCTATGGGGATTTTGAAGATGTTGGACGTCCTCATGCAAAGTGTGAGGACGTCCAGCATCGTTTCACGTAATTAAACTCAGTGAGACTCCAGGAAGCATCTCAAGTGGCTGTCTGATAGACAGCCCCGAAAGGCAGTCTTATCCCTGCAATATAAACATTACAGTTTCTCTGAAACTGCGATGTTTTACATTGCAGGACTAAAGTGACATGTGACACTGCATCCAGGCCACTTCAATGCAATGAAGTGGTCTGGGTGCCTATAGTGTCCATTTAACAATTTCTTTTCAACCATAATCTGTGTTTGTAAAAATAGTCAGAATTAGACATACTATCACAAAATGATTATCTTAAAAAAAAAAATATATATATATATATATATATTTCAGTGGCATTAATTGCTAAAGAGTATTCCATTCCATACTTTTAGATTTTCAGCTGATATACATCTATATATATTTTTTCTTCCTAATAAAATATTATAAACTATTTTGTCATGGAGAAGATACGCTGACATTAAACTCAGAGATAAATATATATATAAACGAGTCAATGAACCACAATTGTCAATTTCCTTACTTCCAGTCATTTCTTTGTGATATTGTTATCTTAATGTGATTTATCAGAAATTTGCCCTTTTTGCTTTCATCCACAGAAAACTGATACTAACCTCAGAAATACTTTATATTAAATTAATCTTGCTTGGTTTTACATGAATATACTAACAACAAATCCCATCAGAAGAAAATAAAGATACTGGTTAAGAAAATGTGGATAAAAGGAGCTTTTAAGGGTGAAATATGCTCTAGCAAACTATATCTCAACGTTTTTCTATTAAATGCAAGAATTGTATTGCTACTGACATCGACAGTCATTGTCTACCAAAGGACTTTCATTAGAAAAAGGAAAAATAAACTTCAATAATCTAATTTCTCCAAGTCAGAAGCAAGCAGTCATGTGGATAGATATATTTACCAAATGTCTGATCTGATTAACCCTAAATACCAGAGCATATGAATGTACATGCAGCAGGTCTAAACAGTTCAAATGTCCATCCAACACATAGTAATGAAATGTATTACTTAAAGGGTCACTCTAGACCTCTAAACAACTTTATCTTGCTGAAAAGCTTTATGTGTGAAGAGTGTGTCCTTGTTTTTCATTTTGCAAAACGTGCAGATTTCAATAGAAATTGACACTTTTATAAATTAACCTGGTTACACACCATTGGCATTAAAGCAGACAACAGGTAATGTGCGGAGAGGGGTGCAGGGAACCAGTGCCTATATTGGTGTTCTCAGATCCAAAGCAGTATAGGGAATAAGAGAAGAGATTGTAATATAGTGCAGTATGTTAAAAATTCTGGTAAAATGTAGAAAAACGAAATGCACTTACAATTTTCTGGAGCCTATATTCAGCTCCGGATTTATGCACGTAGACAGGACAACCCCGTCTGTTGATATGATGGTGATCCTTATGCTTGTTTGATGATGTCTTGCACAGTTCTGATGGTATTCTTGGTTGTCGTGTCACAGTCCTGCAGTCAGATGTCCTCAGTATACAGGAGGGGGAAAAAACAGGAATATAGTGCTCTCTGTATGTATTTAAAAGGTTTAAAACAAATAAAAAGAGGTATACTCACAAATGGAGAGGAAATATAGGTATTACTCAATCCCAGATAGCAAAAAGATAAAGTAGGGCTGCGCCAAGCTAAAAGAGATAGTCTAGTAAAATCTCACTAGGATACCAGTGGATAATCAGGAATACTTGATAGGGTATGGTTTCTTGGTAGAGGTAGGTACGTCTGATGTTGACCGATCAGTATATGAAAACAGAAGAGAGGTAGAGGCAACCAATGGTGCAGTATGTCTAAAATTCAAGGTGCAGTAGATATATAAGTAGAGAACTCACATTTGGGAGAGCCATGGCCAGCTCTGGTGTGAATAGCGTACATCAGTATAATCCCAGCGTATGGGATATGTAGGGAAGGGGTCTCCGTCAGCACCGTCTGGTAATCCAAAACTCGGAAAAAAGATAAAAAGCAACAATAGTGCTCTCAATTGTGATAGGGTTCAATGTGCAATAGGTAGAGAAAGGTAGAGAACTCACATTTGAGAGAGCTATGGCCAGCTCTGGTGTGGATAGCGTACAGCGGTATAATTCCCGCTTGTAGGATATGCAGCGGAAGTGCGTCCGTCAACACCGCCTGGTAGTCCAAAGCTCCAAGAGAGAAAAGTAAAAAGCAACAATAGTGCTCTCAATTGTGATGGAGTAAGAAAGTAAAATAGGAGATAAAATAATACTCACAAAGATAGAGCAGATATATCTTTTTGCTATCTTTGTTTATCCACTGAAGGACTTGAGGGGTTCTCCTTCATTTGGGTTGCTGCCTACCTCTATTAATTGTGTGTTAATTAGCGCTGAATTATTTTCCTTTTTTGATTACTCAATCCCAATAGGCATAGGTGGTATGATCCCCACCAAGGTTATCGCTGCGTGAGTTCTCTAGGTAAAATCTTCAAAGATAGGTTAGGAAGCTCCAAATTGTATAAAGTAATTAACTTTATTTGGAGACAAATAGTAAAACCAAGTGTAACATAAAAATGACAGAAAACACTAAAGTGTTTCACCTACAGTAAGGCTTGCTCAAAGTGAGAGAACGCCTTACTGTTGGTGAAACGTGTTAGTGTTTTTGTAATTTTTCTGAGCCTATTTGTGTGCATCTGTGAGCTTTTATGTTTTTATGTCAATGAGCTTATGTATATCAGTGAGATTTTTTATCTGTTAGGCTGTGTATCAATGAGCTTGTGTGTGTCAGTGAGATTGTCTGTGTCTGCATGTGAGTATGCTTACTGTATTATTCAGTGTTTTACTTTTACTGTATCATTAAATGTTTTACTCAATATTTTATATTAGAAAAAGAAATATATATATTTCAAGAATGTAGCTACCATCAGCCACCTACTCTACGTGGACGACATCAAGTGTATGCCAAGAATGAGTGGGACATTGACTCACTGATCCACTTAACTAGGATTTACAGCGAAGACATCGCAATGTCGTTCGGACTAAGTGTGGGCCGATGATAGCAAAAAGATGATCAGGACAGAAGGAGTTGAAGTTCCAGAAGGCCAAATTGAAGATGTAGAGAACAGCTACAAGTACCTGGGGGTACCACAAAAGCATGGCAACCATGAGAAAGAGGCAAGGAGGACAGCAACATCCAAGTATTTCCAAAGAGTTAGTCAGGTCCTGAAGTCACAACACAATGGCAAGAACAAGATCCAAGCCATCAACACGTATGCCCTATCGGTCATCAGGTACCCAACTGGAATAATAACCTGGCCAAGAAAAGAACTGGTCACCATGGATGTCAAGACCAGAAAACTACTCACTATGAATGGAGGATTCCACCTGAAATCCAGCACCCAGAGAATGTACACGTGCCGAAAGTAAGGAGGACAGGGCCTGATGAGTGTCAAGGCCACAGTCCTGGACGAAACACAGAACATCCTCAAGATGGCTCCAAAAGATGAACTGCTAAGGGAATGTCTGAGACTTCAACAGATAGAGGATGCAGAAAAAGAGGAGGTTCCTTGGCAAGACTAACCTCTCCATGGGGTGTACCACCGGCATATAGTGGATGTGGCTCACATGACAAAATCCTACCAGTGGTTGGAAAAGGCAGGACTGAGAGATGGCACTGAGGCACTAATCCTAGCAGCACAGGACAATGCACTCAGCACCAGATCAATAGAAGCTGGAGTCTACCACACCAGGCAAGACCCAAGGTGCAGACTGTGCAAAAAGGCCTCTGAGACAGTCCTAGTAGCCGGAGGCAAGATGTTAGCAGAAACAGCATACACAGTGAGACACAACCAAGTTGCTGGGATTGTGTACCAAAGCATCTGCACAGAATATGGATTGGACCTGCCTAAGTCTAGATGGAAGATACCACAAAGGGTAGTTGAGAATGACAGGGCTAAGATCCTGTGGGACTTCAAAATCCAGACAGACAAGCAAGTGCTGGCCAACCAACCTGACATCATGGTGGTAGACAAGGAACGGAAGACTGCAGTCATGGTGGATGTGGCAATACCCAGTGACTATAAAATCAGGAAGAAGGAACATGAGGTGGAGAAATACCAAGGACTGAAAGAAGAACTAGAAAGGATGTGGAAAGTGAAGGTAGTAGTAGTCCCAGTTGAAATAGGAGCAATCGGGCTGTCACTCCCAAATTGGGATTAGTGGCTTCAACAGATTCCAGATGGGACATCTGAGGTTGCTGTCCAGAAGAGTTCAGTTCTAGGAACAGCTGAAATACTGCGCAGAACCTTCAAACTCCGAGGCCTCTGGTAGAGGACCCGAGAATAAGGAATAAACATACCACCCAGGTGGGGTGAGAAAATCTATTTATATATATATTAACCAATAATATGTAAGGTATATATGTATGCAGATGATTGAGTAATATATACATACATCCCCAGTCCAGCCCTGCTTGGGATCTATACTACCGAGTTGTGCTTGTAAAAATGCTTATAGAGCAAATAATAGTTGACCATACTTGAAAAGTTATGAACACATATAACCAATTTTTAAAAATCCTGTATGATGGTGCAAACTAAACTTCGATAGAGCCTCTTAACTAGGAATAGAATTCCATAGCTTACTATTTTCATCAGTCATTGAAACCCTGCATTGTAAACTGGCAGTTCCTTTTCTCTTTGATACAGGTGTGCTAGTGACGAGTAATACTTCACTGGCGACACTCAAAGAGCTGAACAACCCAAAAATGTAATCAGGCCTATGAAAATGTGTGTGTCAGTCTGGTGTGCATTCACACCAGACTGAAAGTCCATATCGCTGGCCAACTGCACATGCATGTGCTGTTAAAGCACCCCGACAATGAACTGAATGTCACAATAGCGGTTGGCACAGCACATCAAATGATGCACTGGTGCTGCATTTGCTGGGGTCAATGAATTGGTATCGTTAGTCGCAGAACACCGAGGATGGTGGGAGAGGACTCCAAAACCAGTTCTGTCCTGCTGAACCTGAGCCGGTTGGAAGGAATGCTCGATTGCACTTTGTAATAGCATTTCAATCACTGCATTGCATATTTATATGGACAAGTTTTAAAAAAGCTATTTTCAGGGCTTCTCAGTTCCATAATCCATATATATATATGCACTATAATAAAATGTGTTAATGAGGGGTGCCTGAAAGGTAGATCCCCAGATGTTGTAGAACTACAACCTCCATGATGCTTTGCATGCCTTTAGAATGGCAAAGTATCATGGAAGCTGTAGTTTGAAACATCTGGGGATTTCCATTTTGGGCACCCCTTTATTTTGATGAAGCCAATCACTGTTGGAGTTTCTTCACCAAATTAAGAACTATGGAGACTGAAGAAGATATTGCAAATTTTAGGCCAAAATATTCACGTTGACATAATAGAGAATTTTGAGAATTTTTTTTTCCAGTTCTCTCCCGATTGTCGACACTTTCGTTAATAAACAATTACAGGCTTCATCAAGGTGGGTGCCTGTTCGTTTGGCATTTGCTTTTTACACCAGCAGCCTTTTAAATATTTATGTTATATTTTTTCTTCCACATTGCCGAAGCTGTATTTGTGTGGCAGGCTGTTAAAACAGTTTGAAGGGCTTGCAGCTGGTTTCCTCCTGTTTTCCATCTGTTTTCCTTCTGTATCTGTGTGCTGTGAGTATTACTTAACATTCTAACTTAATTCTCCATACGTTGTGCCTTGAAGTGCGACCAAAACTGGTGTTAGGGTTAAGTGCATAATCTCCAGACCAGCAAATCTCAACACCCATGGTGACCCAGGGTTTTATTCACTGAAATAGGAATTGTGGGTTATTGATTAGACGATTGCACATTTTGAGATTTGTAAACGAAACAGCGAATTTAAGTGAATTGAAAAGTAGACTGCAAAAGTAAGGCCAAAATTGTTGATTTGGAAGAAAAAAAATATCGAATTCAGCTATAGTTAAATTTTCATAATTGATTGTTAAGTTTACTTCCATTTGTTAAGTGGATAAACCCCGGCAAGCCCAACTGTCCAAATTGGAAAAAATCCCCAACTCACCTATATTTTTCAGCATTGCTATATTGTACTAAAACGGTTATCTCCTGTCAATGTTCAATCCTTCCCAAACCAGGAAAAAAAACAAAAAAAAAACTCACTTGATTTAGAGAATTACAGTTTCATATTTCATATTAGAATGATTTGATTTTATCATTGCTAGCAAATCCAAAGGACTCATTGCCTATATGAATGCCAAAGGACATTTAATGTTTTGTTTTCAAAATCAGTGCACAAAAGCTCACTTTTAGTTTAAATACATTAAGAACAATATGACTAACTGGTCTGTCTAAACATTTCTTCTTCCATTCATTTTATTTTGCTGATTTTAGAAAGACTATAAGGGTCATCTATTAAAGTGAGAATTGTCAGGAATTCAAAGTCAATATCAAATTTAAAGGGACCCCCCAAAAAAAAAAAAATTTAAAAAAATAAATATCTTTTCTCTTCTGCCTTTGCAAGCCCTCCCCTTCTAACCCTGCCCAGACTTTCTGTGGCTGTCCAATCACAGACTTGCCAATGCAGTTCAATGAGAGGTATTTGGCAAAGGTGATATTGAAGAATACTTGTCAGCAGCAATTTGTATAGAGTCACTCATTATATTTCTGATTGCTGGAGTTGCATATTTGCTGAGACCCAACAAAGTACTTCAGTTCAAGAATAGAATAGTGGAGTCACTTATCATATAACTTACTACAGGTATGAAGACCTGATACTGACACTTTAACATGGCCATGGAAAACTTTGCAATTGCCAACACATCAAAGGACATATAAGCTATGTCTCAAAATATTTAGTATTTGCACATGAGCAGAATGAATACCACAAAAACTCCCCTGACTTGATGACTCGTCCATGTTATGTCCACAGTTACTCCAACACAATGGAATAACCATTTCTGTACTTTATTTAGTCTTGTGAATTATTGTCCTTAGCCTTTCCCCCCAGCATCTTCTATTTTAAAAAGGGTTATTAAACAGTTTAAAACTTACCAGAAATCCAGTGAAGGACTAAGTTCTCCCGGTTCTCTACCATGCCTCTCGTAGCACCACATTAACTTCTTCCAGTCTTCGGCCCAATCAAATGTTCCTCATAAAGGAGCATTAATTGGGCATGAGCGTATGCACGGCAGGACTGTAACGAAGAAGGGGAAACAAGGAACTTAGATATAAGTGGACAGGGGGGTGGACAAGGGGATGGAATCTCACCGAGGGAGGATGGGAAAAACATTATAAGGGATGGCACTGTTGGAAGGGAAAATTTTAGCTTACTTTTAAGTGGTGGAAGGGTGGAGTTAGGGCTAATCGAGGCTAATCAAGGCAGATCAAGGAACCAGTGTGCGCACGAATTGCACACACAGTCCATAGGTTTCACTTGCAGGTACAATCCCAGTGCTAACAGCAAGTGAAGAATCAGATTACGCTGATGACAGATGTAATTTTTGCACAGATATGACATTAGGCATCTGGAACTGAGTGCAACCAGCTCTCGGCGCAAATATCTTTTCAAGCAGAAACACTACACAGCCAGACTCCTACCTCCACGACAACTTTGAGAAGCAGAAGTGGTCATGGACGTTGAAGTAACGCTGTAATAAAAAAATCCATGTTACTAAATTGCACTAATTAAATGACAAATAAACGCAGAAAAATAAATATTGTATCGAAATTGATAACAAATGCAAATGTGTACAATAGCTGAAAAAAACATTTTAGTGTTTAAGGAAACGAAAACACACTGCAATGCCGCTTTCGAACATATCATGGGTTAATTACAGACACTTTACATCATTGAAGGACCGCTAAAGGCACCCGGACCACTTCATCTCAATGGCCCTTTAGTTTTAAACCTAAGATCTAAAACATTTCCGTCCACTAGAAATGACAATGTTATGATTGCAGGGCTCAACACACCTCTAGAGGTAGTCTTCCTGACAGCCACTAGAGGATACTTCTCCTGAATAACTGAGTCGACTTTTTGCCTCACATGCTCACTAACACCCTTAGGTTTCCTATGGGGAAGCATTGGATTGGTAGAGATAATCAATCTTGATGATCTTAGGGAGGCAGGGAGCTGCGGTGAGACCAGTGTAGTAGGGATAAAAAACAACATTTTCAATGCCAAGCCTACCGAGGCAGGCAATAGACACCAAAACTACTACATTAAGCTATAGTGGTTCTGGTGACTATAGAGTCTCTTTAAAAGAATAGATTTTTCTAAATTAGAACTTTGTTCTTTGTGCAGATCCATGCACATGCACACACACACGCACTTAGTGACCCATACACGCATATTCTCATACCCACTGACCTATACACACACTCATTCTCTTACACTCATTGACCCCCACACAAATTCATACTCAGTAACTACACACTTATGCTCGCTGACCCATACACACACTCACTGACCTATACACACTAACTCATTCACTAACTCACTCACTCACTCACACTCAATGACACATTTACTCACATTCATTGACCCTTACACTCAGTAACCCATACACACACAAACTCACTGACTCCTGCAGAATGAAAGCTGCACACACACTGTGCAGTCCCATTAACCCTCTTGCCTTTGCTTCACAATCAGTTGACCAGATATGTGCACCCTTGCGTTGACCACTTTCTTTTTGTTGGCTATCTGTGGATTTTAGGCAGCTTGATTGCACCTGGATGCTTGGTGGCACATCTCTCACCCTGTCCTGTGCCAACTGCCCCACTTCCTGCTACACTCCTGCCCACATATTCCCATGCACAGGGTGTTGAGCCTAGCTGTAAGTAACAAGACAAATTTTGGGGGTTGTGCTGGATGCTGGGCAGCACTTAACAGTGTCTAAATCATAGTCGAGGCATCTTCATGTGTAATCTCAATTAAGGGGTGGTGGCCCAGATGAGCAATACACCCCGTGCAGGCGCCTCCTCTTAAAGATCGACCCTAGGCAACCGGCTAACTCGCCTAAAGGAAGTGCCGCCCTGATTGTAATGTGGCCCAATGCTTTATGAAGAAGTGGCCTAGAAAATAATCACAAAGTTTTATTAACAAATGGACAAAAACTTGGATCTTGGCATTTCAGTGCATATGGAGTTTTCAAAACGGATACAATGAATTTTTACACACAAGGATGATTTACATTATATAATGCAGGGGATGATTGAGACATTGCTAAATTAATGTGCTCTTTCATCAAATATTGTTAGTATACCGTCGATGAGAATATTAAAACTATAGCTATATGCTAGGCTTATTAATTTTTAAATATGAACAGAGTTTTTTGTATTAAATTTAAAAAATATCAATTTAAACTAATCTTACTTGTTTTTTTTTTTTAAATTCATGGGCAATAATTTTTTTTTAAAAGAAATTAAAAACTTTCCTACTTCCCTTTTTTTATGCATCTTCAGTCAGATTGTCAGTAATCTATCCCTATGATTACTATTTTGCTACCATCAATTGCGAAAAGTGTGCAGTGAGTCAGATAATGGACAGTTTGAGCGAAGGCGCACAAAGATGGGAGTGGAAATGGTAGGCACGTCATTTAATATATAATTACATGATATAATAAGTCATTTAATAATATAAGATATTAAAAAAAATTATAACATTGTTTCTTTAAACAACATTTCCGTGCAAAATAGAAAGCAAGGAGCTACATAATAAATTATAGATTTGTTATACAC
This sequence comes from Pelobates cultripes, assembly GCA_933207985.1. Taxonomy (NCBI): domain Eukaryota; kingdom Metazoa; phylum Chordata; class Amphibia; order Anura; family Pelobatidae; genus Pelobates; species Pelobates cultripes. The sequence goes on from OW240913.1 coordinate 331,131,152, forward strand.
GAGTAACTTTTTGCAGACTTTTATTTTATTAATGACCATCACAGATATAAAAATTATAGTATTATTCTAAAATGATCAAATGTATACTAAAAACTGTCAACAAAGATTAATTATAGCAAACAACTTTCACCATCCCTTTTCTGACAGTGGTGTTTAGCTACAACTACTTCTTGCCCATCTCTGCCCACATATGAGGGTAGCCCATGTCCCTTTTCTGCTGATTATTGCAGGAAGTCATTCCAATTTGCCTACAACTATCCCTTTATGAACACCCATATCACATGGAGAAGGGGAGGAACCTTTGAGGTCTCAGTTGTGGTTATTTCAAGGTCTTGCAGTGTTGCAAATAAAACTCTACTCGAAAGTTTGGTAATACAACGTAGTCATCTAACTGCACAGAAAAAAGGCAGGTGTAGGCGTTCGCTATAATGTGAACAGGCAGCAGTAAATCTACAAGGATTCCCAAACCTTGCGTAAGATACAGAAATGTAACAAAACAACAGGTGATAAACTGCCCAAACAGAACTGAAAAAAATCACAAGGGTATACTCAATCTTAATAATAATCCAGTAATGTATAATAAATTATGTAAATACGAGCTCTCTCTGTAGTAAAATGATTTTGTATTTCGCTACCAGGAAAACCTCAAAATAAAACAGAAATACAACAAAAAACAGCGATATGATGTTATAGACAATTAATTGTATTTATATATATATAGTACTTAAAAGTAATATTACAAGTAAATAAAATACAAAAGGTAGATCTAGAACTACAACTCCCATGATGCTTTGCATGCGTTTAGAATGACAACGCAGCATGGAAGTTGTAGTTTTAAAACATCTGGGGATTTATATTTTGGGCACCCATGCTTAAAGGATGTCCCCCAACATCCATACATTGATCATTTAGCCCCAATACAATATTTGTAGTATTAAATGAAGCAACATTTTATTTTTCTCTACTAAATCCAGTCATTCAAGCCATGCTATCATCTAAATCAGCAAGATAAGTGTTCCGTCAGTGTTTCAATGACAAACACGGCATAGAATTTGAAAGATGGGTAAGTGCAACGTAGCATGGTAAAATGGGGAGTATTGTGCCTGTAAGGGAATTTTAGTGCAAATAGGTACATGCTGCATTTTCTATTGCTGTAGATCACATTGCTGAAATAACAGAGCACAGTTAAAATATTTGATGAAAAATAAAGAAAAAACCCACATTTCCAAAGTGCCCACCACACTATAAAATAATATTTTATTGCAGTGTTTATGCCTTATTTTTTCCCCTTTTTAATCTTAAATATGTAAATCCCCCATTTATCTGGAATTACTTAGTGAAAGGCTGATGTGTGAGCGTGCAAGATTATAATATCCCATCACCACCTCTGATCCTCTTTACCTCTTATTTTTTTTCCTCACAGATGATATAAAAAAATAAAATAAAAAAAAAATATATAAAAAATCAGCACGCGCCACAAGAATGTATTATTTTGAGAGACTTGGACTTAGAAATTGATTTCCTTGATGAGAAGAGAAAATTCTTCTACTAACCTAAGCGATGACTTTATAATCCCGTCACTCTGTAGCAGAAAGCTTTTTTTCACTTTACCAGAACACGAGAATATTTCTGAGAAAGAATTAATTTTTCAGATGCCATAAAAGGATGACTTAAGGACTTAGCAGCAGACGTTGCTCTGTCCTAGTCAGAATACATCTCCTGTGATTAGAACGAGCTAGGAACAGTTTTTAGGGTTAGTGAGTTTTAGATGAAGTTTGGGATTTGTACTTGAGGATGAAATTGATCTTATAATTTTATGGAGGTACTTAAGCTGTAATCCGTTTTATTTCCTTTTAAAAAAATGGAATATCAAGTATTTTTTTTAATAAGAAAAAATGATTCAGAAGTATGGATTTTATTAAAGAGGATATTAGAAATAATCAAGTTATTTTACTACTGAAATCTCAGATAAACTAATACAATATAGCTCAGTATTTAATAATGAAATTATATTGCAACCGACAGTTAGACTGGTACAATATAGCTCAATATTCAATGACAATATTTAAAAATCACTTTACTACAGAGTCTAAAGACTTGTCAATAGATTAAAGAATTATACCCAATATTTAAAGGAATTTATTTTCTGGAGATTTTAGATGTGAAGACAAGCACGTTACTGATATGTCTTCAACAAGTCTCATTAAAATGCTATTTACTTTAAATCTAGTATTGGCAGTTAAACTGATACTTCGTGGATTGACAAGCAAGCTGCAATGTACTTGTCACTGTACACAAAACAAAACAAGATAAAGTGCATAAAATGTCCAAACAAATTCTAAAACATCTATACACCGTCTTTCCCCGAAAATAAGACTGGGTCTTATATTCATTTTTTTCCCACTCGAGCTTATTTCGGGGAAGAACGTAAGCTAGAACGCAGGTCTATGTTTAGGGGAATTCCCCCGACCCCAGTTCACTAGGGCATGGAATCCTGCAAATCCATCTTCGGGGAAACTTTCCCAAACATAGATTAGCTTACTCGCTAATAGAATACTGCAAATATATGTTAGGGGAAACTTCCCCGAATATAGATTAGTTTACTCGCGAATGGAATCTTGCATATCTATGTTCGGGGAAACTTTCCCAAACATAGATTAGCTTACTTGCTAATAGAATACTGCAAATCAATGTTAGGGGAAACTTCCCCGAATATAGATTAGTTCACTCACGAATGGAATCTTGCGTATCTATGTTCGGGGAAACTTCCCCAAACACAGGTAAGCTTACTCACAAATGAAATTTCACAAATTCCCCGAACATAGATTAGTGAACGACTAAGGCTTATTTCCGGGTAGGGCTTATATTAGGAGTATCCCACGAAAATAAGCTAGGGCTTATTTTCAGGGGATGACTAATTTTCGGGGAAGCACAAAAAGATTTTTGAGACATCAGAAGCAAAGGTGAGCTAAGGGGGTGCATGTGAAGCCTCATCTTTGAAGGTGGTTTAACTTTGCTTGCGACTCCTGTCCTGTCGACTCTTGTCGATTATCTTTGCAGTCACCCGCCCAGCAAGCTTCTCAACAGTGTATGTTGCTGTTCCGTGAGCCCTCTTTGTCACCAGCCCCCTTTTAGTTAGATTCACCTGCTGCAACTTGTTACAAACTTCAAACTTTTGGAAAGTAAAATACCATCAAACCGTCGTATTCACCCCACACCCTGTGATATCTTACCTATCAACGCCTACCAGTTAACACATCCCATCTCACAAAGTCATGTACACATACCAACACAGCCAGTCACATAGCTCTCTGCACCCGCCAATCTATTTTATGCACCACTCCAGGCAAATTTACCAATATCCCACCCGCCAACCATTTCCTACACCCATAATGCACAAGCTCACATATAAACTTTGTATACTGGTCCTTACACACATATGTTCTAGTTATATAAATTTGATAAAGATCCAACTCTAAAATGATACCAAGGTGTAGCAATCCATCAGTTTCTCTCATAGTATTCTATTTTGTTTGAATGGACTGTAAATGTAGAATGTTGACTGATAAGAGGATCACCTAGTCCTACATTCCCAAAGTGCTAATTGATTACACACGGAACCTTGGTGATATTTTGAGCAGAAGTTACCAGGACCATCAAAGGATAAACAAAATAGATGTCCATCACCCCTTATTGTGAAAAGATGATATTCCTATATTGGCAAAACAGCAATGTTTCGACTGTGTTTCTTTATCAAGCAATGACATTGCTTGTTAAAGACACACATTTGTAACGTTGCTGTTTTGCCAATAAAGAGATATCCCTTTTTCACAATAATGAGCGATGAACATCTATTTTGTTTATTCTTTGATACTTATCCGGAAAGGCGAAGCCAGAGTCATTGCACCCTTAAGAAAAAGAAAAATAAGTGCTCTTTCATACCATTGTTATTTACAGGAAGAAAATGACTTACCCCACATATTTAGGGACAGGTTGGAAGCATCATTTACAAAGCATAGCGATATCAGTTGGTACAATGTCAAATTGGTGTCCTACAGGATATGTGTTCTGTGTCAAAGTGACCAGATACTAATGTAGCTCAAAAGATATTTGCATTATGTTTTTTTTTGTTTTTTTTTACCAGTCTGTATATTATGTGTCATAATAAAACTATTTACAGTTTTGGAAAAAGAAATTATATTTAGAAAATGCTCTCCTTTTAATTCAATGCAATTAGAAAGGTAATATTTGTAATTATAAATATACCTGGTGAAATTAAGCTCCAAGAAGTCTTTACACATCCACTATTTTAGGACCATTTATTGTGACAATTCCTGCAAAAGTTTCCATCTCTAGAAATGCTGGATCCCTGACCGACTATTATAACTTTATTTTTTATTTTTTAAATGTATGTCATGTTTCTGTATGTGAGATAAAATGAATATTTATTACAATTATTTAGTTAAAATGTTTCCCTCCTTAACATGGTCAATCTTTTATAATTGTCGTTTTGGTGAAATATCAATAAAATAAAATGAGCAAAGATGTATATATACAGTGTATCAGCATTGCAAATACAAAAGCCGATCATCTGGTACATAGTAAATACTGAAAGCTTTCCAGAATATTACCAGGGCTCAGAAACCCACACATAAAACTGGCACCATTCCTTATCCCCTACATGTATTAATTTTGCGTTTATCTTGGTATTTCTCTGATTAATGTTGCATTAGTTAATGAAGGACGTTATTAATAAATATTTTTGTCTTTTGTCCAACACGGTACATTGCTACATTTATGTTTAAATTAAAAGTATGTATTTCATGTTTAATTAAACACATTTTATATATACAATGTTTGCAATTAAATGTAGAAATAACATTATTTTATTGAGACAGTCTCAAGGGTCACATTAAACCAATGGTATTTACTATTGTCTATTGTAAGGACCTTTTGAAAGCACTTTAAATATTAGGACAGCACCAAGACATACTAGGTCTGCCTGAGCTTGATAGGAGTTACAATCATGGGTAGCAAGTCCCGCTGTTAATTCAGTTCTCCTTCTGATAATGCTATGTCAGGAAAGTAGCTGGAGAGACACAGTTGTGCTGATACTGTCTCATCTCTTGACATACATTTCACTAACAGCAAATAGCAGCTGCTCCTGAGCCTAACTCCCACCAATCTTGGCAGACTACGACACCGTTCTGTACAGTATCTGTCAACATATGTATTACGGAGAAAACAGTATGAACGAGCTCACCCAGCATGCAGTATGCGTTTTGAAAACATGATATATTTCTATATATTGGTCAATGATTATTTGGTATTATTATTATGTTATTATTTATATAGCGCCAACAAATTCCATAGTGCATTACAGTGGGTGGACGAACAGACATGTATTTGTAACCAGACAAGTTGGACACACAGGAACAGAGGGGTTGAAGGCCCTGCTCAATGAGCTTACATGCTAGAGGGAGTGGGGTAAAGGGACACAAAAGGTAAGGATAGTATTAGTAGTAATTGCTCACAAGAAAATAGGTATGTTGGGTAACGGGTTCGCAGAAAAACTTCATGACCGAACGGCTGACCTTGGAAAGTTCCACATAGCACAATGGCAGTGTGGACATGGGATAGTAACCAATTACACTACATATCCTATGCCAACCAATAACACTATGGACTTGGTATAGTAACCAATCACACTACAAAGCTTACAACCAGAGTGAATGGAGCCCTGTAATGACCAGGAAGGGTGGGAAGGGTGGAAACAGACAATAGCAAAGGCTGAGAAGCACATGGTGGATTTAAATGAGAGGCAGGGGAGCTACTTGGAGCTAGTCTGGAGGTATCCCTGGAACAATGGGATAACGCCATACTTGGAAAACAATAAAAAAAGGAAAAGGGGGAAGAAAATAACTAACAACAAACAAATACAATATACACACATCCTGTACCTATAATGAGCATATGGTGACTAACACATAAGCGTAATCTAGGGACCTACATAAACTTTCCGTCTTCTGTCCCCAGTGATAGTGACCACCGTCACATAGCGCATTAGGTTGCCCCTCACATTGATGTCGGAGGAGGAGGAGCCAGACCCAGGGACCGCAGCGCTGGAATCAGATAAGTGACTGAAAGGGTTTTTTAATCCTTTCATGGCAGCGGGAGACAAAGGGGCACTATAGTGTTAGGAATGTTTTGTATTCTCTAAAACTACAATGGTTTCAGCTGCAGGGTTAAGGGGACAGGGACACTGCACCCAGATCACATCAATGAGATGCAGTGCTCCGGGTGCCGGGTTAACCTCGTTGTAAGTGCTAACAAAGCAAACATATAAGAAAACAAGTAGAATGAAAGTTAAAGAAATAGGAGATAATGAAAGAACAAAAAGACAGAGAAAAGGAAAAAAAAATAAGTAGACTGTAAATTGGGGAGAGAAAACAGGAGGGTGTTTGGGGGGTATGTTTGGGATTATATCTACTAAACCATGATTATTTGTTTAAAAATATGGGCAATGGAGTGTCCCTTTAAATCACTTACCTTACCTTCCTGGTAAGTTTTATCCTGCAATCCATGAACCAGTTTAGTAGCCCTTCTCTGAACTCTCTCTAAAGTATCAATATCCTTCTGGAGATACGGTCTCCAGTACTGCGTATAATACCTATATTCAAGATCAGAGACAACATGGGTTTACTTCAGGGAGATCATGCCAAACTAATCTTATTGATTTTTTTGATTGGGTAACTAAAATAATAGATCAGGGTGGTGCAGTAGACATTGCTTACCTAGATTTCAATAAGGCTTTTGACACTGTTGCACATAGAAGGCTAATCAATACATTGCAATCTTTAAGTTTGGATTCCAATATTGTTGAATGGGTAAGGCATATGTAACAGGGTTGATGTTCCAGGAGGGATAAGCCAAATGGCAAATGAGGTAAACTAGAAAAATGGTCAGAGTTGTGGCAACTGACATTTAATGTGGATAAGTGCAAGATAATGCATCTTGGACGTAAAAACCCATGGGCAGAGTATAGAATATTAGATAGAGTCCTAACCTCAACATATGAGGAAAGGGATTTAGGGGTGATTATTTCTGATGACTTAAAGGTAGGCAGACAATGTAATAGAGCAGCAATAAATGCTAGCAGAATGCTTGGTTGTATAGGGAGAGGTATTAGCAGTAGAAAGAGGGAAGTGCTCATGCCATTTTACAGAACACTGGTGAGACCTCACTTGGAGTATTGTACGCAGTACTGGAGACCGTATCTTCAGAAGGATATTGATACTTTAGAGAGGGTTCAGAAAAAGGGCTACTAAACTGGTTCATGGATTGCAGGATAAAACTTACCAGGAAAGGTTAAAGGATCTTAACATGTATAGCTTGGAGGAAAGACGAGACACGGGGGATATGATAGAAACATTTAAATACATAAATAAAATCAACACAGTAAAGGAGGAGACTATTTAAAAGAAGAAAAACTACCACAACAAGAGGATATAGTCTTAAATTAGAGGGACAAAGGTTTAAAAATAATATCAGGAAGTGTTACTTTACTCCGAGGGTAGTGGATCCAAGGAATAGCCTTACAGCTGAAGTGGTAGAGGTTAACACAGTAAAGGAGTTTAAGCATGCGCGGGATAGGCATGAGGCTATCCTAACTATAAGATAAGGCCAGGGACTAATGAAAGTATTTAGAAAATTGGGCATACTAGATGGACCAAATGGTTCTTGTCTGCCGTCACATTCTATGTTTCTATGTTTCTATGTTTCTATATGCCATCAGTTGTTAAGTCAGCACACACCACCCGACATACATCGGCATAGGAACTAAAGAAAATCGGGGCGGGGGAAGGGGGTTAGAAGACTTTCAGAATAATCTCAACCCAATTAGGGAGCATGCATTAAAACAGCTATTAAACCAGTTAAATACTGGAACATATAAGATACATCAGATTTTCAGGGAAAGAGGGGACACTAATTCCCCCAGTTCTATACCCATGCCTACAAGACACTCATAAGACACAGTATGCATGCGCCACCATACATTTTTTAAAATTCCCATCTGCCCTTTCTGTGATATAATGCAGCTCGGTGCATTAAAATATATATATATACGTGAAATATATATGCAAGGAGCTTAACTAGTGATAGAAGTATCCAGTTCTGGATTTTCTTCAAGCTAACCATGATTGATGTTGTAAAATGCTTCAATGAAATGAATTTCATGCTGGTGGGTTAAGTGTGTTATATATATATATATATTTTTTTTCAACTATAAATATTACAAAGGAAAAGTGCATTGCTAACACTCTATGCCAAATTAGTTAGGCATTTAGCAATACTTTTGATGCCATCATTAAGGACGTCCAGGGAGTGTTAATGGGTCTTTTCCGTGAAAACCCAGTGATATTAAAAACAATGAAAAACAATGTCACCCTTTTAATTCTTGTGAATATCCATGTAATGAAGGTGAATTCGGAGCCAAAAGCATGTCTCTCCCGGCTCCCAGCAATCGGAAACTGCACATCTCGAGACACTACTGCAGCAGCATAGATAAACAGCAAGACAATTTCTTTGGAATGATGTAAATTTAATGAATCAAACAAAATCCCCAGCTGTTCCTAAATTTCAGGGAGATATTAGAGGTAAAAGGCATTTTCCAGTGTCTTGGCTTCACTGGCATTTTGTTTAATGATGCTGTAATGCTTACTCTCACAGTACTGTACAATTCGAATGAATATTTATTAAGGGCTGAATCCATATTTTAATAGCTACATATCCTTTTGTAATTCATTTTAAACATCCTATTCTGTGACTATCATTTTGCATGGCAATGGATGAAGTGTTAATTGCATTACTATGATGGGTCTCCTTTAAATATTTCTATATTTGTCTATCTTGGAGGATGAAAGGACAAACATTGTGTTGGACTCGACTGAAAACACAAGAAACAAACCAAAAATGTATTTGTACATTTTAGAAAATCTCTTCTTGCACGTTGCTGTCGCTTGACTGCTGACCAGACCCTATTCCCCATTTCCCCCCCCAAAACACGAGACCTTATATAGAAACATAGAATGTGACGACAGATAAGAACCTTTCTGCCCAATTTTCTAAATACTCTCTTATATTATATACGTTGGGTAAAAGTACGGCCACTGTTTTATTAAAAAAACTCAATAGCTGGCAACATCTTAAGTCTGTCATCTGTTGGGGTGCTTCACCAATAACAGATCTATTCAGGAAAACCAGGAGTCAGGAGCAGCCTGCCCCCACCATCAGCTACCAATTCAACTAGGCACCTTTTCGCACTTCTAATTGCGCTGGCCAGGAAAATCGCGTGCTGTGACAAAAAGAAAAAAAAAAGAAAACAACAACCCACTGCAACCAAAACCTACAAAAACTGCTATCCATTAGGGCGGGCGCATGGAAAAAGTTAGGATCCCTTCCCTTCTTCCCAGTGACTGGTGAGTACCCTCCCTGTTCACTCCTTGTCATTCTGTGCCCCATTTTTAACAATGTATCCCATTAGTCCAAATCCCTTATTTCTGGCAGCAGTTATGTCCTCCCTTCATTAACAGTCCACGGAGGTACTTTCCTCGAGCTAAGATGAGGAATATAATAGTTTAGACATTTTACCCCCAGTTGTTTTTTTACCTCAGTTTCTTTTGACGATATTGGAGATACAGAGGTTCATAGGAACCTTATCATGAATTCTAATCTGTTAAATGCGGGTTCTGTCAACCTTTTTCCCACATTGCCTTAGTATTTGTCATTTCCATTGGATAATTAAGAGCATTATTACACAGATGAAAATATGTGTTACTAAATTAGAGGAAACACTTAAAACTGTGCATAAGTTTCTATGTCATCTTAAAGTCATATCTCTTCATCAAGTTAGTGAATGGTATGACCAAAATAAGTGTCTCCCGCTGAGTCAGAACCCTTGACTTGTGTTAGCAGCCTGTACCTGTTTGTGAAGTAAATAAGCAAATAAAATGCAGTAATTAATATGATATTGATGACAGCAAGTAAGCCCAAGGGGTCTCTTGAGGTGCTAATATTCTTTGACAGAAATTCCGCCAGTGATGTGTGTTGTTACTTCAAAGGTTTTGCTCCAGGGTTAGACATTTCACATAATTGTGTTTTGCTTTTTATATTCAGTACAAAAACCACTACATCCCATGACAACGGAGTCTTTCACTTCTACCAAAACAAATATACTCGTGAATTGAATGATAAATCAATTTGTATGGAGCTTTTAACATCCCATTCCCAGGCCCTGACATATGGGTTTGGGTACAGGAGGTTGTAGTAATTTAGATATCTCCCGTGGGTTACTTCATGTCAACTCTACAGATGGTCCATTAAATATTTTTAAACATTATACCTTTGCTGATAATACAGATAATGCAGAACATGCTTTAAACATGGCAATTTTACAAACTTGGGTAATCCAGTCACACATGATTTTGATTAAAAACATAAAGGGACAGTGTGCCTCAAAAATGTATTTATTTATTTATAAAATATTTTACCAGAAAAGATACATTGAGATTTCTCTCGTTTTCAACTATGTCCTGGGTCCACAAATCATTGCATTGATACAATAGGGTACAATAAAATACAAAAACAACATTAATACACAATATATACAAAATTTAACCTAGAACAGGTAGGAAACATGTAATCAACCATGACAGGTGCATTCTGTTTTGAGGTATGTAGAGAGGGATCTATTTAGGGACTTTAGTCTTGGGGAAGATATTAAAGTGTGCAGGAGGTCGTTCCATAATTGCGGTGCTCTGTAGGAAAAGGAGGATCGGGCTGCTTTCTTTTTGTATTGAGGTAGATTAAATAAAGTGCTGGTACTGGATCGGAGATTATAGGAGGTGGGAAAAGCCGGAGAAAGCATTCTGCTCAGGTAGGGTGGAAGCTTCCCTGAAACGTTCTTAAACACAAGGCAGGAAAGACGAAGGGTGCGTCTGGATTCCAGCGACAGCCAGTTTAGATCTTTTAGCATGTCACAATGGTGGGTCCTGTAATTACATTGTAGCATAAAAAGGCAGAACGAGTTATACAATGTATTAAGTTTATTAAGGTGGGTTTGCGGTGCAGGTGCATATACTACATCTACATAATCAATGATTGGCATCAGCATTTGCTGTACAATCGTTTTCTTTACTGTAGGGCTTAGGCAGGATTTGTTTCTGTACAGGGCACCTAGTTTTGGATAAAGTTTAGATGCAAGTTTGTCTATGTGGAGGCCAAAAGATAGATTGGGGTCTAACAACTTACCGGAGTCTTTGAAAGAGTGGACTGCGGTCAGTGTGCTATTTGATTTTGTTTTGATAGATAGATGGGAGTTGTGTAATTTGTGTAATTTAGGTACTACTGTTCCAGAGATCATTGTGACAATTTTGTCAGTGTTTAGGAAGGGTTTATTTTTTGTGATCCCCTTTTCTGCCTCTGTCAACTGGTCTTGGAGCACAGCCTTAATCTGTGGTAGATCGGGTTGCTTGCATAGATTACAGTGTCTTCTGAGTACATCTGTACATTTAAAGATTTGCAGACATTAGGCATGTCGCGAAAGTAACCTCGCCACTGGCTTTTGGAGGAGCCTGTTAACCAGCCTCCTACCCTGTGACTATGGCCACTGTGATAAATCTTTGTTAAAACCACTGTTTGTGCCTTTTGGACTTATAACAGGAACACTTTGAACTCTCGAAGCGGCACTTTAAACTCCCGAACGGTCAAAGTGGTTAGAAGCGTGGCGGCGGCCATCTTAAGCCCCGACCACAATGAGCGGTGTTTGGTCGTTGAGTACATGGAACTCAAATCGGTCACTCAATGCCACGAACAACATTAACTACTTACCTTCCATAGATGTTCGACTATTCGAACAGGAGTCGAACGGCGTTCGGTAAGACTAAACTCCTGAATGAGAGACATGAACTGAGACTACCCCCGAAGCTATACATTCGGTACTTTATATTTCACTTCGAATCCCCGAAGTAGACCGACCACACAACCTGATTCTCTGAAACTGTTTTGGGCATGGGATCATGCGTGCGGTTGGTTGGTCAAAATGGGACTTCCAAAGAATTCCTGAACCCCTGAACTGATCTGGGTGATTTTTCGATATGTTTGTCACCCAGATCAGGGCTATCAGGGGATGTAACATATGTGGGGATATTATGTGTTTTGGGGGTACTTTTGGGGTCTTATAAAAATATGTGTTTTTCTGCCTGGAGATAATTGAGTTAATACAGTATCTGGGATGGGATTGTATGCTATGTGTGGGAGTGTCATGCATTGTAACACTGTTATTATTGGTCTGTGACTTTGTAACGCAGTTCCCCACAAGGTCCATGTGGGAGTGCCCCTTGCATGGGGATTGTCATAAAAAGCCAAATGTGGCACCATTACAATCAGTTCCTCTTCATCCTCAGCATAGAGCCTCGTCTCATGTGTGGAGGGGACAGCTATATTCACTCTGGGGATTGCTATACTCATTATACTCCCTATTATTAAGGGACACTGGATTATAATCACTTGCTCGTAAACGAGCTGTTTCTGCTATACTCTCTGGAGTAGGAGAGGTTCACCCACTGGAAGCTGGATCCTGGTCTTCGGTCCAGGGTGGGTGGAGGACAGCAAGACCCAAACCAAGCTGCTGCGGTTTGTGGGGTCTACGGTCTACGGTGCTGATGGTGTCTGGTGGAGTGCTTGGAGTCCTTGGTGAGCACTAGGAACATCGATTGGCAGGGGCACCCGGTTGGGGTGCCAGGCTGTCCGTCACAAGGCAGATCATTTATAAAAAATGTGAATAGTAGGGGGCCAAGAATGGAACCTTGGCAAACACCACATGTGACTGGGAGAGGGAGGGAGTCGCTATCAGAAATGGACACATATTGTGAGCGATCCAATACAAATGATCGAAACCAGGTTAGCAGACGATCACCAATACCTGAGTTTTTTAGTTTGTGCAGTAGAATGTCATGGTCTACTGTGTCAAAGGCCTTTGCAAAATCAAGGAAAATAGCTCCAGTTAAGTCTCCTTGTTCCATGCCACTTTGGATGTCATTGCAAACTTTTAAGAGAGCAGTTGTAGTGCAATGATTCTGGCAAAAACCTGATTGATCAGGGGTCAGATAGTTAGATTGTTGGTAATACTCACATAGTTGCGTATGGACGCATTTTTCTAAGATTTTTGACAATACTGGGTGCAATGATATTGGGCGATAGTTAGAAACCAAAGTAGCGTTACCACTTTTATGGATAGGCACTACTCTTGCAGTCTTCCTAAGTTTGGTATGCATCCAGACACCAAGGATTCGTTAATTAGAGTTGTGACAGGTTTAGCAATTGCTGGCGCACTGAGCTTCAACAGCATTGCTAGGATTTGATCAGGTCCAGACTGGTTTTTCATTTTTAGATTATTAAGGTGTTTCTTAATCACACTAATAGGTACAGGTCTAAAATTGAACTTCTCTATTTTGGGTCTTTGCAAATTTAGTGGGGCCTGATCCACATTTGTAGTTTTATTATGTGTGTCATTTATTATCTTGGCAATCAGGGTGGTGGAGCATCCAACAAAATAACTGTTAAAGGCATTTGCTACATCTAAGGGGAGTTGCTAGGTTTGATTATCCACTTTGACAATGGAGGGTTGGGAGTGGATTGGGGGAGTTTGTAATTTATTTATGACTTTCCAAAAGTTTCTAGGGTTTAAAATGTTATTGTTCAGATTTTTAGAGAAATATTAGGCCTTGTCCAATTTTGTTTGTTTTGTGCATATATTTTGCCATTGTCTGTATGCACAGTGATCATTCATAGAGCCAGTACGCTTGAACTTTGACCACAGTGAATCCCAAAACTGGTACATTTAAATGAGGTCAACTGTGATCCAATTTATATGTGCCCCTTTTACCCTCACCTCACGCAGCGGAGCACGTAAATTCAAAACTTGTAGGAGTTCAGACTGAAAGAATTCAACTGCACAATCTAGATCTGGGATCAGGTGTAATCTGATCCATGGATGCTTTATGATGTCATTTAGAAAGGAGTTCAGACTGAAAGAAATTCAAGATTAATTTTTTTGAAGGACCTGGTGATTTTAACCTTTGGAGAGGATTTAGCACTGGTCACTGAAACTGTTCGGGAGAACACCTGCCACCTGGATTCTATCAGGAGAAATGGAGAGAATCCAATAGAGCAGGGTATGGTTATGACTTTTAATGTGTATGCGAGTTGGAGAGGAGATTAATTGCGTTAGCTGCAAAGTCTTAACCAACGAGCAAGAACTATTATTTAGGATTCAGCCAATCAATATTACAATCTCCAAAAACCAACAGTTCACTTTTTGGGTTTTGAGCTATGGTTCACTAAGGAGATGGGCTATGTCAGAAAGGGAATGCACAGTGGAGCTAGGTCGGCGGTAGATTCCTGCAACAATGATTGATTTACTGCACTGGATCTAAATTGTGCCAGAAAGGAAATCAAAGGTGGCAGGAGAGCTAAAGTTTTGTAAGGGGGTGAACTTTAGTGAATTATCAACATAAATTACAATGCCGCCTCCTCTTTTTGCTCTGTCATTTCTTGTAATTTCCATGTATTGCAATTTCAGAGTCAGGTATTTTTGTAGTTAGCCACAATCAGAGAGCACAATGATTTTGGGCTTGTAATGTGAACACCATGCTGCAGTGCATCGATTTTTGGTAGTAAGCTGCGTCTATTACAGTGCACAAAGGAGAGGCCTTTTTTAGCTGGAAGGCTAGGAATGGAATCTGTTGGGGGACCAGGGTTAGACATCATTTGCAAGGGCAAGTAACATGAGTAATATGAATTTGGACATAAAGCCATTGTAGGGTTTTATACTTTTGTAGGGTGGGGGTGGGAGGGCTTGATTTCAACACTCTGCACCAGCAGTCAGCAGATAAATTACAGCAACAAAGCAGGTCATGATGTATGATTTGGTTCTCAGTTTGTGGTGAGTGGTGCTTAAGTAGGTGGTGGAAGGAACATGACAGGAGTCTGAAGAGGGTTACAAGAAATATTAACACGGTCAAATTTGGAGCCATGAACAAGAGGGAAGGAGATGAAAACAAAAATTAAATAGGTTACAAATAATGCATATATGGTGAGGAAATAGTACTTACACTACCAGGGCTGGCGCGTCCTATAGACGCAAGCTTCGAGTAACCCGGCAGGAGGGAAGTGCGCAGCTACCGGGTCACTCTGTGTAGCATGGCAGGGCGGCGCGGACCTCGGTACAGGGGCTTCCTGTACCCGACCAGACTGAAAGGAAGTGCTTTCTCAATGAGCACTTCCTGTCAGTCGGGCTGGGTACAGGAAACAGAAGCTCCTGTACAATGGTCCACGCCGCCCGGCCACACTACACAGAGGTAGCAGGCACAACAGGTAAGGGGTGGGACCATGGAAGATGGCACTAAGGGACACTTCAGGAAGGGAGAGTAGGAGAGACCACTAAGGGACGGGGGGGGCAGGAGAGATCGCTAAGGGACACTGGGGGTGAAGACAGATTACTTAGGGGAGGAGGAGAGACCACACTGGAGGAGGAGGAGAGACCACTAAGACACGGGGGAGAAAGACTGCTAATGGACACTGGGGAACAGACCACTAGGAACACTGGGGAGAGCCATTAAGGGATACTGGGGAGGAAGAGGAGGAAAGACCACTAAGGGACACTGGGGGGAGAGGGACCACTGGAGGGAAGGACAGACCACTAAGGGACACTGGGAGGAAATACCACTAAGAGGACACTGGGGGGGAGGAACACTGGAGAGGAGAGACACTAAGGACACTGGGAGACAGACCACTGAGGACACTGGGGAGGAGAGACCACTAAGGGACACTGGGGGGGGAGACAACTAAGGGATTCTGGGGAGAAGGAGAGACCACTAAGGGACACTAGTGGGGAGGGAGAAGAAGAGAGACCACTAACGGACACTGGGGGTAGGGGAGGAGAGACCACTAGGGGAAAATGGGTGGGGGGAGAGACCACTAAGGGAAAGATGGGGAGGGAGAACACTATGGGAAGGAGGGGCAGGGGGGAGCACTGAGAGTCAGGGGGCAGGATAGAGCACTAAGGAACATGAGGGGAGGGGAGATCACTAAGGAACAGGAGTGTTGTAGGGAGCACTAAGGGACAGGAGAGAAGGGAAGGGAACTAAGGCACAGGGGGGTAGGGGAGATCACCAAGGGACAGGTGGGGAGGGGAGATCATTAAGGGATTGGAGAGCAATAAGGGACAGGAGGGGATGGGAGAGCACTAAGGGACAGGAGGGGATCGGAGTGCACTAAGGGACAGGAGGGAAGGGGACAACACTAAGGGACGGGAGGGAAGAACACTAAGGGACAGGAGGGGAGGGGAGAGTTTTAGGGGACAGAATGGGAGACCTCTAAGTGACAGGGAGAGACGTGGAGTTGAGACCACTAAGGGACGGGGGAAGTGGAAAAGATCATTAAGGGAATGGGGGAGTGTAAAACACACAGAAATGCTGAGGAAGGGGTGAAAGAGAAGCACAGAAGGGTTGTAGGGGAGACAGAGACACACAGAGGGGCTCAGGAGAGAGACACACAGAGTCGCTTGTGAGGAAGACACACAGTGGGGCCTGGGGGAAAAAGAAACACACCAAGGAGCTGGGAAGAGTAAGACACAAAGGGGCTTGGGGGAGTAAGACACGCAAATGGGTTGGGAGGATGTAGGAGACATACAAAGAGGGGGGATAACAGACACTGAGGGGTTTGTAAGAGACACACTAACGGACACAAAACGTAAAGAAGAAATATACAAAAAAATTATATTAACAAAATAAATATAATAATAAACAAGAGCTGCTCCCCTCTCATCCCCTATCCTACCCCACAAAATCTCTCTTTCACACTACACACATACACAATGTATCCTTACACATACACAGAAACACATGTAGAGAATGCATCCGTACTCACACACACACACACACACACACACACACACGAAAACATACAATGCATCCTACATTCACACAGAAACATGCCATTCTTCCCTTACACACACAGAAACACACAATGCATCCATTACACACACGCAATGCATCCCTTACACACAATGCATACCTCACAAACACACACACACACAATGCAGCCCTTGCACACATGCACAAAGCACACAATGCATTCCTTACACACACACACACACACACAGAAACACATAATGAATTCTTTACACACAAACACACATCCCCTATACACACCCACTACATCCCTTACACAAACTGGTATGCCTATACATTACATTCCATAAGAACACACACACATTACATCCTCTACAATAACACATAACACATCCCCTACACACATCCCCTCCCTGTGAGCAAACTCATTGGTGGGCCTTGTAGGTTATGGGCAGGGCCGGATTAACATAGGGGCTGATGGAGCTTCAGCTCCAGGCCCAGGCCCAGGCCCATGGAATAGGCTCATTGATTTAAAAATAAATCAATCAATTTAACTCACTACTCTTAGGGTTGCCAGGTATTTCTCATATATTTCTTATGGTTGCTAGGTATTTCTCAGAAGTATTTCTCAGGTATTTGAGGCTACCTAGCCGGTGCCGGTATTGCAGTAATAAACAGAGTATAAACTGAGATTATTCTGCAATACCAGCTGTTTGTGTGGAGAGAGGCAGGGATAAGAAGTTACATCATCTTCCTCCCTGCCTCTCTCTACTCATTGATCCGCGGGGGAGCAGCTCTGCACAGATAGGCCAGACAGCAGCTCCGAGAGACTTGGTGACGCTGAGACATTGGGACACTGGGAGACATAGGGACATTGGGGAACATGGGGACCCTGAGACACTAGGGACACAGTGGCCCCATGTCTCCCAGTGGCCCCTTGTCTCTCAGTGTCCCCATGTCTCCCAGCCAGTGTCCCTAGTGTCCCAGTGTCCCCATGTCTCCCAAAGTCCCTGGTGTCTCTCAGTGTCCCCATGTCTCCCAGTGTCCCTGGTGTCTCTCAGTGTCCCTATGGTCTGTGTCCCTAGTCTCCCAGAGTCCCCTAGTCTCCCAGAGTCCCCTAGTCTCTGTGTCCCCATGTATCTCAGTGTCCCCATGTCTCTCCCAAGTGTTTCAGTGTCCCCATGTCTCACAGTGTCCCAATGTCTCTAAGTGTCCTAGTGACATCAGGACACTGGGAGACATGGGGATACAAACACTACCCCTAGGACACTGGACGACATGGGGACACTGAGACACTAGGGGATACTGAGAGACATGCGGACACTGGGGGACACAGGGAGACATGGGGACACTGGGCGACTTTGAGACCTGGGAGACATAGCGCACTCCCAGTGTCCCCATGTCTTCCAGCCAGCGTCCCTAGTATCTCAATATCCCCATGTATCCCAGTGTCCCTGGTGTCTCTCAATGTCCATAGTGTGCCAGTGTCCCTAGTGTCTCAGTGTTTCCTAGTCTCCCAAAGTCCCCTAGTCTCCCAGTGTCTCAGTGTCCCAATGTCTCCCAGTGTCCCCATGTCTCCTAGTGTCTCAGTGTTCCCTAGTATAAAAGAAAAAATCTCAGGCACTCACTGTGATAGATTTAAGCAGGTTTATTGGACACTGCAGGTCTTTATCAAGTCTCTAGTGTCCCCTATGTATCACAGTGTCCCCTATGTATCAGAGTGCCTCAGTGCCCCATCTCTCCCAGTGTCCCTGGTGTCTCTCAGTGTCCGTAGTGTTTATACACAATATAGTGTCCTTAGTGTCTCAGTGTCCCCTAGTCTCTCAGATCCCCTAGTCTCCCAGTGTCTCCATGTCTCACAGTGCCCTCAAGTGTCCCAGTGTCCCCTAGTATAAAAGAAAGAAATATCAGGCACTCACTGTGATAGATTTAAGCAGGTTTATTGGACAACGCAACATTTTGACCTGTACCCAGGTCTTTATCAAGTCTCCAGTGTCCCCTATATATCACAGTTTCCCCTATGTATAACATTGTCTTAGTGCCCCATGTCTCCAGTGTCTCCAGTGTCCCCTTGTGTCTCAAAGTCACTCAGTGTCCCATGTCTCCAAGTGTCCCCAAGAGTCTCGGTGTCCCCAGGTCTCCCAGTGTTACCTAGTATCTCAGTGTCCTCAGGTCTCCCAGTGTCCCAATGTCTCTCAATGTGTCCTAGTGACATGGGGACACTGGGATACATGGGGACACAGACACCAAGGGACTGGGAGACATGGGGACACAGAAATGCCCCCTTTTTTTGTGTATGTTCATCCTAGTTCTGGTTATGTGATTTGTGTCAGTGGCCCACCCTTTTACCCCATCCATAGACTTCCTGATTTACTGGACACTGCTGTTAGGGGGTATGGGTTTACTTGAAAGCGTGAGATTAGCTTAGGGTATGTGTTTTCTCATAACTGCATCCTATTAGTTTCCCTCCAGCACCATCTCCATCAGATACATGACGCTTAGGAGGTAGGATTGTTTTAGTGTTTTTTCTAACTAAGATTTTGTAATTAGGCCCATCATAATTGTCAGCACCAGGCCCACTGGGCTCTTAATCTGCCCCTGGTTAGGGGCAGGCCTTGTAGACATACACACGGTCAGGCCCTGGGGACCTAGACCGTGATCTGTGTAAAGGGCCCAAAAAAATGGAGCTGCTTCCTGTTCGTTGTTTTTGTGAGCACTGCCTCTAGAGAGACTGTTTTAACACCAGTGGAGCCAGACTGCAGCCTGAGCACATCATCATCCTCTTGTCCTCATCTGGTGGTAAGTAGGCAATCCAGTATATGATTAGTGTCACTAATCCCTAAATTACTTCACATTAAAGGGACACTATAGTCACCAGGACCATCTACATCTTGATGTAGTGGTTCTGGTGCCTATAGCCCGTCCCTGCAGGCTGTTTAATGTAAACACACTGCTTTTTCAGAGAAGAGACACTGTGTGCACCACTGGCGTTGGCTCATATGGCAGATCATATGGGTGGGGAATTGTGATAGTTGGGGGGTGGAGGGCGTCAAATATTTGTTTGCCTAGGGTGGCAAAAATCTTTGCACCGGCCCTGTACACTACACATATGGCTAGGTACAGAACACAAACATAAATGCAGCAAGCACAACAGCATGTGGATGATAATGAAAATGTTGATTGAAGCACTGTCTGCTGTTTTCCCCCAACTTCACTTACTTGGGATGCCCTGGAAGCATTTGAGAGGGAAGTAGTCTCAGACTGCTCACTTCAGAGTTACAGGCAGAGGTGTAACTAGAAACCACGGGGCCCCAGTGTGATAACTGCCCCCCCCATACGTCTACCTCCCCACAACACATACACACACACACATACATACAGACACATACATACAAACACACACACACAGACACACATATACAGACACACAGACAGAAACACACATACATATAAACACACACATACACAGACACACAGACAGACACACACACATACATACAGACAACTAGAAACCACGGGTCCCCGGTGTGATAACTGCCCTGCTCCCCCCCCCTATACGTCTACCTCCCCAACACACATACACACACACAGGGCCGGACTGGGGATACAAAACAGCCCTGGAAATAAATCTATGCCAGCCCCATAAGTCATTGCGCCATATATGGTCACATGTAATATGTAAGGCTATGTCTTGCCACCCCAGATGATTGAGTAATATATATATATATATATATATATATATATATATATATATTGCTTTTTCTAATATAAAATATTGGTCCTTTCATAGTAAAACGTTTAATTATACAGTAAGCATACTCACATGCAAACACAGACAACCTCACTGACACACACAAGTTCGTTGATACACAGCCTCATAGACAAACAATCTCACTGATATACATAAGCTCATTGACATAAAAACACAAGCTCACTCACTAGCAGGCGCACACACACATGCAAGCAAGCTCACTCACTAGCAGGCGCACACACACACAGCTTAATGTAGTGGTTCGGTTGTCTATAGCCTGTCCCTGCAGGCTTTTCAATGTAAACACTGACTTTTCAGAGAAAAGGCAGTGTTTACATTGCTTCCTAGTGACACCTCTAGTGACAGTCACTCAGACGGTAACTAGAGGTGCTTCCTGTGTCAGTGCTGCACAATGTGCAGCACCTACATGCAGGGCCTTCATGCTCTGGAGGCGCTGAACGTTCCCCATAGAGATACATTGATTCAATGCATCTCTATGAGGAGATGCTGATTGGTGTAGCGGTTTGCAGCTAATCCTATGGCAAAGCATTGGATTGGCTGAGATCACAAAGCTTGATGATATCAGCCATAGAGGCAGGGCCAGTCGAGGGGAGACCAGCATGGCGTGGAAAAACAAAAAGGTGAGTAACACTATTTTCAAACACACACACACCCCACGACAGACACACACACCCACACACACCCCATGACAGACACACACACCCACACACCTTGACAGACACACACACCTTGACAGACACACACACACACACACCTTGACAGACACACACATACCATGACAGACACACACACACACCTTGACAGATACACACATACCATGACAGACAGACACACACACCTTAACAGACACACACACCATGACAAAGACAAACCATGTCACTGACACACACGCCATTACACAGATAGACAGACACACACTCCATGACACAGACAGATACACACACTCCATGACAGACACACCATGACACAGACACACACACACCAAGACACAGATAGACACACACCATGATAGACACACACCATGACACTACTGACCCCCTTCCCTTCCCCTAATAAACTACTGACCCCCCTCCCCTCCCCTAATACATTACTCACCCCCCTCCTCTCCCTAATACATTATTGACCCCCCTCCCCTAATATACTACTGACCCTGCTCCCTTCCCCTAATACATTACTGCCCCCCCTCCCCTAATACACTACTGACCCCCCCTCCTAATGCACTACTGACCCCCCCTCCCCTCATGCATTTACTGACCCCCCCCTCCCTCATACACTGTGACCCCCCCTCCCCAATACACTACTGACCCCCCCTCCCCTAATACACTATTGACCCCCCTCCCTAATACACTGACCCCCCCTCCCCTAATACACCTGCAGGCCCCCTCCCCTCCTATTACATTGCTCACCCCCCCTCCCCTCCCTAATACATTGCCCCGAGCCCCCTCCCTCCCTCCTAATATATATTACATTTACCTCCCCTATTATACTACTTGTTACTCCCTTCCCTAATACATTTACTGACCCCCCCTCCCTAATACACTACTGACCCCCCTCTGTGCACTGCAGGCCCCTCCCTAATACTACTACTGACTGACCCCTCCCTCATGCATTACTGACCCCCCCTCCCCTCATGCATTTTGAGCCCCCCTCCCTAATACACTACTGACCCCCCCTCCCTAATACACTACTGACCTCCCTCCCCTCCCCTAATATATTACTGACCCCCCTCCCCTAATATACTACTGACCTTGCTCCCTTCCCCTAATACATTACTGACCCCCTTCCCCTAATACATTACTGACCCCCTTCCCCTAATACATTACTGACCCCCCTCCCATAATATACTACTGACCCCGCTCCCTTCCCCTAATACATTACTGACCCCTCCTCCCCTAATATATTACTGACCCCTCCTCCCCTAATACACTACTGACCTCCCTCCCCTAATACACTACTGACCCCTCCCTCATGCATTACTGACCCCCCTCCCTAATACACTGTTACCCCCCTCCTAATACACTACTGACCCCTCTAATACACTGCTGACCCCTCCCCTCCATGCATTACTGACCCCTCCCCTCCTTGCATTACAGCCCTCCCCTCATGTGCATTACTGACACCCTCCTATTACACTACTTGACCCCCCTCCCTAATACTACTGACTCCCCTCCTAATACACTGCTGACCCCTCCCTCTGCCATTTACCCAGCCCTCCCCTCATGCATTGCGGCCCCCCTCCCCTAATACACTACTGACCCCCCTCCCCTAATACACTACTGACTGACCACCTCCCCCCAAATGCAATACACAATACAATAGGTCCCCCAAGCCCCTTTATTCTTACCTTTACAACAGCTCAAGGGTGCAGGAGGGAAGAGATGCCGCCGCGCAGCCGCCGGATGTGAGCGGCATATGATGACATGACGTCACATCCAGCGGCTGACAGGAAGTATATGTGCGCTCGCTCAGCAAGCAGCAGCGGCCGGCGCGGATCGCGTGGCCGCATAGACTAACATAGAAAACATTTTTTTTCCTGTCTTGTGGCTGAGTGCAGCCACATCTCAAAGCGGCCCCAGGGCTGGCGGCCTACCGGGAAATTTCCAGGTATCCCGGTAGGCCAGTCCGGCCCTGCACACACACACATACATAAAGACACATACATACAAACACACACATACAGACACACATATACAGACACACAGACAGAAACAAACATACATATAAACACACACATACACACACACACATACACACAGACACACACACAAACAGATATACACACACAGACATACAGACACACATACATACACACATACTGACACAGAGACACACACATACAGACACATAGACAGACACAAACATACATACAAACACACATATACATACATACATACACACACACGCTCACAAACAGACATACAGATACACAGACATACACACACATACACATACATACAGACACACATACATACACACATACAGAGAGACATTCATACAGACACACATACACAAACACACACACATACATAAAAACAAACACACACATATACAAAACAAATTTGTCACCCTCCTGTTTCCTACCTTTTAGTCACTTTCCCTGGGATCCAGTGGTGGCTCAGCCTGGTGGGAGTCAGAGTTCCCACTCTGACTCCCTCCTCTTCCTCCTGCGTGGCTCCCAGTGTAAGCTGGGAGGAATGACCAAGGCATTCACTTCCTCCCAGCTGTGATGGCATCTCAGGGGGCCCGGTCGCGCTGTTGAAGCCACAGCGCTGACTGGGCCCCCTGGAAATTAATTTCCATCGGGTGGCTCTAAGAACATGGGCCACCCGATGGGCCGCTTAATGTGCGGCCCCAAAGGTTCTACCGCACGGATCGGGAACACAACACATGACGGCGGGCACCGCAGTCGCACTGGTCCACAGGGTGGCCGGGCCCCCTGGGGTGGCGGGCCCGGTTGCAGCTGCGACCCCTGTGACTACGGTAGTTCCGCCAATGGTTACAGGGTATTATCTAGTCAGAAAAGATTAGAGGGGAACATTTTTATTTGGCAGGAGGGGTTGTTATACAGGGTAATCGAGAGAATAGGTTCAGGGAAATTCCCGGCAACCATCAAACAGTTGGTAGTCCCCCGCACAAAATATTGGCAGGAATTATTACGGATAACCTAGGATATCCCCCTGTCAGGTAATTTAGGGGTAAGCCACACTAAACACCGTCTAACCCAGAGTTATTTTCTGGCCAGGCATCTCAAAAGATCTGCGGCAATACTGCCAGACTTGTGATGTTTGTCAGAAAGTCGGGAAACGACCGAAAGGCTAATCCCCATCCCCTTACTATGATTATAGAACTGTTTGGACAGTGTGGCCGTAGACCTAATAGGACCCCTGGTGAAGCCTAGTCCCTCTGGGAAAATTCATCCTAACCATAGTGGACTACGCCACCAGGTACCCCGAAGCCATAGTAACATTCAGACGGAAACCGTGGCTGAGGCTCTGATGCAAGTATTCTTTCAAATGGGATTTCCCAGGGAGATTATTTCCAATCAGGGCACTCAGTTCACTGCCGAAGTAACTCACCAGCTATGTAAACTCTGTGGCATTAAGCCTGATACCTGTACCATCCCCAGACAAACTGCTTGTGCGAACGCTTCAATGGTACGTTGAAGCACATGCTTCGTACCTTCGTAGCCAGAAGCCGGGTCTGCGAGAGATTCTTGCCGCACCTCCTGTTCGCGTATCAGGAGGTGCCTCAAGAATCTACAGGATTCTCTCTATTTTAACTATTGTTCAGTCGGAGAGTAAGAGTAGGCCCCTAGACTTAGTGAGAGAACACTGGGAGGAGGATGTGAGCCAAGATGGTACTCCTATTAGGATAACCTCCAGACAGCCCAGGGACGACAGCGCACTTGGTACTATCGCGGAGCCAGGGATCGCAGCATTCAAATCAAGCAAAAGGTCTTGGTGCTTAAGCCCATCCAAAATGACAAGCAACAGGCCACCTGGCAGGATCCATACCGGGTGGTGGAGCAGAATGTCATTCTGACATACTTCTTGTTGAGTACTCAGAAAAAAATTCCCCTTTTTTTTCTCCTTTTTTTGCTTTTTGCCCATAAGCTTTAGTGCTTATTATATTGTGTATAAAAACATTTACACATTTTTTCTTTCAGTGGTTTTTCTTTTTCTTTTTTTCTCAAATGTTTCTTTTTCTTGTTTTTCTTTTGTTAAAATACATGGACGTTTTGTGATACATATGGAAGAGGAAGGAACTCCTTAGTGGATCGACCTTTACAAAGTCTTATAGGTTACTTTTGATGTCTTATGTACATATCTAATTGCTGTTTGATACAATTGATACTGGGTAAGGATTCATTATAAATAATGTTTGTAGTTCTCCTACAGGGCTTGAAGTGATGTGCCTTATCCCCATTATGTATGAAGGATTATTTTCTTTCACCAAAGATTTTTTCACTAATAGTTCCTTTAGTGGTAACAGTCTATACAAAATAAAAGCTATTTTTGCGCATTTAATCCATGAGTGCTGTATCTATTTTTATTTTTTGATAACCATAGGAAGTTTGTCCTGAACTATAGTGCCCTCGTGAAGCCACTCACAGACTTAGCCCATAAAAACCTGCCCTGTCAAGTGGCCTGGACCCCGGAGTGTAAGCAAGCCTTCCGGCAACTTAAGAGCACTTTAGGAAATGCACCTGTCCTGGCAGCTTCTAATTCAAGTAAACCCTTTCTTATTCACACAGACACTTCTATGTTTGAATTGGCAGAGGTGAGCTACGCCACCATCGAAAAAGAATGCATTTTGTGGTGTAGGCTCTGAAGAAGCTACAGCCCTACATCTATGAACAACAGTTAACCCTGCTTATGGATCACAACCTGTTAGTGTGGCTAAAGCAGTGGCTGTGGACAAAGCCAGGCTGTTATGTTGGCACTCAAGCCCTATAATCATCCATTATCACCCCGGCAAACAGAATGGCAATGCTGACAATGTTTCCTTAGAAGACTTTAGGCTAATTAACTAGCAACATTTCGTATTCACTTTTTTAGAGATGTTCTATGGTTAGATATCTTGCCACCATGCGTGGTAATTCACGAGAATTACACAGAACTAACAAAAGTGCAAGCATCATTACAGGGAAATGAAAATATGACCGAAACTTAGACTAATGCAAGAAATTAGCTTGGCTTTTCCCTAAACAGTGAACATCACTCAAGCCCTGTCAATTGGCCTTCAGAGCACACCATAAAAGTGTGTCACATTATCTACTAGATAGGTAAGCATTAAATGTTCCCTCTCATCATCCTAGTTTATCAAGATCAGGGTCAAGAAATGATTCAAGGAAGCAAAAAGAAGTGGATGTGTCAAGCTCTGGAACATCATACCCCTAGACAACAAAACTACTGAAGGCCATCCCATATCCTAGAAGACATTGACTCTTTGATGGGACCTTTTCCCTTCTGCAACAACCTCTCATTTTAGTCCATTTAATTTTTTTTTCATTACCTTTCCTGCTGTTTTGTATTTATGTGATTAGTTTTAGTTTAGAATTCAAGTGCATAGAAACCAGGTTTGCTCTGTTTGTGTAATGGATGGATGGATAGCTTAATAAATTGCTTTTGTGTGTATTTTTTCTAGAAAAACAAAAAACACAGACGTGACAGACCTACTTTAAACTGGAATTCGTAATGCTATATTCCCAGATAACCTCATGTTTATTTTTTCAATCCCTGGCATTAATACTTAAAAAAATAAAAGAACAGCGTTTGGATTTCCTTTATTGACAAAGTTACTGGACATGAGAACATGTAATGTACAATAGATTTCACTTAATAATAATTTCCTTTCATTCCAAATATAGCTTGTATTCTTCCGATGTGAACTGAGCTGAAATTCTACAAGAAAATACAAAGCATCTCATACAAACTGGTATCAATTCTCATCCTGTCATCTTTGCACTTCTAATATTAACAGCAAATTAGTAAAAAAAGATATAAAATACAGAAAACATATTGTAAAAGCAAACCCAAATCTTAGTGAGAGAAAATTTACTCCATCTGCAGTGCCCACTATTTAAATACCTCAATGATGGCTGGAATCTAATCCAGGTGGAAACAATTAGCTTGAAATAGAAGGTGTGCTACTGTTTTAAAGAATTAAACTACTTCTGGTCGGGATCTACTAAAGATATACAATACAAAAAAAGGAAAGACCTACCTAAGGCACATCTCCTCTGCCACCTCAAAAAAAAAGCAGATAAAGTGAGTTTAACAAAGGTTTTAACTGGACATTGCAGACGTAAAGATGTCTAAAACACATATATTCAAGTTTGACAACTGCACATATATGCATGTGCATATTTCTGGCTGTAATGTAATGTGTTTGAATGTGTGAATGTAGTGAGTGCATACAGCTGTCTAAATGCATGCTGGGTAAAAGATAATGTTATAAGTGGTTAGGGCAAAGTGGGGGTTTAAAGAGGGTTTAATGTCAGAGTTAGATTACATTGGTTGTTTAGTGTTAAAAGGATTAAAATCAGTAGTGGCTCGTCCATAGGGGCACTTGGGGCAGAACCCCACCTGTTTTTATGTTGGGGATGTATTTGCAGTAGTTTGGAAAGACTAAGACTCTACATAATTTTTTCCCCAAAACAATATGGGGAAAAAATAGTGTATCTTTAGTTCTGTAATAGGTTTTAGTTTTACTGGTCCACTCTCCCCTCATTGGTAGCTGAGAAATTACTTGAGAGTATGTAGACATGTCAAACAATGGGGCAGGTTTGAAACCTGCTCTTATTTAGCAGCTTGTGCACATTGTTCATTTAGAAGGAATTTCCATTATCTCCATTGAGTTGCCGTTTGGGCAGCAGAGCCAGTTGCCCGTAAGTGGAGGCCTCTCTATGCAGGGGCCATCATTGTCTGACAGCACCAGACGTGGGGTTGCAGTGCCCACAGGAGAGAGAAGCAAGAAGCTATCTTGAAAATTGTACAGGGACAACACCACAACAGCTCTTAGGGCCCTGCATGATAGGAAGTCCCTCTGGTGGCCATCTGAGTGATGGCCACTGGAGGTATTCCTATCAATCAATGTAAACACTGTATTTTTTCTGAAAATACAGTGTTTACATTAGATTGCCTGCAGGGAGCTATAGATCTCACCTGAACAACTACATTAAGCTGTAGTTGTTCAGGTGACTATAGTGTCCCTTTAAAGTGCTCAGTCACTCTACAGCTGAGACCTGAGACACTCAGGCTGTGGCTAGTTAATTTGTGAAGCTTCAAACTGGAGGACTGGGACTGTGACTCTAAGGACTAATCTGATTCTGGTTTCAATATGTTTTAATCTGTAATGATTGTTGCTTCTGTTATCCATGTCAGCTACTTCTTGGCTCCATATTACCACTGCAGATTAATTATATTGCCAAAAGTAATAAGGAGTCTATCAGTACCTGCTGCTTTAACCCTGTGTGACCATGTGTTGAGAGCCAATAGTGAGTCAGGAGTAGGTGAGATGGTTGGATGCTTTGAACCTGTGTACACTGTGTGCTGAGAGCTAATGGAGTAGCTGACATGCTTCATAAAAGCAGCAATATTTAAAAAAAAAAGCTAAAGTAATCATAGCATGAGCATTACTGAAGATGAGAGTATGAGAGGGAAAGAAGACAGAAACAGAGAGAGAGCCGAAACACTATACAGAGACATATACTGTGGGGATCTCTGTATTGCAGCTTTGTGTAATCCATCACAGTGATCCTGGTTGTGTGGGATAGTTATGAGTATCTCCTTATTGTGCCCAGCTCTCTGTGTTAATTATTTGTATTTTACTCAGCTCTGCCTGTTGTCTTGGTATCTCTGTAGTCTACCCAGTGTATTGTATAGGTATCTTTGTGTTGTGCCCAGCTATGTGTATTATATAACTATTTTTTTCTGTTTGTGGTTATCTCTGTATTGTATCCTTAAATTGTGCCCAGCTTGTTTTTATTGTATGCACAGCTCTCTTTACTGTACAAGTATCTCTGTACTTTATAGGGAGGAATAAACATCTGGGGGATTATGGAAAAAGGGTGTTTAGGATTCAGACATGAGTAGTTTGAAGGGTTATATGCAATGTATGCACTCTTTTATGATTGATAGAAGTACTGCAGGAGCTGTTAACAATGTGCATCACTCCTCCTGCAAGGTATTTCCTGTGTGATAGGGGAGATTCCTGTTAGTGGACAGATGGGAAGTGATACCTTCCACTTCCTGTCTAGCCTCATATAGCCTGAAGGAGGACCTATAACACCCTATATAACTGTTCCTGCAGCTCTGCTATCCAGTGTATCAAAGAGAGACTACAGAAGAAACTGACCAAGGATCCTGGTACTTATCTCCCCCCACTGTCCCAACCAAGCTCCAAAAAAGGCAAATAAGTGCCCTAAAAAAAGTTGGTCCCAACTGGACAGATGCCTGTAGGCAGGTGCCTATTCTGCCTAATAAGAAATTCGACCCTGCTAGCAGGAACTAGTTATCTAAATTTAACCTTTAAATTATTGTATTAATACTTTAGTTTCAAATCAAAATGAGACATATTCTATTAGTTTTAATGTTAGCTGTAGTGTTCTGTAAAAAAAATCATTATGTTGGAAACTGTTTCTGAAATAAAAACTTCCTTCTGAACTTTCCATCATAGTGTATATATTATTTGCCAAAATGTGTGGAAAAAAACTTCTGAATAAGAAATGACTGAGAAGCTTCCAAAAAATCTATATCAATGTTTTTCGAGCCTTTAGTTTTCCTTAAACAAATTATGTGATGGCAACTAGCCATTCCCAATGAATGCTCTAGAAGATTATGTAGCAGCATGTTAAATGGATAATTCAGGTCCTAATGGTACAGTAATGGATGTGATGCATCATGCAAAAATCATGTTTTTTTTCATTGTTTTTCATCATGTCAGATGTTTAATTCTGGCACAAAAAAAAGTTAAAAGCAATTTCCACCTGGTTCCGTCCTTTTTTTCACTGTCTCTATTTCCAAGAGGAAGAGTGAGAACAAATAAAGTAAAAATAAAGATGTTCTGCTGACATCCCTATTGTATGAGAACATGCACGTGCCGTTAATGTTTTATAAGCTGCACTCATGTGACTGAATGGAAGCCAATAGGGACCACCATGTATTTTATGGGCTATGTACCGGGCTCTCATTAACATCAATGGAAGCACCAGGATTGGATGAACAATCTAGTTTCTGTAGGTGCCTTTGCAGAAGCTACAGGTTCTGAGGATTTGCTGTAATTGAAGTATATTTGGAGGTCTGTGCAAAGCAGGAATTTGTTATTCTTTCTTTTTTTTTAAACTATATTTTCATTTTCTTTAAAAAAAAAATTGTATTGGTAATGAATGCAAAGTTGCATCTGCCATTCAATCCCTCCTTGTGTGCACTAAATGGACCATAGAAAAATTATGAAGTTCATTATTATTATTTTATTATTTATATTATTTATATAGCACCATCAGATTCCATAGCGCTATACAATGGGTGGACTAACAGACATGTAATTGTAACCAGACAACTGGACGTACAGGAATAGAGAGGTGGAGGGCTCTGCTCAATGAGTTTACATTCTAGAGGGAGTGGGGTATAGTGACACAAAGGGTTTTGAATGAGTGGAGACTGGGTGAAAGTCTTATGGAGAAGGGAAGGGAGTTCCAGAGAAAAGGTGCAGCCCTGGAGAAATCTTGGAGGTGGGAATACAGACAGAGGATATACATAGGTCTTTGGCAGAGCATAGGGGCCTCAACGGGACATACTTGTGTATTAGGGAGGATAGGTAGGTTGGAGCAGCATTATGTAGGGACTTGTAAGCAAACACCAGAATTTTAAATTGAACCCTATATCTAACTGGAATCCAATGCATCGACTGACAGAGGATCTTGGGAAAATTGAGCCACTGATCCAATGTAAACGCAGGATAGGATAAGTGTACTTTATACTTACCTCCAGTCCATGCCTAGCCCCTGTGTAATGCTTCAGAATCATGTAATGTCCTGAAGGAAGGAGAAACTGTTACTATCACCAACATGACAATTCTCTTTAACAAATGATCTATTAAATGCCTCATAAAAAGCTTAATAAAACATTCAGGAAAGTGATTTTCTAGATCAGTCTGCCGTTTCCTCTTCTCTGCAAAACTTATAGTGATCTGTGGACCAACTCCTTCAATACCAAGTCATTTTCATTTAACTCATTAACAACCAGTGACGTAATAAATCCATTATAATAAATCAGCTTTTAAAGATCCTATATCACATTGGAATCTGGAATGTCATAGAATAGGTTCAATAATCAGAACATGCTGCTAAGCTTGCTTAGAGTACTAAGGGACTAACAGGATAAGCAAATTACTGATCAATTACATCAAAACAACATACATGGAGATTGGAGAGACTTAACTGATCCAAAATGAAAGAAAAACAGACGAAAGTAAAAAAATAAAGTAAGAATAAAATAAAAAGAGGAAGCAGCAGAATTATATGAAAATAAGGCTTCCTATTTAAAACAGCTTTTCTGTTTGAAATATATTTATAAAATAATGGAAAAAGTTGTAATTCCTCTTTTAATTTCTCTTAATCACTATAAAAATGTTTGTGCTTGACTGTTTAAAGGAACACTCCATAGTTTTTAAAAATTATTTAGTAGATAAACCCCCAACAAAAAAAATGCATGTGTTTTTCCTGTATTTTTTTTTTTGCACGCTGTGCAGTACGCACAAGGGCTATGCAGTGACCGCTTCAGCAGTGCTTAATGCATGGTTCTGTATGATGGGGGTCGGCCAGGAGACTACCTGCCAGACTGACATATTGATGCCAGGCTAATGTGCTCCTTCAGCGAGTGGACAAGCCCACTTTCATGCAGGCACGTACATTATATAGGTGTTACCAGTGGTGCAAGTTGCGGCACTGGTGATGCCAGCTTTAAGGTCAGCCCGCCAGTCCCGACTCCATACCACATAATGATAGCTTTAAAAAAGCCATCTGTGAAAGTTCATGATAATGATGGCATGAAACATAATTTATCTATAAAGAGTATAAAAAACAGCACAACATTTATTTTAAATGTTCCACAAAACATTCCATATGCATGGGTTAAACAGCAATTTCATGAATAACTAAAATAACACAATTTAAAATAAAATTTCAACTATTTCCATTTAAATACTTCTTATCAATTTGACCATAATTTATAAAAATATGAGGGGGAGATAAAAGGAGTCAAGCACTTGCCTTTTAATGCTTCTCATTTCTTAAATCTTAGTACTGGCCTCACATTTGCAAGATATCCGGTATGACGTTTTTTTATTCACAGTGTGCATTACTGAGTATTTTATTGTTATTTATCTCTGTTATAGTATCATACACATTGCTTAGTGTGTTATTACTGTAAATCTCGTTGGTACAATTGTACATACTGCACAGTATTTTGGCTTAACTGTTGTTGAGCTCGGCTAGCCATTGTACAATGCTGTGGGTTTTATTGCCATTGAGCTCTGTGATACACTGAGCTCCGTGATACACTGAGCTCCGTGATACATACAGCACATTACTGTGAGTTTCATGGCTTTAGACCTCTTTGATACATATCTATACACCCGCACTGAGTATATTTGCACCATAACTGTGTAAATGATAACTCCGGTTTCCTCTAGTTCTGTTTAAGTTTCCTTTGGGGAAAGAAGACTTTAAATGCATTTGATTAAGCTTCTCATTTGCAAATGATGAACAATAATACAAATAGGATTTGACAAGAAGTTAAACATTTCTCTTTAGTTTATACACCATTTTGAATGTACCAATTTCCTGTGACCACTAGGTGTCACTCAGGCATCTTTTCAAGCAGTAGGTTGAAAGTAAGCTATGGAAAGGAGAGAGCACAGACGCTAAAGTTGTAGAAAGAATCAAATGAAAGTACTGAATAAAATTTACAGCAAGAAAAACAAAATTAAGCACCAGCACATTCCGATAAATTAACGGCTTAATTAAATAAAAACTCTCTTAGCTACAGAGAAGAAACAGCGTTTGTGTAATATAACACAACGATAAACCTTGCTTACCTTTTAATGGAATAAGCGTATTTGTATCCCTAACAGGATAAGCAAGTGGCTTGCATAATTGAATTGAAACAATGTATCTAACGACTGGAGAGAGTTAACTGGATCACAAACATAAGAAAAACAGTCAAAACAAAATGACAGTTAAATAAAGCATACAGAAACCCTAGAAAAAGAGGAAGAGACAAGATTATAGGAAACTCAGGTTTTCTTTTAAAACACTTTTTCTGTTTTAAATACTTATATAAAATGTTGGAATTGGTTTGAAATTCCTCTTTATTACTCTAAACTCCTATTGTGTCTTTATTACTTTATGACAGGACATATTCCTCTAGAGGTCTAAACAATTTAGCAGATAGTCTCCGACCCAACAACATAAGATTGTTCCACCACGAAATAAGGAAGAAACCGTAAGCGAGGGGGTCAGATCTCCACAGTTTGCTGTTTAGTAAATAGAACCTAAAATAATATTTTTAAGTAGCTTTTTTGCTTATAGACTGAAATTGTCAAAAACCAGGTCCAGAATAGTCATGATCTTAAAACCACATTTAAATGAAGTGTGTAATTGGGCCATTTTCTAATCTATTGTACAAACCTTTTCACGTGACATGTTTTCCACACAAATGCCACAGCCTTCTCACATGTTATAATCCCATGTAACAATTATCCAGCTCCTTACCGTTTCCTGAACATCACTTTTCCCCAAACGTGTTATATTATTCCAGATATAAATTGACACGCATTTTGTCACATTGTCCCAAACGTACATAGAGATGTATTTTACATAATACTAATTATATTTTATTAATACGTAAATATCTGTTGAGGTGCTCGTGAATATAACCCCCGGCGCCCACCACTGCTCTGCTGTCATATTTAAAACCAATAAAATTTTTGACAAGGAACGTAGAGAGACAAAATTTAGAATCTGTAGTGCACGGACATACAAATCATCTATGGAATTATTGCTAATAATGAACAGGTAATAATGAATGAATCAACTTCAATTCTGTGCAGTCCCAGGGAGCTTAATCCAGGATGATCATAATATGGTGATTTGCCTAATCCCTTGTCATGAAGGAGTTAATATATATATACATTTATTTACAGAGATCTAAATGGCCTTGGATGGGTTTCTCTAGATTGTAAACTCATTTTAAGAAAAGCACTGTTCACATTAACCTATCGATTATTTCTATTTTATTTTTTTTACTTTTTTAGATTGCTGTTGTGTAATACTAAGAATTCTGCTGACATATAATAATAAAAGTTATTCCTAACTTGTTATAGAATAGACAACTTTCTAGATAGTTATTTGTTACCTCTCCTTCCCACCACCATTAATGATATGCATGAATGTATTAGTATAAAACTTGTAATATAATGAACAAATCATATATAAGCAGTCGGGCTCATGTAAGAAGAAATCTAAATGTCATTCATTTAAATCACATTTAGTGGTCACATACAGTGTAGCCATGAAACTCCCTCCTGTTCCATTTGCACTCAAGCAATGCCAAGAAACCTTATAAATGTGTACCTGTTTGAATTTGGGTACCGTTAATCATAGAAAAGCGTGTGGAGCAAACAATGTTGAAACTCATGGGTAAAGTACATTTGGAATATTTTTTTTTTCCAGTAAATGCACTTTTAACTTTCAGATAAAAGGTTATGAGATTCAGAGAAGTAAAAATCTGACCTGTTTAATTGGAGTGAGCTTTGAGGAAGTAATACTCTCGGCAAAATGATTTCGCAGACAATATGCTAAAAGTAAATGCTTAAGATATACGACAGTGCACCGATTGAGACTATATAAAAAAAAAAATCCCCTGCTTACACTAAAAAAAGGAATACAAATGGTGACTAATCCCACGGGAAGTATCTGTAAAAAATATATTTTTTTTGTTTTTTTTCTAATGCAGTCACTAAGAACGTACTTGGTTTAAGACTGCCCAGGGGCTTTTATTAAATCCTTCCTAATAATGGCCACAAAGACCTGTATCTGAAAAAGTCCAAAGTCACTCACCTGGAAAATGTAAACATGTGATCTGACCTAGCTTACAAAACCCTGCAGTAGGTCCTTCTAGGTCTGGCCAATGGCGAGAAGCAACACAAATAATATAACTGCTGAGTCAGGGGCCTAACGTGGTAACCGCAAAACAAAAAGCAAATAATACAGTTCTCTGGGCCTTTTTTATGTGTTAGAGCTGAGAAGCCATCTATGATTGTTTGAAGTACAATTGTACTTAATCGAATGATTTCAAGCCATTGAAATGAAGTAATTCTATAGAA
This sequence comes from Pelobates cultripes, assembly GCA_933207985.1. Classification (NCBI taxonomy): domain Eukaryota; kingdom Metazoa; phylum Chordata; class Amphibia; order Anura; family Pelobatidae; genus Pelobates; species Pelobates cultripes. The sequence goes on from OW240913.1 coordinate 331,166,786, forward strand.
ATATTAGTTTCTTTTTTTATTATTAATAGATTCATATTTTATATTATAATGTTCCAGCCGCTTACTCAGTGCATGACTCAGGCGGTAAATGGAATTTCAAGTTTCAAAGACAGAGATACGTTTACATGTTGTAATCTATATCATCACTTGGATTGGACGCTCTGCCATTTTATTATAGCTCTAATCAAGCAGAATAGAAATAAGAATTATGCTAGTATCAGAAAATATACCGTGCATTTTAGGGATATGCATACATGGAGTGGCACTATTTATTTATTACTGGTATGTATAAAGCCCCAACATATTCCGCAGCGCTGTACAATTAGGGGATAACGTACAATATACACAGACAAATACAAAAGTAGAGAGGGCCCTGCCCGTAAGCTGAGATCTAGCCATTGAAGCTCTTTTATACAAAGTGCTTAAACTAGATAGCCCGTGAGCTTACAATCTAAAGCAGGCTTCCCCAAACTCTGTCCCTCCAGATGTTGCTGAACTACAACTCCCATGATTCTATGAATGAAGTAGATAGGCTGAGAATCATGGGAGTTGTAGTTCAGCAACATCTGGAGGGCTGGAGTTTGGGGAAGCCTGATCTAAAGGATAAAATGGGGATTTGAGACAAGAGGTAGTAGGGGGAATATATATTTCACCATTTAAAACATGCATATGTGTATGCATTAAGCATGCATTTATTGCACATACATATGTACATGAGGCATACATACATATTTTGAAAAAAAAAATCCATGTTACATAGATACATGTTTTCTTCAAATGTACATGTATTCTATGTATATTTGTATATGTATTTTGCACACACGATTTAAAAGAATACAGCTGTCATACAAAAAAGTAAGTAAACCTGGGGCAAAATATACTAATCTGTATGCGTATCGTTTCCAAAGTGTTCATAATTTGAGCACTGACAGAGAGCATTAGCATTTTCTTCCTATAGGTAAATCTACGTGTTAAAAAGTGACAGGAAATATACATTTTACTCATTTGCTTTGGAAAATTTTACACAAAAACATCTGTTGTCCGGTTAGTGTAAAACAAAATGAAATTTCCATTTCTCTTTAACTCGTTTTTTGTGATCACTAACACGCCTCTGCTACCAGTTCTGTCTCTGGTGATTGATGGGGTTTAAACACAAATACAGGTCAGTGTGTTACCCAGCAAGATAAATGCTGTGAAGTCAAATAAATCTAAAAAGGGTTGGATTCTGTATTTATGTTTAATTTTTTTTTTCTACGGAACATCTGGAATGATTATAAATCAATGAACACTGGTGTTTTATTGCTACTGTGTGTATATTATCAGTGGGAATCAGACAGGTTAGTGACACAGTGTGAAACCTGCTCTGTTCCATGGAGTTAGCAATGCACGTTGAAACCGAGGCTATACATAAAATAAAAACTCCACTGAAATTAGCCTTATCAGCCATTGTCTTGGGATTTTATCATGTGAGAATAAAGCTTACAATGTTTTTTTTGTTTTTTTTCAGTTAATTCATTTTACAATTTTGAAGTTTGCCAAGAAAAAAAAGTGTTTTCACTACGTGTACGGGGCTATTTACTAACAAGGTTATTTACTAACGTGAGAATTCAAATTAATTAAACGTGAATTTCTAATTTAAGGCCAGAGTAGCTGAACTAGGAAAATTCTCTAAACCAGCAATGCTTTCAGTTTTGCTAATCTTGTTCTAAATTTGAAATTCACTTTAGTGAAAAGCCCCATAAAAGGTAAGTCTAAGTTGTGCATTTTTAAAATTTTGTGCGATTTTATTTCTTTTGCCATAATTTAAACCTGACTATCCTGGCACTGCCAGAGCATACCATGCTAATTAACTTTACTCCGTGGTTCAGAGCATGTGCGTGCAGGCGCATTTACAGCACAATTGTAGACATGCAAGCATGCATTCTTTTCTCAGAGTATTAAGACGCATAAGTGCATCTAGAGCAGTGGTTAGGCAACCTTCGGCACTTCAGTTGTTGTGGACTACATCTTCCATAATGCTCATAAAAGACGTTTTGCTGGCAAAGCATCAGGGGAGATGTAGTCCACGATATATGCAGTGCCAAAGGTTACCTAGCACTGATCTAGAGCATCATGGGGCAACAGCATTCCCTTGGACACTGAATGGCTGTAGAGGTAAGTGTGTTTTTCTCTTATCTCACCTGCACTGCACACCACACACTAAGTGCTTCACTAGTGCTTCAATAAAATTTACTGGGGTAAGAAATTACAGGTCCGGTCCCAGGGCTGGCCTTAGGGGTGTGCAAGCTGTGCTGTCACACAGGGTGCCATGGCAACAGGGGGCACCATGTTACTGGCACAGCTCACACACTCACTGGGTGAGAGATGTGAGAGAGTGAACAGAGCTCTCTTATAATGTAGGTCGCAGTCGCGCTATATAGCGTGGCCGCGCTGCACCTGGGGGTAAGATTTCATTATCCTCCAGCCAGGTGGAGCTAAACTTGCGGAGGAATGGAGCAACATGAGGGGTGGAGCTTCACACAGCCGGAATCCGCTGCCTGGGAACTTGTGGACTCGGTGGGGGAAGCAGGTAGGAGTCCCTGCTTCCCCAATACCTATACACCAGGGACTGCAGTGCCCCTGCTTTCCCAGCCAGCCCATAATGGGAAGAGGTACGTGTGTGTGACTGTAATTGTGTGTGTGCTTGTACCTGTGTGCAGTGGTGTATCCTGGTTTTGTGCTGCCCTAGGCAGGACAAAACTCAGCCACCCCCACCCAACCCTTCCCCCCCTCCTTACCTTTGGGAGTGCTGGGGGGGCGTCCTTTTTCTCCCTGGTGGTCCAATGGCTGCCGGTCGGGCTGATGGGCTGGCTGCTGGGCAGGCGGCTGGCGAGGGAGCACTTCATCTGAGCTGACTGCTCAGCTCCCTCGCGCGCCGCAGAGTGAGGCTGGGTGCCGGAATATGACGTCATCAACCCGGCTCCCAGCCTCACTCTGCGGTGCGCGAGGGAGCTGAGCAGACCACTCAGAGGAAGAGCTCCCGCGCCAGCTGCCCGCCCAGCGCCCAGCATGTCTGTTAGCCGCAAGGCTAACAAGGCATTTGCCCTGGGAATTTGGGGGTGGCGTTTTTTGCCGCCCCCTGGAAAATGCCACCCAAGGCAAATGCCTTGTTTGCCTCGCGGCTAATACGTCCCTGCCTGTGTGTGTGAGACTGTCTGTAACTGTGTATGTGACCATCTGTAACTGTGTGTGTATGATTGTCTGTAAATGTGTGTGTGTAACTGTCTGTCACTGTGTGTGTGTGTGACTGTCTGTAACTGTGTGTTTGACTATATAACTGTAACTGAGTGTGACTATGTGCCTGGGACTTTGTGCGTGTGGCTGTATTTGACAGTGTATGTGTATAACTGTGTGCATCTGACTGTGGTACTGTGTGCATGTGAATCTACAAAAATACACACCTGCATTCACACATGGTCCTACATACATATTTTATCTGAATTAAATACCCATCACACACATCCAATAATCCCAGCACATATATCACACACAGCCAATATACCCATTACAAATATCACACAGCCAGCATATAGCATACATATCACACACAGCCATCACAGCTCTTACACTCAGGGCCAGCCTTAGGTGTTCAGGCACCCTGTGCGAGCCAATCTTGTGGCGCCCCCCCCCGCCATCTTTGTTTGATCCCCTTAGATAATTTCAGGCACATTCACAATCTGTGGCCTGCAACCCCTTCAACAAAACCCTCCCCCCTTCATCAGCCCCCTGCCCCCTTCATCAGTACCCTGCCCCCCCCTTTATCACCAGCCCCCTGCCCCCTTCAATCTCTTCACCAGCCCCTACCCCCCCTCTATCACTAGCCCCCTGCCCCTTCAATAAAACGCAATAGTTATATATATATATATATATATATATATATAAAAGCAATAAGGACAAGCACTAACATTAAAGGCTGCTGCTCCCTGTATCCTGCTGTCAGTTTTTACTACTCTGCCGACTCGCCGACTGAAGAGCACCTGCTGCCCTGACACCCACTGAGCGGATCCTTCTGACATTGTGCCCCCATGCTCCTCCTCCACGCTCCTCCTGCATTCCAATTCGGGCTGGTTTCTGAGTGACCGACTGCGAGCTGTGTTGCCACCTGGTGCCCCTGTTGCAATGGCGCCCTGTGCGGCCGCACAGCTCGCACACCCCAAAGGCGGGCCCTGGTTACAGTCACACAAAAAGGGAGACAGTCAGGCACAGCTAGAGTCAGACACAGTTACAGAGGTAGACGGTCACACACAGAGTACAGTCTCACACACACACACAAGCAGACAGTCAGACACTGTTACAGTCACACACAGAGTACAGTCTCATATACACACAGGCAGAAAGTCACACACTGAGTACAGTCTCACACACACACAGGCAGACAGTCAGACAGACACTGTTACAGTCACACACTGAGTACAGTCTCACACACACACACACACACACTCAGAGGCAGACAGTCAAACACTGTTACAGTCACACACTGAGTACAGTTTCACACACACATACACACACACACACAAAGGCAGACAGTCAGACACTGTTACAGTCACACACACACACACACACACACAGAGTCAGACAGTCAGATACTGTTACAGTCACACATCACACACATCCAATAATCCCAGCACATATATCACACACAGCCAATATACCCATTACAAATATCACACAGCCAGCATATAGCATACATATCACACACAGCCATCACAGCTCTCACACTCAGGGCCAGCCTTAGGTGTTCAGGCACCCTGTGCGAACCAATCTTGTGGCGCCCCCCCCCCCCGCCATCTTTGTTTGATCCCCTTAGACAATTTCAGGCACATTCACAATCTGTGGCCTGCAACCCCTTCAACAAAACCCTCCCCCCTTCATCAGCCCCCTGCCCCCTTCATCAGTACCCTGCCCCCTTTATCACCAGCCCCCTGCCCCTTCAATCTCTTCACAAGCCCCCTACCCCCTCTATCACTAGCCCCCTGCCCCTTCAATAAAACGCAATAGTTTTATATATATATATATATATATATATATATATAAAAGCAATAAGGACAAGCACTAACATTAAAGGCTGCTGCTCCCTGTATCCTGCTGTCAGTTTTTACTACTCTGCCGACTCGCCGACTGAAGAGCACCTGCTGCCCTGACACCCACTGAGCGGATCCTTCTGACATTGTGCCCCCATGCTCCTCCTCCACGCTCCTCCTGCATTCCAATCGGGCTGGTTTCTGAGTGACCGACTGCGAGCTGTGTTGCCACCTGGTGCCCCTGTTGCAATGGCGCCCTGTGCGGCCGCACAGCTCGCACACCCCAAAGGCGGGCCCTGGTTACAGTCACACAAAAAGGGAGACAGTCAGGCACAGCTAGAGTCAGACACAGTTACAGAGGTAGACGGTCACACACAGAGTACAGTCTCACACACACACACAAGCAGACAGTCAGACACTGTTACAGTCACACACAGAGTACAGTCTCATATACACACAGGCAGAAAGTCACACACTGAGTACAGTCTCACACACACACAGGCAGACAGTCAGACAGACACTGTTACAGTCACACACTGAGTACAGTCTCACACACACACACACACACACAGAGGCAGACAGTCAAACACTGTTACAGTCACACACTGAGTACAGTTTCACACACACATACACACACACACACAAAGGCAGACAGTCAGACACTGTTACAGTCACACACACACACACACACACACAGAGTCAGACAGTCAGATACTGTTGCAGTCACACACTGAGTACAGTCTCACACACACACACGCACCCCCCCCACACACACACACACACAGGCAGACAGTCAGAAACTGTTACAGTCACACACTGAGTACAGTCTCACACACACATGCAGACATTCACACACAGAATACAGTCTCTCACACACAGAATACAGTGACATACACAATTACCTCTTTCCCGTATGGCTGAAAGGGAGGAGTGGAAGCAGGGATTCTTTTAGTTGCAGCAAGTACGTGGAGCTCCTGGTAGCTGCAAGTTCCACAGTCCCATGTGGAAAATAATGAATCCTCGACCCGGGGACTTCCATTAGCTCCTCCTGCACTCACCCGGCCATGTGCGAGCTGTGTCAGTCACATGGCGCCTCCTGCTCCATGGCACACCCCTAAGGCTGGCCCTGCTCGCACACATTTAATAAATCCCCTATACAAACACTACACACCTTTACATACACTATACATAAATGAATGTTGTGGCGGAACCAACCTCGCCACTGGGCACTGGAGAAGCCTGGTTGCTTGCCTGCTCCCTCTGGACTATGGCCCCATGTTAAACGCTGTTCTTTTCCCCTTTAGAAAGGCTTGTTCGTGCCTTTCTGCTTGGGCGTTTCGTAGATTGACTGAGTGAACAGTGATACCCCAGATAGCTATGCCATGGAGCCCGTTCATATAACGAAAGACTATGTGAAAGACTTTGGCTCCATGGCAATTGAACTGTATGTATGTGATCTGAGCGCCATTCAGTAATAATGTGTGCTCAGGACTAAGCTATCTGGGGATATGTACCTGTTTTATGCAATAGCTGCACAGTTATATATATATATATGTATTTTGTTGTCTTTTGCTACCATGTGGCTAATGGAGTTTTGCCTTTGTCCTTGGAGATAATTGGATTACTTCCCAATTATCTCCAGGATAGAAGACTCTGTGGAACCGGTTTTGGGCAGGAAAGCCATGCTTCATTTGGTCACAAAGGACTTCGAGCTAACTTTTGACCCACTGGACCAATTTGTATGATTTTGATGTATGTTTGTATTTGGAGTATGCTGATTCTGAAAATGTATTTATGTGAATGTGATACATAAGTTATGAATATTGTGTAATACTGTGTATTTTCCTGCCTGTGATAATTACATTAACCCATAGTGTAAGGTAATTGTATCACAGGCAGAGGGAAGGATTTTGTGTGGGAATGTCTGAGTGTATTGTACGTGTTTATTGGTTGTTTTACAAAACCCTGTGGGTGGTACTAATGTGTAAGAATGTATATATAAGAACAATAAACCCACAGCTCTGGCTGATTCTGCTTGACCCTCAAAACGAAGTGTCGTCTCGCTATTGGGGGAATTGGATTGTATGCTGTTTCAGACCGATTGCTAGGAGTGTAAACTGTTCGTATGGTTTTTCCTATTCGGCTGTTTACAGCACTCATATGTTTGAGAGCATTCGTATGCTTCTCCGGTTCGGTGGATTGGTGTCTACAGTAGCTGCCTGTATATAGGGAAGGGGAATATCTCCTAAAAGGTTGTTAACCTCTTTTATGCCTGGGGGTGCCGTTACAAATGTGTATTACTGGGGAGGGGGAGGGGGACGATTGTTTGCACAGGGTGTCTTAAGGCCAAGGAGTGAGTTGCATGAACAAAGAACGAATAGTATGATCAAAATTTTGTCCAACAAGAAATTCGGTCTTTGTTTCATTCACTTATATTTGTCCATTCGTCTTTCGAATGGACCAATAGCCAAAATTTGGACAGAAATGTGTTCATTCGAAAAAGAATGTTCAAGTCTAGTTTACAGTAGTTTTTCAATGTTACTTCATGCCTCTCTTATATTTTTTTTTTAACAATTTGTATTTAGTGCAGCAAGTATATATACAATATCTGTGAAGCTTGTACTGTGTGGGTTTTTTCATATTAATCTAGCTAAGGAGTGGACCCACCCCTTGTGAAAACTAACATCAGGCAAAAGGTTAATCTGTGCTTAGATGTATTGAGGAAGCAAGTGTTACCAGTAGAGATAAGGAGAAAGTGGAAGTACCTTGCTAATTATTCCTTCAGTACATTGAAGGAGGAACTGATTGTTGGCAATGACTAAAAGAAAGAGAACTGCAGCTTAAAGAGTTACTCCACCCCTGTTGGTCAGTAAGTTCATACAAATAATCTCAGAGAAATAAAGTTATAATTTATTTATCATTACAAAGTAAATGTCACACAAAAGTGAAATATTTAATAAGATACACTAAGCTATTTACAACTTTTAAAGCCTGTTGGGCAATGCTTACCTTCAAGTCTTCTACACAGGCAATACATTGTAATTATTTTATAAAACACCTTGTCTATTTAAACAGGCTTCCTCAAACTCTGGCCCTCCAGATGTTGCTGAACTACAACTCCCATGATTCTATGAATGAAATAGATAGGCTGAGAATCATGGGAGTTGTAGTTCAGCAACATCTGGAGGGCCGGAGTTTGGGGAAGCCTGATGTAAACTAATAGACCTATCATCTAGAATGCTCTTGGTCATATATGTCTCATAGAAACATATTAATTAGGAAGCACAGCCCTAGACTGGAACATTTTTACCAATCTTCTTGACATTCTTTATTTTTGGAGCGCAGTGCCTGCTTAAGAGTTTACATGTGGCAGGCAACATGAAACAAAACCACGAATACCGAATGGATACGTTAAGTAGTAACCAAAAATATTAAATTAAAGTATAACAGAGCTCTCATCATAATTTCCTGGGCTATACCCTAATTTTATTCAGGAATTAAACATCATATATCTCCTCAAATTTTTACCCTAGAACTTCGCGGAGGAGCGTGTGTGGTATGTTCACATAAAAACTCATTAAATGAGATGTACAATCTTGGACAAATACATTTAAATAATCCTTGTAGTAATTAAAGAAAATCCCACCCCACAACAACTTCTTCTCATTTAAGTTTTTATGGGGGTAGATGTGTCTGGGCACTGTCTTACCTTTGGCTTTTAAGCTGTTTTCAATTGGTTTAACCTCAAAGTTGGTCCCCTGGATACTTCTGACTTTTTTTTCTCCAGACTTTGTCCACTCAAATAAGATGCTCTAGCAGCCAGTGGAAAGTCCATTATCCTGATATGTGCTGAGGTGTTAGTGCATGTAAGGGGGTAAAGGGTCTATTACATTGCGTTATCAGTCGATAAAACTGAATTTCAAAGAAATTGGCAAGGACTTAAAACAGTTTGCAGCTGGCGGGGGATTATTCTTCTGGGGTTCCCTTGGATAACTTGGATAGTGATTGATAGAGGTTGAAAAAAAAACAAAGAGCGTGCTGTGTTATTACGTTACATTCAGAAAGAAAATGTGTTAAAAATGATTGTCAATTTAATAATCCTTACAGTGTAATTACATGTTCAGGCTAACCTCAAAATACATTTACACAATAGTCATCTAATGATAGAGAAATGATTGTGCATCACCTGCATATCTCAAATCGGACTTTGGAAAGTCGTGCTAAGATACAGAAACCCAAGAAATCATGTTTTCACACATATCCCAGAAATCCCTGCTTCATATGCAAATAGCCACAGAAAGGAATGGTGTGTCTTGCTTCACAATTTTTTTTTTTTTTTTAAAGCACTGGTTGTGATGCAAAAGGAATTCAGTGACCAGAAACCACGAACTGTGCTTTGGGTCTCATCAGCATGGCACCTGTGGCTTCTAGAAAGAGTGCGGTGAGAAAAAAACGCAATAAAACTGCCCACACTGCAAACAGAGAGATATCTTTTTTGCATATGCTGCATGACTCAAGGTGGACTTTTAAACTAAAACCAATGAGAAAATACTCAAAGGCTGAGAGATCGCAGCCACTTCTAATTCTGAGTATTTGATACAAAAATATAGGAGATTCGGAATTGAGTATCACCTTTACTTTACATTTTCTCAGTGTGATTGTTTAAATGCATTAACTGTATAATTCATCAAACAAAACCTTGAGTGTTCTTTTACGTTCTGAAAAGAAGCAAACATTATATACCTTGTTCATGTAGGGATCAAAAGAAACACTTTATGTATTTGATAAAATAAATGACTTAATGGGGATGTTTCACAAGGAACTAAATTGAAGACTTCCTCCATGTAGAGAAACAATCTTCTCCATTTTTTGCAAACTGAATAGTATTTCTTGTTCTCGAAAGGTATAGTGTTCAAAGTGTTTTCTTCCTTCTAAGTGACATTGATTTAAAACAACCTGCCTACATTTTATGATTTAGTTGCAATATGTTGATGTGCACGCCATGTAAATGTGACTTTAAAACATTTTACATCGCAGTACATTATTTGTATGATATACTCATCACTGCAACTACATTACACTGCACCTACTGACAGCTCCCCTTTTTAGGGGTTGTATTTCTCATTCTGGTCATTCTTTGTATGTGAATGAATGTAAAGTTGGCCTTTATGGAAGAGTGGCTGATTGGTTTCTGTTAGTAGGAAGTTCACAAAAGTGTACATTGCTTTAGTATCAGTGACCCATTTGTAGGTCTACCCTGACTGATTGGCTTAATAACAGACTTAAACATTTACTGACACCTTCTCCTGGCCTCCTGTTTCACCTGACCTTTACCTCAAAGTTCCCAATTGGAACACACTTCTCCAATCTTTGTTTTCTGGGATTTTGCTTGATGATGTAACATTAGTACATACACAAGCGTAACTACACTTCCTGTCTTCCAGGGGCAAAGCAATCTGATCATATTGCCTGATTCTCCTAAAATATCACTACTATAGTTCTCAACACCCTATTCATAACTTATATGCAGTCACTGGCGGAACTACCACGGTCACAGCATTTGCAGCTGCGACCGGGGGGCCCTTCATTCCGTCGACCCCTGAGCTCTTAAGTATTTCATAGAAGCTCAATTGCTTTAACTGAATCATACTGGAGATGACAGATGGATGTGGGGTCAATGCAGCACAGCTGATTTGATTCTGCAGTAATTGTGCCTTTTTTGGAAATGGACTCATGATAACCTGCTCTTCGTAGTTGATACAGTATCCCATATCAACCAGTTAAGTTCAGGAATGGAATACTAGCTGGAGAATTGTTGCCAAGTACCATTTACATCATGGGTTGTCAGCCTGGTCCCTACCACCCACCAGTGGGCTTTTGGGATTCCAGGTGGGCGGTAGCAGAATCCTCCCTCCATCCAGAGAGATGAACGCTCTTGTTCATCTCTCGCGCACTAAGTGTTAAGCAGTAAGTGCGAGGTTGCAGAATTCTCAAGCAGGTGAAACGCGAGTGTGTGTGCCTGAATGCGCATGTGCGCACATATCGCACGCATGTGTGCCCATATCGCGCTCGTGAACAAGTATAACACGCGGGTAGAGGAAGGGGAGGATTTGGAGTAGGTAGGGGGAGACACGATAGCAGGGAGTGGAGTACTTGGAAAATCAGAGAAAGAAAGAGCAGAGTACTTGAAAAATAGGAGAAAGAAGGAGCAGAGTACTTGTAGAATAGGAAAATGAAGGAGCAGAGTACTTGTAAAAAAGGATAAAGAAAGAGCAGAGTACTTGTAAAAAAGGATAAAGAAGCAGCAGAGTACTTGTAGAATAGGAGAAAGAAGGAGCAGAGTACTTGTAAAAAAGGATAAAGAAGGAGCAGAGTATTTGTAGAATAGGAGAAAGAAGGAGCAGAGTACTTGTAAAAAAGGAGAAAGAAGGAGCAGAGTACTTGTAGCACTGGAGAAAGAAGGAGCAGAGTACGTGTAGCACTGGAGAAAGAAGGAGCAGAGTACTTGTAAAAAAGGAGAAAGAAGGAGCAGAGTACTTGTAAAAAAGGAGAAAGAAGGAGCAGAGTATTTGTAGAATAGGAGAAAGAAGAAGAAGAGTACTTGTAAAAAGGAGAAAGAAGGAGCAGAGTACTTGTAGGATAGGAGAAAGAAGGAGCAGAGTACTTGTAGGATAGGAAAAAGAATGAGCAGAGTACTTGTAGAATAGGAGAAAGAAGAAGAAGAGTACTTGTAAGAAGGAGCAGAGTACTTGTAAAAAAGGAGAAAGAAGGAAAATAAAAAAGCAAACAGAGAAGTCGTCTGAATATCACCGAAAGAGGAGACCTTAGTTTGTTTGTTACGAAAATCGAACCAGATATCAAATATTTAGTCTCACAGCATCAACCTCAAGGATCTCATTAATCACTAGTAAAGATAATTTCAATTTACTTTATTGTTTACTAATTAAACTTTAAAAAGTTAAAAACATTATAAACATGCGTAAAGTAGAAAAAAAAAGATAAATGTACGTCCTTTTTTTTTTTAAAACACACTCCTTTCTAAAAAATATTCTGCACTTGTACGAAAACTGGTGGGCGGTAAGGAAATTTTTCACTCAAGAAAGATGCATTAGTGGGCGGTAGGTAGAAAAAAGTTGACTACCCCTGATCTTCATTATTATAATTTTTTTATTTATATAGTGCCATCAAACTTCATAGCGTTGTACAATGGGTGGACTAACAGACACGTTATTGTAACCAGACAAGTTGGATGCAGAGGAACAAAGGGGTTGAGGGCCCTGTTCAATGAGCTTACATGCTAGAGGAAGTGTGGTAAAAGGACACAAAGGGTGTTTTCATACCAACTTCCAGTATTGTACTATAGGCTGATATTCAAAGTAATTCCATACATTTAATCTGCACATCACTTAGGTCAATACTTGCAGATGCAGGAGGCGCTATAATATATTCTCAAACCAATGTGTCCTAGCTGCTCAACATTCAATACAATTGTGGATCCAGATATCCAGACATGTTTTTTTAACATAAACTATAGATCATTTGTAATGCTTAATTCAATTGTGTAGTGTCCAGAAATGTGACAGGCCCTCCTAAGCAAACTCAACATGGTTTTATTTACAGATCTCTTCAATTACCTTAATGTATGCCACAAAATATCATGTCAAAACAATCAATCACACATTTCCTATATATCATAAGCCACAGCCTCAACTGTATATAATAAAGTCAATAAAAATAAAATTTATGTATTAATTAGTTACAATAAAAAAAAATATATTTCTTGAAATTCCACAAAATTCTGTTATTTCATGTGCCTGTCCACCAGTTAGCCTAAGCTGATTAAAAATACAGTAAATGTGACAATTGAAAGATTCACAACAAACAGAAAGAATTTGATTGAATTACAAGCCGCAGTCGTCATATGTTGCTTCATTGTCAACATAGGTAACAGCTTACTCACTGCTCACCCACACAAGACCAAAGTGCAGTTCTTTATTAGAATATTGTATTCAGACGGAAAGATATATTTTACGTAAAAACTGTTAAAATATGTTTAAATTCTCTCCTTTTCATTCATGCTAGGGATTTAACTTGTCTCTGTATTTTCTTGTTTTACTTGAAGACTTTCAAAGTATCTAACTAGCCTTGGAGATAATAAAGAGTAACTCAATGTTGGTGGCACAAAATGTTTAACCCTATCAATGCTTTTGAGTTATAAGATGACCTACAAGCTTTTTTGATGGAGAAGGGCCATAAAGCAGGTCAATTGTGTAGAGTTTTTATGTTGCTTTTTAAGACAAACTATCACTAAATGCAAGATTTCCAGATAATTATAAAATATATCCACCAATAAAAACCTAGTGTCTCTAATTTATTGACTACATTTAAATGTACACACCTAAGATACCCTAATAGAATACATCCATAGTGCAGGGTCCTGCATTCAGGACTTAAATGCCGTACTCCATCAACTCAACCTTTAAATATTTTTGGACAACATGTGCTAGGGTTACACAAAAGATGGGAGACGCTAATGCATTTCGTGCTGTGCAAAACACTTCTTCATAAAACTAAGTAATTTAATACCTATCATTTTATTTACTGATGTAATTACAAAACAAAATGTCTCTACTACAATCACATGACGTGATTATTGACAAGAATCCAAATCAGACCCAAAACAAACTGGCTTTATTTAGCCCTGAATTGTGCTGAAAGATCTCAGGATCGATCAGCCTGTCATTTCCCAATAAAGGAAAAGTGTAATCTTGTTTCAGTATTTTAAATTAAAAGATCGCTTTTCAGAATTTTGGGGCTTACCTTTGCTCTGTGAGGACAGCCATCCTTAAGTCTCTTTGGTCAAAAGTACCGCTTATCTGAACAAAACATGTGCAGGTAATCAAAAGCTACTGCGTGTTCATGTATGCTAACTGATCATATGCAAACAGCTAAAGAAAATGCATTATGGGATGGTTTCAGACTTTTAAATTATGTAGTTACCAATATGGATACCGCACTCTCCTGAATTCCAGGGTGCAACCAGGCCTTAGGTTGGCCAATCTTCACAATGTGATTTTCAAAAAAGTAATGATGGCCCAGGCACTCAAGTTCAATCCAGTGGGCAGATTTATTGGATATTAGTATCTCTATTACCTGCTACACATTAACCTGTCCTTTAAACTTCTCTATGTTTTATTACCCCCTCGCCTCATGGTCAAATTGATATACTCTGGAATTATAAGGATGCAATTTATTTATAATAAAGAGGCTCTGTCAAGGGTCTTGGTAAAGGGTCTTCAAGGGTCTTAGTAAATTCTGGAAAACACATTGTAGGTTTCATCTCTGCTTGCGCTAAAACTAGCTATACCTATGTAACGAACGCTGGTATTACAGATACCTGTTCGCCTATTTTCTCCCAAACTGCTAGAGCATGAGTGATTATACCTTATTACTTGCCACTAAGCCTCGAGCTTCCAGTAAGTCCTTTAGTGTTGTTCATTTCAGTAGTTCATATTGCTGAGCCATTCACTTTTCCTTAGGTTCGGGACGTCCATTCGGGATAGTAATCCCGCCGCTTGCCACCAGTTGTAACGAACACTGGTATTACAGATACCCGTTCGCCTATTTTCTCCCGAACTGCTAGAGCCGGAGTGATTATAGCTTGAGGTTCGGGTGTTGATTCAAACGTTTCTCCAGATGAATTACAGCATCCAAGTATATTCTCCCAGCAAAGTAGACAGATACTCAAACATCAGCCTAAACTAGATGAAGGGTATAACAGGAATGTTTTTTTCAGGCTAACCGCCCAGTTTATATACAGTTAACAATGTACAGGGTTTATGTTGACATATGCCAGGGACATTCCCCACAGGACCTGAGAGGGGACAGTGACAAAATACATTCTGCAAGTACATTGGCTCTCAGGTCCAGGGCACTCCTACATACAATAATATAATCCTTCCCCTGTACTGGGGAGATAATTGAGTCAAGCACTATACTAAACTCAATTATCTCCCAACACAAAAAACATAAATTTCCTTAAAACTCAGAAAGTACCCCAAATTCCATGGGAACCCCACAAAAGTCATATCCCCTGATAACTCAGATCTCGGGGACCAACATATTGAAAAATCACCCATATCGGTTCAGGGGTTCAAGAGTTACATGGAGATCTTAATTTGACTGTACGCACACGATGCTCCTGTCCATAAATAGTTCCATGAAATTGGGCTGTGCAGTCGGTCTATTTAGAAAAGTACAAAAAAAACAAATAAATCCATGAACGATTTCCCTGACTCATAGGTAGCTTTTGTTCCCTTAGTTTGTGGGACCAAATCTTCCGAATAGCGCTCTCCTGGCTGGTCTGTGAAAGGAAGCAGATGTTCGTGCAGTTTGACCAGCGTATGGAAAGTCGAGTTTTCCGATTTTAGTTCCAGACACTCAACAACCAAGTACCGCTGCCTCCCTTTGTGCCAACAAGGTGGCCACTGTTTTCTCTTGCAGGTGGCATTTGGCTATACGACCGGCGTCCACATAGAGAGAGCACTTAATTTGCGGTTTGCTTTGAAGTGAATGAGCCAGGGGGTGGTTGATGTTTGGTAGTTTTATCTACCGAGCAGGGAAAAACAAAAGTAACTAAAAAACAGGGGTAGTTTCTTCACAACCTATCTAAAGCTTTCTCTTGCACACACAACATCTTATGCCTTCAGCTTATGGTGCTTGTATCACTTGTATCACTGCTCTACTCTGTGATAAACAAGACTAAACCCCATGGGGCTACCTTCCTACAGTCATTGCTAGATATGGCTGTGGTCGTTGATAAAACTTGCAGACAGAAGCTTTGTCTTTTGTCAAGTTTTGTCAACTTCAGGCTTGTCTATAAGACAAAGTAGTCTCTAGTTTGTCTTATATCTTTTGATCACATTGACATTTCAGTGAAATTCCAATGCAGTCAATATAAGTTTTTCGTAAAGATTGTATCTTTAGGAACGACTCGGAACGAAGATTATGGTAAACACACTAGAGATTGGCGTACGTGAAGAACCCAGTAGATCAGCAGTTCCTCAGACAATCAGATCTCTTTGTCTGGCACTAATAATTGTGCCATAGTTACAGTCAATTACATAAAATTTTTGTCTGATTCTGATGTTTGTTTTTAGCAACTGAACCTCTTTATCGTGTCTGCATATTTTCTAGATACTGAGTTACTGCTTCATGATTGGTTGGTTAGGTATTTGCGTTAACAAACAGGTATAGTAAGATGTCAATTGAGTGTATATGTACTTAAATCTCCACTATAAATCTTTTGATAATAGTTGAAAAATAACAGACTTTGCCATCATGTTTGTAATAGTGCATATTTAACCCTCCTTTGCAAATATTAGTCTCATAAAACTTTGTTCATGCATATTTTATTATCTCCACGGTAGATTGTATGTACAATGTTTTCCTACAGTACGATTAACAGTCTTCAATTGATTTACATTACCAACTAAGTGAAAATAGATCAATTTAGTTTTAATTGAATTAAACTGTTCACAGACTGAAGGTAAAGTTACTTTAATTAAAAATTAATTCCTTCGTGTGGCAAGCTAAGTCATCCTTACAGCTCTCTTATCTTAGAGTTTCCAATTAACAAGGCCTACAGTGGTAACATCTCGATGAACATTCTGATCATGACTTTGTGTAATCTATATAGGGATACCATTTTGTCAGTGTTTATCTGTGTAATTCCCTATGAGTCTTATTAAGTGTCTATGACAATTTGAAATGCGAAATCTAATTTGTGGTGCGTTTGGTAGAAATATTGCATCTCCAAAGGCACAGATCTCTGTCATAGTCTTGTGTTCAAAGATGCCTGAAAATTCTTAGGTATAAATTTATACCCCTGTGCCAACAGTTAATAGAGTATGGAAAGAAACAATGAAAGTGACAGAGTGTAATTTCAAAGCTGCTTACAGTAAACTGAAGTGTGTATGATTTGCTAAATATATGATCTATCCACATTTCCAGACAAATCCAGTATGATGTTAGACTTACCCATCAGAACAATCTGGTTGGTTGGCTTCCAAGGCATCCAATCACAGTACTTTATACAGAGCATGAAAAGTGTGGGACGGCCTATACGTTCAGCATACAGAGATAACTTGATGGGCTCATATGGATATATTTTCTGGTGGTTATGGTGGCTGCGAATCAGATCTTTTTCTCATTTTATTCAGTTTCATCATATTATATTGGGTTTTTATTTTGCCGATTTCTTGGGCCAAAGAAAGAAACTGGAAGATCACCAGTTTAGTTTATATGGTAAGTGCAGGGTTTGACAAATTTGTTTTGAATCTAGGAGCCAGCTAAAACAGTTAGGAGCCATTTTGCTTTTTATTAAAATAGCAAAGTTTTATTTTTAATGACAAAAAGCGCAGTCCTGTCTCCAGAACTACTACAGCTTAATTCAGTGGCTCTGGTGTCTATTGCCTGTCCCTACAGGTTTTTCAATGTAAACTTTTTTCAATGTACCTTTTTATAGAAATGTCAGTATTTACAATACTTCCTAGCAACACCTCTAGTGTCAGTCACTCAGACAGCTACTAGACATGCTTCCTAGTCCAGTGCTACACAGTGGAGCCAGAGTGGTGTTATATCCCGGCACCCGGCATCATAGCAGGTCGCACGAGGGAGCAGAGCAAGAAGAATAGGAAAATGACAGCTCCTTCTCCGTTCGCTTCCATTCTGCACAGCCATGGAAAGCCACAGCCTAAGGTGGCCAGTGCTGAACGGGCTGACAAACACACCAGGGCAAAATTCCTAGTCCCCATGGCGATCTGGTGCCTTTGATTTGTTGAGCCCTGGGTAAGTATACATTTATTTTTGGGATATTCTGGGCCCTTATTGGGTGTTGCATATGGGGTCACATATTATATAGGACCTGGAAACTGGGCATCTCTTGGACAATATTTATATAACTTACTCTCCACTCCACTGCCCATGGTTGGAGAAAGAGGAGAGAGCACTTATCAAGCCTCACCTGTTTTTGAAGGTCCAAGGTGGCCCCCTCTTTTTACTCCTCATTTTTTTTTCTAATGAAGAGGCCAGATTGACTCTCAGTGAGAATGCATTGTTCCTAATATCCTTATATAGCTCACTAATAGTGGTAATGGTCTCTGGCAACATTCTGACATATACCAGAATGCCTCACTCTCTTAAAGAGAAAAAGCATAACTTAACACTTGTAAATCTTAATGGGGAACTCTTTCAAACATTCTTCAGTGAGTCTCGTGGGAGTATATTGCTGGCTTCACTAAATAAGCCATATGCATATATAAGCTTTGTCTTTAATCACTAGAGACTAATTTCATGCTAATGTATTTTTCCAATAACCTGTACATTAAATCTGGAATTTTTAATGTTAAAAAAACTCATCCAGTATACTTCATGAATCAGTCTTCCAGGTCACAAATCTTGAAATCTTTCTCGTTTCACAGCAATGCTTTCTGCTAATGTATTATGGAACTTCTGTCTGTGCTGAAAGTAAAATTAAAATCTCAGATCACACCGTTTATTGCAATTTCCTATAGATATAAGGGGATATCCTGTATCCTGAGCAAGAAAATGAATATGTGAAACATCCTGGAGGCTCACAGTGACTGACGGAAAAAAAAAAAAGAAGAAGAAAAAATGTTCCGCAGTTTAACAATTTTTTGCGAACTAAATCTAATCCAACTGGAGTCCTTTTTATGTTTCAGACAACTTGAAACAAATGTGACCTTTGAGCAAATGCTTTAAACCCGTACACTTATCAACACAGATATATTTAAGGTACGCTATCAGACATCTATTGTAATGTTGTGTCTCATTAAGAATAAGCTATTGTAGACACAGTTGCTGTAAGATATTGAGACAGTGGATGGTGCACAGGGTGCTAAGAGATTGTCATCATACCAGGCATTCTCCTGAGCATGAGTTTTAGATGAGTTGACGAACGGTCAGCCCTCTGGGGAATACTACTTATGTGCTGCATATGCTTCTTGTTGAATCAAAGGAGCTCTACCAGAAATTACAAGTATGCAAGCAAGAAAAGACTGGATGTACAAACAAAGGACTTACAAGTAGCTAAGGCCAAAAGGTTTATGAACATTGTTAGAGAGGCCTCTCATTGACATATGAGCTAAGATATATATAAATATCTCATGTTGCTATTGTTCCTCTAATTCTTTTTTTTTTTTTTTAACCATCATCTATCTATCTATCTAATTTTTGTTCATGGTTGTTTGCAAATAATTTAGAGAATATGATCTACACTGATGAGCCAGAATATTAAAACCACCAACAGGTGAAGAGAATGACATTGATTATCTTGTTACAATGGCACCTGTCAAGGGGTGGAAAATACATCAGGCAGCAAGTGTACAGCCAGTTCTTGAATTTCATGTGTTGGTAGTAGGAAAATTTGACAAGCAAAAAGATCCGAGTTACTTTGACAAGGGCCAAATAGTGATGGCTAGATGATTATGTCAGAGCATCTCCAAAACAGCAAGTCTTGTGGGGTGTTCCAAGAACAACAAAAGTGGTACAAGGAAGGATAACCAGTGAACCGTCATCAGGGTCATGGGCGCCCAAGGCTCATTGATGCAAGTGAGGAGTGAAGGCTAGCCCGTCTTGTCCGATCACACAGAAGAGCTACTGTAGCACAAATTGCTTAAAAACTTAACGCTGGCCATGATAGTGAGGTGTCAAAACACACAGTGCATCGCAGTTGCAGTGTATGGAGCTGCATAGCAACAGACCGGCCAGAGTGTCCATAATGATCCCTGTCCGCTGAATCCACTGAAAGCACCTTCAATGGGGACATCCCATGTCTTGATGCATCATAGCTGTTCTGGTAGCATGAGGGGGATCTACATAATATTAGACAGGTGGTTTTATTGTTGTGGATGATTGATGTGCATGTAATAATCTTCTAGATACTGAAAATAATATTGATTAAGTGGTTTGGCTCCTGATTTATTTGGAAACTGGTATTGTGCCACTCAGATTGCAAGAATACAGCACAGTTCATAAATCAAGAATTTTAGTATTGTGGCTAATACAGTAAAATAGGGATAACTGGAAATGGGAGGTTTGTGGGAAGGATAGGCCATGGAGAGATTTAGGCTTCTGATCAGTTAGTGGAATGTAGTGGAGTCATGGTTAGGACTGATGGTAATGGCAGGCAGTAAACATGTGGTTAAAATTGTCATATAGGTGTCAGATACCCGGCAGACAAATACAGAATTGGGAAAGGCAGGAAGATGTCAGCAATTCCACAGAAGAATTCTTTAAGAGAAGCAGCTTCAAGACTTGGCAGCAACCTCAATGCTGAGCATTCCAAATCTTGTTTAGATGCACACATGCAGTCGATGATGCTTGATTGATGCAGACATCACCCCCCAGCACCAAAGAAGGATTAGGATCCCACAGGGTCCTAGATAGGTTGCCAGTTTGGGGGTTCCCCCTTCATTCTTCATGGGGATGGTTAATGGGGCCAAGCAAATTCGTAGTCCCATGGCCCCTATCTTAGCCCTGGGCCCTTGGTTGCTGCCTTTGGTAACCTTATAGTTAAACCTACTTTGCTCAGCACTCAGCTTAGCATTGCCATCCAGGTTTGACAGAATTTACATTCATACCACAGACGTGTTAATTACACATTATCAACGAGACAGAGAAGAGGGTGATCATTTTGGGGGAAAGACAGAAATGGTTGACACAGGCTCGGAGTACCTTAACCACTACACTGAGCTGAAGGTAAATAGCTCAAATAATGCATGCATTCCTTACTTCAACTAACATACAAAGAAGCAATGTTAATGATAACAAGCCAGGGTATAGAAAATCATCATTCCTTATTTAATAATCTAAACTATAGGATGGAATCATATAACTGATAAGTTGGCTAGGTAGTCCAAAATCACCTGGTTCATAGGAAGGTTTAAATGTACTCATTTGGAAAATACAGTCCCAGGTGGTGTACAATCCTTGGATCATAAAAATGTACAGTTCAAAAGAAATGCACTATCCCCTAAAACTTTGTATTCTCTTTAAAAGTATCTAATGATTTTTTTTATCCATTCCAAAGGATAAAAAAAATCCTTAAAGTTTATAAAAATGTAAAAAATTATCAAAGTCCAATTGCAATCAGAAAAATAAATGCCTTCACTTAAACAAAGCAAATTCTATATCCTCACAGCTATATGACTATGAAGAAAACTTACTGATAACACAAGGACTTCATGTTGCTCTAATCACAAAGGTGCGATGACGAACTGGACCTCGTCACAGGTTCTTGGAGGGGCATACTTGCCAGCATCTTGCCCTGGGACTATGGCCCCTGTGTTAAATCCTGGTTAAAACCAGTGTGTGTGCCTTTTTGTACTTGTATGGCCACAATTCGAACTTTCAAAGCGGCAAATTGAACTCCCGAACTCCCGAAGCCATTTGAAGTGCCATTCGAACATGAGGTGGCAGCCATCTTGTTCGCATGGATCAAAACCGCGAATAGACTTCAGGAGGACTTAGTCGTAAATGCCCTGGAACTATTTTCAGCATGAAAACCTTGTGGTTCCCGGTTGGTGCTCCAGCGGGACTTAGCCGCAATTCTATGGAACTATTTTTGGCTATGGGACCATGCCTGCAGTCGGTAAAAAATATGACTTCCATAAAATTTCTTAACCCCTGAACTGATCTGGTGATTTTTGGATATGTTGGTCACCCAGAGCTATCAGGGGATGTAACATTTATGGGGATGTTTTGGTGTACTTATGGGACTTTATAAAATATGTGTTTTTTCTGCCTGGAGATAATTGAGTTACATACAGTACTTTACTCAATTATCTCCCAGGCTAAGGGGAGGGATTATGTGTAATGTGTGGGAGTGTCACCTACTGTACTGCATTATCATTGGCTTGCAACAATTGTCATCCTGTTCCCCACAAGGTCCAGGTGGGTGTTCCCTTGCATGGAGACTTGCATATAAGGCCAGCTGTGGCACCATTAAAATTGAGTTCCTGCTTAACCCTCAACAAGTAGCCTTGTCTCGTGCTTGTAGGGAACCTGTTTCACAGCTATATCACTAGTTCTTGTAAGAGCTTCACAGCTATACACTCTGGAGGAGAGGCCTTCCCCCTGAATCTCTGGATCCAGGAGTTTGGTCCAGGACGAGAAGGGACGGCGAGACCCCAACCAAGCTGCAGCGGTTCGTGGGGTCTATGGTGCTTATGGTTTTCCGTGCGGTGCTTATGGTCCTCAGCATCAGCTAGGAAGCATCGATTGGCGGAGGTACCCAGTCGGGGTGCCAGGTGGTCCGTCACAGGGGCTAATGTGATTGGTGTTCTAGCCATTGTCATGAGACCTTCTTTTCTTGTAAACTGCAAAGCAAACAGAAATATACTGTGTCATGGACCGACACAAAGAAGTCAAGTTTACTATTTCTCTCATTCCTGTAAAACTAATTATAAAGGTTACTGTCAGTGATGTCTTCCTTGTGCATATTCACCATTTTTCACAAATCTTTATTTTTAAATTAAATTTTTTTGTAGTTTTAAAAATACAAGTATATTTCCTGGAGTCTCTTTACTTTTTTCATTTCTATGGTTTAAGATTTTTTTCCCATTACCACCCGGTTCCGGCTGCTCATGATGCTTTTAAACGAATCATATTTTACTCGTGTTGTTGGAAAAAAAATCCCTTTTTTATATTTCCATCTCTACAAATGTTTCAGAGAAAAAAAAAACAATTAAACCAAACTAAGCAAAGGGTGTTATTATATTGACCTGAAGGTTATCTTTTCCTTGCTCTCCTCCTGACCTTAAGAAAGGGAATGATAGCTTATGCACCTTTTAGAGCTTCTCAGCCATAAGCAGTCACATTAGTAAGGCTGTGTTTATACCATAACCCATCAGAGGGCTCACCACTGATTATATCTCATCATTCACTTGACTAGAAATCTGTCTTTATACTATCTTCAGACTTCTAACCTGCATGCCCCGTGAGAGCACATTTAAAATCATTAGTGCATGCTGTTGCCTGCTAACATTTCTTCTTTCAACAAAAGAGTTCTCTCCAAAATAAAGATTGGAGATAGGAAGAAACAATGCGTGTGCTTTGTTCAACTAAAGAGAAATGTTTATAGAATGTCACTTTGCTACATCGTTGATGTTCTACTTTCATTATCCACTTAGAGAGGGAGGGTTCGGTGAAACGCTTGCCTTCCCTCGCAGTGCTGCAACTTGGACTTCATGACATCTCGTCAGTGTAGACTTTGCCAGCACTATACTTCATTAGGCATCTCGATTTAATGGGTTCAGCAAAAAGCTATCATTTTAGCCCAACTGCCTTGACTAAATTAAAATTTCCAATCTCTGTTTTAGTGTTCTGTAACTGATGTATACATAAGCGAGACTGGTTAACATCTGCCAGTGGGCTGGCCAAAAGTTCTGTAAAGACGTACTTCACGATTCCGAAGCATGTGCAAAGTAACTACGTACCAATCCCCAGGAGAGCCCTTCCGTTTTTACTTTACCATTTGTTCAAACACACTTAAGCAGCGTATTAGCCATTGAGTTGATTCTTCCCTTGGTTGCAGTTTTATCTGTAGTGTCATTTTGAGTAATTGGGGTATGGTAACTGATCAACTTTCAGGTTTCTCATTGGCAAAAAGGGACTGTATTGGCACACAAAAAAAATGTGATGGGTCCTTTCGGCTCTTAAGCAAGTGTCCCTCTTTTGCACTTGGCTACCCAAAGCCATTAGAAAATAAGCTTATTAGACCAACTAACGAAAAGGTTTTTTTTTTTTACTTTTTCTATCTGAGAAAATGCACGAGTAGAAAAAAAATATATATTGTAAGCTAACATGAAAAATGGTAAACGTACATATTTAGTCAGTGATCTGTGAAAGTTTTTGAATTGGTTTTTAAAGCTTTGTTAAGACCAGAACGCACAGATGTTGAAAACAAGTTCAGATGCAGCGACAGATGGTATTTGATTACGAAGCAGACTGTTCGTATAATACAAAGATGCTGCTTCTGCCATACGCAAGTAGCTGCAGAGTGCAATAGACATTTTGGAAGGCAAGGCTGTTCCAGAGGTTCTTTGTGCAGCTATAACTTCCCAATTTTTCCAACAGAGCTTAGATTAGGAATTTTTAAAAATCTTTTTTCTTTTTTTTTATAAATCCTTTGCCTTCATTTTTTTTTTGTATGCGTCTCTGTCTCTCCATTTCCAAACTGAGTTCAGCAATAGTTTGAGTTCCTCTTTATTCTAGTATTATTTGAAGTACGTGTGTTTGTTATTAAAGCTATTGATGTTGCGTTGTTTGATGGCTTTTTTTTTCATGTACAGATAAAATAGGGTTAGCTACCAATAGAATACTAACTTTATTTGTATTGATCACTGTTTTGCAGATCAAAGTGACATGATTTATCTTTCTAAATGTTGAAATACATATCAAAAGAAACAAAGCAGATATTTAGCGCTTGGAATATAAATCAGCATATTTACTTTGGTATACTTGAATGTGTGTGATGATTGGACGCTTCTGCGTATTTTCGAAGGGCGTTTTTTTTTACATCAGAAGCATTACGTTTAACACAACAGTGAAAGGAAAACGGAGGTGATTTCAAAGGTTTACAGTACGCAGCAGGACTGCTTGCAAAAATCAGAAATATAAAAATCTGGCTACTTTTTTCTTGTATGAAGTTTTTTTTTTCCGTTTTTTATTCCAGGTGCATCAGGAATTTAGGACCGATTGTGGTAAAGATTAGATGCTTTTACCGTAATGATGTAAATCTGAATACTGTCACAGTCCTGTGCAGTTTCAAATGTAATGAGAAAAATCATTGTAATAATTAGCAATCGCTCAACATTTTTAGGTAATAATACATTAAATAGTATTGTGTTAACGGAATGTAATGTGCTGTTATCACCTACGTAACCATAATTTAGACTGACTGAATTGTAGGTAATATTTATAATGTTATCAATCGACATACAAACCGCAAGTTTATTGCAATATGCAGGTATCTTTATAGCATTTTTATAACTTAACATGGCACAAGTTAATATCAGGAAAAGATTAAAACAACTTATGGAGATCATAGAGAGACAAGCATGTCCCATCAATTTCATTGTGAGGACACTTCATTCTGCTCCTACCGAGTAGAAGTTAATTGTGAAATAACTAGCACATTATATGAAAGGAACAGCAGTTTTGCCCTCATTGCAAGGCAGTTAGTTATTACAATTAAGCATGTCCTAATCAAAAATGTCCATGATTATTCAACTGTGGATACTGTAATATTAATCTTGATCATATATTAGAGATTCTCTCCTAACTTCAAGAAGTCCATTCACACAATTATTGGCAAAACCTTGTTCAGAGATTTGAAAATGTGTTCTAAAGGGTTATTGGGGATTTCATTAACTTGTCGGCTGCTATGGAGTTGTACTGATTGAATAGCTCTGTCGACAGCTTGCATAAAGATAGGTCAGCTGATGGCGTGTAATAGAATTGTGCAATTATACACCACATTTGTCCAGAGAGGAAAGGTCGCAACAGAATTGAGTGCTCCTTTAAGTTTTTTGCGAAACATTATAAACAAAATTACAAAGCACTAATAATTATGTATGAAACCTCTGGCCCTTTAACTGCTGTGTACCTCGGATACATGTGAACATGTGCATCAATGGCCCTGATCTCCAACTGTTCTGATTGCATAAGGAAAGGGGTATCACGGAATTGTACCCCAACTTCCAGGAATGGCGAACCCAACAAACAAAGGTACTCGATAGATGTATTACCAGGCCTTAGAGTGGCTGGACTTAACGTACACAAGATGAAGACAAGGTCAGTAATAGCCAAGGCCAGGAATATAGAAATACGGATAAACAGAATAACAAACTGAGTCAGGATACCAGAAATATACGAAGTCAAATACAAACCAAGGTCACTATAAGGATTCATCAAGAGAAACTTACTATAAGCAGTAACATGTATCAAGGCAGAAACCACAATAGGGAAATGAATAAGGATCCAAATTAGCATTATATAGACTAACAATGTTTTTGATTGGTCCACCTCATCTATGCAACTCCAAAATGATTGATAATAGGGCCCCCTGTATGACGTGGTCACTATAAGGGCACGTCTGAAGTTAAAACATTTAAATTTATAAAAGATTTGCCATTCAAACGGGCAGTGTCTATAATTATGCAGGAGAGAAACTGCTGAATGGATTACTGCCTGCGCAAACCAGTAGAGGGAGCTGTTTGCCTGGCTGAATGGTAAGTATAATATTCCTTGTTCATGTCTTGTGGGCCTGTGGCCCGAACACTCCACGCGACCTGAGGAGAGGAGCAGCGCGGCTGCGCAAAGCATTCAGCTCGCATGGCACGAGTGGAACAGCACTCCTTGTTCAGGTTCGTTCGTGACATGGGGTCCACGGCAAAAGTATAGAACTTGTTGACATGGTCCAAAGGTGAGTGCAAATGGACCAAAGTTGAGTGCTATTCAGTCCTCCGCCCCACTGTTCAGACTGCAGTTCTCATAGTGGTCCAAGTGTGAGAGCTTCATATGGGTGTCCGTTGTCTGTTATAAACCCGGTCGATATCGGCAAGGGTCTTCTTAGTTTCCCTTTCTTCCCCATGAAAACCATCTCCCTCCCAACCTGGGGGTTCCCCCTCTTCATGAGTCTTAGCTTTGAGACTTTCCGGAGGGACACTATACCCCGTTGTCTTCCCCCAGGGTTAACACTCCCCTCCCCACCTAATTAGTTCCCGTGTATGTCTCCCGTCTAATGCTAACAGGCGAGGTTTAGGGAGAGTACATACCCCAGGTATGGCCTTCGCATGAGTGGGTCAGGATCAGTGGGACCCTGTTAACATGTGGGTCGGGTGTGCATCTTCGGCCCGGCCCGGGGCGAAGACCTCTTCTGCTTGTTGAGGGTGCTTGGCTGTGTCTATTTTTCGGGGACCTCAGGGCCTCCCTTGCGCTGTTGTGGGGTGGATTCTGCTTGTAGATTGTGTGCCACTTCCGACGGTCCTGTCGTGATATTACGTTTAACTTGAAGGCTACGGAACTCTATCAGAACAATTGTGAGTTCACATTATATGTAAGATGGCATGACCAACTCTAGACTTTATTATATATAACCATCAGTGGGTGGGGACTGAAGGAGACAATGGGCCCCCTCTGGTTATTAAATGAATAGCCTCCGCCCATGGGTGGGGTCTGGTTTAGACATGAGGTCCACCCCTAATTAATAAATTAAAAGCCTCCACTTGTCACCAATGGGTGGGGACTAAGGGGGTCACTATGTCCACCCATGTATTTCATTTAATAGCCCAGTGTATTTTATTAAATAGCCCCCAAAAACCACCGCTCATGGGCAGGGACTGAGGACAATGGGTCCTCCCCTCATTTATTTTATGTACTAGCCCCCACTGTCCACAGGTGCATATAGATAGAATTGAATGCAAAAGAATAATAAGCGCTCTCTTCTCAGGGGTGAGCAGCAGTTCACCAACAAGGTGTTCCTCTACCTTGTGATAAATAGACAGATAAAATAGAAAGGTGAACAGCGCTAAAAATCAGAAAATGTACATACGTTTTGTAGAAATACTGGCCAGCAGAGTAACAAAAATACAAATAATGGTACAGTATGTATGAACGATATAATTCCACAAGAACAAAGGTGTTATATTCACACTCACACTTTGAGGAGCTATATCAGCTCGGTGTTAAGAGCCTGGACGGAATAATCCCCGTCTATGGATTTCTTGAGGTTCAAGACCGTTGGTGAATTTATAGGTGTAAATATTCGTTACATGAAAAACAAGAGTAAAATACACCACATGGTATAGTACGTAAATATAAAATATTGTGAAAAAAAAAAGTGGATGATCCTACTTACATATACTAGAGCAACGACCTGCTCTAGTTTGAAGAATTTCAGGTGGAATAATCCCCACCTTGGGATATAGTGGACCCAGGTATAGCAGCAAAGCAGTATTGGATAGGAAGGAGGACAAAAGGAATGACTGGATAGTTTAAAAAATATGAATTCACTTTTGAGAAAGCTTCGGCGAAACGCGTCAAGTGAGGAAGAATTTTGGACTTTTATACAGGACTGGTTTTATAGTTTATTATTCACTTTTTACTTATTGTATTAAAGTATATATATATATATTTTTTTTTTGCTGCTATACCTGGGTCCACTATATCCCAAGGTAGGGATTATTCCACCTGAAATTCTTCAAACTAGAGCAGGTCGTTGCTCTAGTATATGTAAGTAGGATCATCCACTTTTTTTCACAATATTTTATATTTACGTACTATACCATGTGGTGTATTTTACTCTTGTTTTTCATGTAACGAATATTTACACCTATAAATTCACCAACGGTCTTGAACCTCAAGAAATCCATAGACGGGGATTATTCCGTCCAGGCTCTTAACACCGAGCTGATATAGCTCCTCAAAGTGTGAGTGTGAATATAACACCTTTGTTCTTGTGGAATTATATCGTTCATACATACTGTACCATTATTTGTATTTTTGTTTCTCCTAGATAGAATTGAATCACTGAATCCAGTATTTCCAAATATTAAATACAAATTTTAGTTTTGATTCAGCTATAATTTAATAAGTTTGAACTGTTACATTGCTTATTTGGAGCCAATAAACTCTACTGATTATTTGCCAGCCAGGAACTCTCATTCTAGGTTCACTGATGACATTCCAATGATGTTGCTAGAGGTGGAGTTACACCTCTGGCAGTAGAGAAGTTAAATTCTGTATGTGCAGTGTTTTATAGTGTTTCATAAACTGTAGGCATCAAAGCCACATCAAATCACTGGAGCTACAGGGTGGTACAGTAGACATTGCTTACCTATATTTCAGTAAGGCTATTGACACTGTCCCACATAGATGTAAAAACCCAAGGACAGAGTATAGAATATTTGATAGAGTTCTAACCTCAAAATCTGAGGAAAGGGATTTAGGGGTAATAATTTCAGATGACTTAAAGGTAGGCAGACAATGTAATAGAGCAGCAGGAAATGCTAGCAGAATGCTTGGTTGTATAGGGAGAGGTATTAGCAGTAGAAAGAGGGAAGTGCTCATGCCATTGTACAGAACACTGGTGAGACCTCACTTGGAGTATTGTAAAGTTCAGAGAAGGGCTACTAAACGCGTTCATAGATTGCAGGATAAAACTTACAAGGAAAGGTTAAATGAACTTAACATGTATAGCTTGGAGGAAATATGAGACAGGGGGGATATAATAGAAACATTTAAATACATAAAGGGAATCAACACAATAACGGAGGAGACTATATTTAAAAGAAGAAAAACTACCACAACAAGAGGATATAGTCTTAAATTAGGGACAAAGGTTTAAAACAAATATCAGGAAGTAGTGGATGAATGGAATAGCCTTCCAGCTGAAGTGGTAGAGGTTAACACAGTGTAGAAGTTTAAGCATGCGTGGGATAGGCATAAGGCTATTCTAGACTTAAGATAAGGTCAAGGACTAATGAAAGTATTTAGAAAATTGGGTAGACTAGATTCTTATCTTCCGTCACATTCTATGTTTCTGTGTTAACCCTTTAATGCTTGTTGTATCTCTTTTAAGCCCATTAAGTTGTATCCTAATCTTTTCACATTATCCTGCTGTTGCTATTTATTTGAAAGAAGGCAAAAGCCCACCTTGAGACCATCTTTCAAAATGATATTTCTCCTTGGCTCAATGAATTATGGATATTTGTCTTATTATTTTGCCAACTTTTTAAAAGTAATTTAACATGACAGAACAATTTTTTTATTTTTCATACAGCAAAGGACGTTTTCCTTAAGTTTTAGTGGATGTCCTAATGGTCTAGTACAGATCTATTAATGCACAGATCACGAGCAATGTACAGCCTTCATATTTGTTTTGATACAAATAACTGCAACAATTCCAGCTTAACTCTGCACTGATTTCAGATCCATGATGTCCATTTTGAGAACTGGTACACGTACCATGCAAAAATGCATATTCAAGGTGGTCAAAAATTACAATTTTTTTCTTTACATTTTTTTCTTCACAATGAATAATAAAATCATACTGGCCCTAAGCATTGTTTCTAAGCCTATTGTCTACAGTTACTACCAAATCTGGTTCAAATTAAAGTTAAAATTCTCTTTCATGCAGAAGTCCCATGTAATTTCAATGGGATTATACCTAGGTTAATTGTTTTTTATGCTTAAAGGGCTGCAAATTACATAATACTCTTACATCCGATCTGCAGAACTTCTAAGGTCTGGTGGTGACGTCATCCTGTGGTGTTCTGGGTACTCTTAGGCACGCTTAGTCATCTGCCAACAAAGTACTGTGTGCATATTTGGCTACAGGGCTGCCCAGAGAAATTCCACCACCATCTTGCAGACAATGCAGTGGATGCAGTGTGTGTATAGAAGAGGCAGTGTGATTGTGTTTGTCTGTGAAAGAAACATAGAAACATAGAATGTGACGGCAGATAAGAACCATTCGGCCCATCTAGTCTGCCCAAAGGGATGCAGTATGTGAGTATAGAGAATGCAAGGTGTGCAAGGGAGGATGTGTGTATGGTGGATGGTGGATGGTGGATGCAGTGGTGGATGCAGTAGTATTTAAAAAATTGGGCAGACTAGATGGACCGAATGGTTCTTATCTGCCGTCACATTCTATGTTTCTATGTTTGTGCCTTTGTGCAGTGCCAGATTTACATGTCAGGTGCCTGTAGGCAGAAAATACAAGGGACAAAATCTACCCAAAATAAGGCAGTTAAAGTGAGTATAATGAATTTAGTAACGGCACTGCAGGCATATAAACATCTAAAAAACATTTTCAAAAATGCATGTATAAATATATATATGTGCATATTTCTGCTCTTCTTGTAATGTACTGTGTTCGAATCTGTGAGTACAGTGTGTGTATGCAGCTGGGTAAATGCATGCAGGCAGGGCCGGACTGGGACAAAAATTCAGCCCGGGCATTTAAAGGTAGAGCAGCCCACTAGGAGGGGCAAAGGGGTGTGTTATGTCATCACCAATGAGAAGCATGCCCCCCGCCCCCCCCCCAATGAGTATGTTAGTGCGATGCCCCTCCAGAGCATCCAGGGCGTCCTGTTTCTTTTTTCTGCACAATGCAAACATGCATTTTTGCTAGTGACTTGTTTCTGGTATCCCCAATAGTTGAATACCAGAGAACAAAAGTGGAACAGGGCTGTTAAAAGTATGTTGTGCATAAGTGGGAATGCTCCCTGTAGTGTTGTATGTGTTTGGAGGTTGTTTGTGGATTTGCATGTGTCTAGAGGAAACTGTTTGTGTTGTAATATGTAACTAGGTCTGTTTGTAGTGTACTATGTGTGGCTAGAGGACATAGTGTTTGTGTGCATGTTTATTGAATCTGTAGAGGGTGTGGGCCTAGGGAGTGTTGTGTGTGCATGTAAGGGCTGCACTGTGTTTATATGTCTAGAAGCTGCAGGGGGTTGCATTGTGTGTGTATTTGTATAGGGGTTATAGCGCACATGTGTAAATAGGTGCAGTAATGTGTGTATATGGAGCTTAGTTTGCCTGTGTATAAAAGGGGTACAGTGTGTATAGTGGTACAGTGTGTACACAGGAGGTGTAATGTGTGGATAGTGGTATAGTGTATGTCATTTACGCAGTTTAATTTTCATTATTTGAATGTGTGTTTTTTTTTTAGCTTTTATATGTTTATTCCACCACCCGCACCCTCTTCTTTAATTTTTACCTCTGACCAGGTAGAGGGGACATGCAATTCTCTGATAGTCCAGTGGTACCTGGTGAGTCTTGCTTGCACTTCCATTGGGCACAGGCTGGTATTGTGAGCTCCGGCATTGTGTAGTATTGAAGCATTGCCGTTGTAACGCTCAGCAATACTCTGACAGCTGGGGGTTTTGAGAAGGAGAGGACTCAGCGGAAGTAAAGTTTGGGAGTCTCCTTCCTTTCTCTCTTCATATAAGCCTACAAATCACCACAGATCTGCAAAGTTTACTATAGCTACTGTATCCCATAAACCCACAAGGCGTTATGGAAAAACAATGCACTCCTAGTGAAATCAATATAAAAACAAATATTGCTAGAGAATTACATTTTGGTCAAAGGGCTAAAGTGTTCTCGAATGGTTTAACCCTAAAGTGAGCCTAAACGCCTATCCTCAGGTCTCCCTGGTGGCATCCAGCTTTGAAATCTCAGTTTCAGAATGCACAAAGTACCGACAGGGAGGGGCGCTCCTGATTGGCTGACAGCATTTAACTGATGCTCTCAGCCAATCAGTGACTCTCCATTCAAAACTGGCTTGAAAAAGCAACGTTTCTTTTAAAGCCAGTTTTATGAATGGGCAGTCACTGATTGTCTGATAACGTCAGCTTACCACTCTCAGACAATCAGCAGCGCTTCCTGAAACTAAGATTTTAAAGCTGGATGCTGCTTGGGGGACCTGAGGATCGGCGCTGGAGGCTGACTTTGGGATTAAACTGTTTGAGAACGGTCTGACCCCTTGAGATAAGAGTGTGACATGGGACATTCTGGACCAATAACAACTTCATTTATATGAAATAATATGATATTTAAGCTTGAGTCAGGCATAGAAATAAAAATAAAAAACACATATATCTGTACAATGAGAAACTATAGTGCCTATTTACTAAATGGGGCTTTGTGGAGAATTGACTAGTGGATAATGCTAAAATAGCCAAGCTGGGAAAAGAGCTGAATTTTGAGAATGTTTCCAGTTCAGCCATTTTGGATTTGTAAATTAAAATTTTATACATTTTCTAGTTCAGTTAACAAAACCTTATTTGACATGTTTGAGGAATACATTTACAAGAAAAGCTCACTGTGCATTTCTGTTCCCTATCATGCCAATGATACCTAATGAGAGAGCAGGGATCTTCTAACTCTCATTCCCAGCAAGCTGACCCTGCGTTTTTCTGTTTTCTGTGTAACTCATTTTGAGGAAAGGAACTAAAATGACATTTAGAAAAAACAAACAAAAAAGCAATGCAATAAAACACAAAGCAATGGAATAAAACACACAATGACAATAGAAATGAAGCAACTATGAGGTTACAACAGCAAAAAATAAAATGAGTAGGACGGAACGAAGAAAAAGAAAATAAAGCAGAGAAATGAAAGAAAAAAAGCAGAGGAGAGTTAAACTATATTAAAAGGATTCTATAATGTTAGTAATACACGCCTGTATTTCTAACGCTTCCTCTGCCTCCCCCCTACCTTGCGGCCACCTGGCCAATAAAAGGTTAAAAACCCTTTAATCACCTGATTTTAGCGCCAATGTCCCTTGGTGCTGGGTTGGCACCCTGCTTCCTCCTCCGTCATTCAACAGGGGGGGCTAAAGCGCATGCGTGGTGAGTGCCGTGAGTGCATTAGGCCCTCCCCAGTGGCGTACATACCAGGGTCGCAGGCCCGGCCGCCCCTGCGACCCGGTATGTAGCCACTAGGCCAGCCTCTTCCCCTGAAGGGGCCCAGGAGCCGGCCACCCCAGGGCCCCCCGAGGCTGGCGCTGCTGACACCCGGAAGGCGGGTGGCCGGTCGGGCAGGCGGGCGCGCGAGGGAGCACTCAGTGCTTCCTCTTCAGCTCCGTCGCGCACCGCACTGATACCGGAGCTGGAAGATGACGTCATCTTCCGGCTCCGGCATCCCTACGCGGCGCGCGAGGGAGCTGAAGAGGAAGCACTGACTGCTCCCTCGCGCGCCGACCGGCCACCCACCCAGGAGCCCAGCAGCACCACTGGACCCCAGGGAATCCCCCCAGCACTCCAAAAGGTAAGGAGGCTGGGGGGATTACATTTCAAAACAAAAAAACTAGTGTTAGTGTTTGAGTGAGTGTTAGTGTGTGTGAGTGTTAGTGTGAGTGTTAGAGTGAGTGTGAGTGTTAGTGTGAGTGTTAGAGTGAGTGTTAGTGTGTGTGAGTGTTAGAGTGAGTGTTAGTGTGTGTGTCTGCTAGTGAGTGTTAGTGTGAGTGTTAGTGTGTGTGTCAGTGTTAGTGTGAGTGTGTGTGTCTGCTAGTGAGTGTTAGTGTGAGTGTTAGTGTGTGTGTCAGTGTTAGTGTGAGTGTTAGAGTGAGTGTTAGTGTGTGTGTCTGCTAGTGAGTGTGAGTGTTAGTGTGTGTGTCAGTGTTAGTGTGAGTGTTAGTGTGTGTGTCTGCTAGTGAGTGTTAGTGTGAGTGTTAGAGTGAGTGTGAGTGTTAGTGTCTGCTAGTGAGTGTCAGTGAGTGTGTTACTGTGTGTGTCTTACTGAGTGTGTGTGTGTTAGTGAGTCTGTTTGATGTCTGTTAGTGAGTGTGTGTTTGTCAATGAGTGTATGTTTTGTAAGTGAGTGTGTATGTATGTCTGTCGCTGAGTGTGTCTGTCAGTAAATGTGTGTGTCTGTTAGCTAGTGTGTAGTGTGTATGCGTCTGTAAGTGTGTGTGTGTCTTCAGCACTTACCTTTCTCCAGCGGGACTCCCTTGGCTGGGGATCCCTCAACCTCTCAGCTCCGAATGCGACCGCGCACGCATTCAAACCGCCCATAGGAAAGCATTACTCAATGCTTTCCTATGGACGTTCAGTGTGCTCCTCTAGCGGCTGTCAGTGAGACAGCCACTAGAGGCTGGATTAACCCTCAGTGAAACATAGCAGTTTCTCTGAAACTGCTATGTTTTCAGCTGCAGGGTTAAAACTAGAGGGACCTGACACCCAGACAACTTCATTGAGCTGATGTGATCTGTGTGTCTGTAGTGGTCCTTTAAAGGACCACTATAGTGCCAGGAAAACATACTCGTTTTCCTGGCACTATAGTGCCCTGAGGGTGCCCCCACCCTCAGGGACCCCCTCCCGCCCGGCTCTGGAAAGGGGGCCTTTTTCCAGCGCTGGGCGGGGAGCTCTCCTCCTCCGATCCTCCTCTTCTCCTCCCCGTCGGCTGAATGCGCACGCGCGGCAAGAGCTGCGCACGCATTCAGCCGGTCACATAGGAAAGCATTGCTTGTGCTTTCCTATGAACATGGCGATGCTCTCACTGTGAAAATCCTGATGAAGCAAGCAAAGCCTCTAGCGGCTGTCAATGAGAGGCAGCTAGAGCTCAGGAAGGCTTAACCCATTCACTTAAACATGGCAGTTTCCTCTGAAACTGCTATGTTTATGAAAAAATAAGGTTAACCTAGCTGGACCTGGCACCCAGACCACTTCAATAAGCTGAAGTGGTCACAGATTACCTAGAGTGGTCCTTTAAGGGTGTGTGTGCATCTGCATGCACTGGCATTACACCTGCAGTGGAACATAGCCCTGTAGCCCCTGCGACCAGGTGCCCACCGCCATGTGTTCTTGACCCGGACATGAGGGGAGACCCGCGGATCAATTTTCGCACCAGGGCCCCATGGGTCATGTGTACGCCACTGGCCCTCCCCATATGAAAGAGTTGAGCCAATGTTTTCACATAAGGATTTAACTGATGGTGGATGTCCTCTTGTGGAGTGTAAAAACATCCTATGTGCTAGGTGACCTAAAGTCTGGAAGACAGCCACTAGAGGCTGTCTAAGCGCTGCAATATAAACATTGCCGTTTCTATAAAACTGCAGTGTTTTACATGGCAGGACTTTGGGCAATAGGGACACTGCACCCAAACCACTTCAATGAGCTGAAGTGCTTTGGGTGCCTATAGTGTCCCTTTAAACTACCAATTACATCAGTTATAGATTTCTTCACGTCTACAGCCCCTGTATATTGCACCTAACAAACAGAGATGGGATTTTTCTATATTTGCAAGCTATTTCTAAAATAAGGAGAAACCTTTTTAAAATATGTCCTGGAGGATAAACATTATTATCCAGCTCAATAGTCGGTATATATTCTGTCATTTCATACTTTTGCCAGTCACTTTAGAGTGCAAGCTTTTAAACCATCTTGTATAGCATGTTGTATGAATGTAATAGACCAAAGGGCAGGTTTAACTACTTCTTTTGTACCAATATATGTAATTATATGTGTCTGACTGTAACCATATAATTATGTTTGCAAATGAAAAGAGAACTCTGCTTTATTTTGAGAAAAAAAATCTGAATAAATTGTTTGAATAAAACTATTAATATATATGACTTAATTTTGGGAATGCTTCCCAGGGGCCCTTAAATGGTTACTTAAAAAAATGCTAATTATTGCTTTGAAAATTATATTTTTTTGTATATTTTATTAGAAAATAAGTTGCAGAAAAGAAAAATAAATGCAATGGTCACTAAATATGCTATGTGTATTTATCTGTACACTGTGTGATATATTGGGCACATTTTAGTACACAAATTGACATTTTCTCAGGATTATTTATTAACGGCAGCGTCGTAAACGTGATGAGATGCTATAAACGGCATTTTCTTATTTCAAATCATAGCCCTACTCTGTTTCTGAATGATCTTCGCCTCACAGATGTTGTGTCCTCATCAATTTTTTTTATTTTACGAAGACTTCTTTTATCGCAAAAGGACACAGTTTTAATAGCAAGCAAATAAAATACTGCAAACCCCTTCTCATATTATAGTAGAATACAGTTTTGTTATAGGGGGCTGATTCCAGAGTACTTTATGTTCATTACTAAAAGTGAATGGAAATTTCCAATGCCCGAGGTGTATGTGTGATTTATGTGTAGTGCATTTCTTGAGTGGCTCACGTTAAAGGACCACTCTAGGCACCCAGACCACTTCAGCTTAATGAAGTGGTCTGGGTGCCAGGTCCTTCTAGGGTTAACCCATTTTTTCATAATTATAGCAGTTTCAGAGAAACTGCTATAATTATGAATGGGTTAAGCCTTCCCCCTAATCCTCTAGTGGCTGTCTCATTGACAGCCACTAGAGGCGCTTGCGTGCTTCTCACTGTGATTTTCACAGTGAGAGCACGCCAGCGTCCATAGGAAAGCATTATGAATGCTTTCCTATGTGACCGGCTGAATGCGCGCGCAGCTCTTGCCGCGCGTGCGCATTCAGCCGACGGGGAGGAGAGAAGGAGGATCGGAGGAGGAGAGCTCCCCGCCCAGCGCTGGTAAAAGGTAAGTTTTACCTCTTTCCCCTTCCAGAGCCGGGCGGGAGGGAGACCCTGAGG
Source organism: Pelobates cultripes (assembly GCA_933207985.1). Taxonomy (NCBI): domain Eukaryota; kingdom Metazoa; phylum Chordata; class Amphibia; order Anura; family Pelobatidae; genus Pelobates; species Pelobates cultripes. Next base: position 331,204,005 of record OW240913.1, read on the forward strand.
GTGGGGGCACCTCAGGGCCTATAGTGCCAGGAAAACGAGTATGTTTTCCTGGCACTATAGTGGTCCTTTAAAGGACCACTACAGACACCCAGATCACATCAGCTCATTGAAGTTGTCTGGGTGTCAGGTCCCTCTAGTTTTAACCCTGCAGCTGAAAACATGGCAGTTTCAGAGAAACTGCTATGTTTCACTGAGGATTAATCCAGCCTCTAGTGGCTGTCTCACTGACAGCCGCTAGAGGAGCACACTGAACGTCCATAGGGAAGCATTGGTATTACGCTTTCCCTGTAGGTAGGACTGAATATCGCGCCAGTCTCATTGTTGGGCTGAGAGGCTGAGGGATCCCCAGCGCCAAGGGAGTCCGGACGCTGGAGAAAGGTAAGTGCTGAAGACACACACACTCTCACTTACAGACGCATACACACTAGCTAACAGAGACACACTCAGCGACAGACATACATACACACTCACTTACAAAACATACACTCTCATTGACAAACACACACTCACTAACAGACATCAAACAGACTCACTAAGACACACACTCTAACACTCACACTCACTCTAACACTCACACTCACTCTAACACTCACTCTAACACTCACACACACTCAAACACTCACTCTAACACTCACTCTAACACTCACACACACACTCTAACACACACACACTCACTCACTAACACGTTTTTGTTTTTTAAATGTATCCCCCCAGCCTCCTTACCTTTTGGAGTGCTGGGGGGATTCCCTGGGGTCCAGTGGTGCTGCTGGGCTCCTGGGCGGGTGGCCGGTCGGGCAGGAAGGTGGGCGCGCGAGGGAGCACTCAGTGCTTCCTCTTCAGCTCCCTCGCGCGCCGCGTAGGGATGCCGGAGCCGGAAGATGACGTCATCTTCCGGCTCTGGTATCAGTGCGGTGCGCGAGGGAGCTGAAGAGGAAGCACTGAGTGCTCCCTCGCGCGCCCGCCTTCCTGCCCGACCGGCCACCCGCCTTCCGGGTGACTGCAGGGCCAGCCTCGGGGGGGGGGGCCTGAGGTGGCCGGCTCCTGGGCCCCCCCATGGGAAGAGGCTGGCCCTGTGGATACATGCCGGGTCGCAGGGGCGGCCGGGCCCCCTGGTGGGCCGGGCCCGGTCGCAGCTGCGACCCCTGCGACCCTGGTATGTACGCCACTGTCAGCACCATTGTTTGGCATGCTCTGCCTCATCTTTATCAGATTTTTCCCAAGTCTCCAATCCTCCAAACCTTCCTAAAGAAATGAGTTTCATGGGATTTCTTAAAGAAACACTTATGTCAGTGTTTAGATCAGTTACAATGGTTAGTCTACCCCATGCAACCAGTCAACCTATGGGGATGTCAACAGTAATGATGACTTTTGTCCAGCAATATGGTTACATAGGGCTCATGTACAGCATTCTTTGTGTTCTACAAATCAAATGCTTGTTGAATGTAAAGATATAGAATTTTCAAAAGTCTTAAGGAGAAAATACTTCTAGTGGCTATCTGATTTGGGACAAATGTAAACGTCCCCTTTTTTCAAAAATGGCCATGTCTTACTTTGTCTGAAAAAGGGGACAGTATGTATGAACCAAAATTATTACAATAAAATTAATTGGTTTTGGTGCTTAGTGTCCATCTATTGTGGTGGTTTTTCAGTCTATTCCACACTCTCAATTTTACACTATACAGATTCCCCATTGAATTATTGTATTCTTTGAGTTTTACTAGATCAAGACATTGACACCAGTCAATCTTTCCTCCACTTGAACATCCTTCTTAGCCCACTTTTATACCCTTTATAAATTATAGTATTTTTTATAAATGCCTCAATAAAAATCACATTTAAAAACAAAAAAATAATAAAAAGTACTGAATTATAGCAAGAACAATTCAAATAATTTCTATTTATAGTGGGTTACCATAATGTGTATTGCTACTGGTTGAATATTTTCTGCAGGTAAAAAATAATTTAAGTCAAAGTAAAATGCATGAAAGTTTAATAAAACATTTGAGTTGTATTCACTTTGGAATTGTCTTTTTACTCCAGGAAACTCTCGGAGCGATTACAAGACTGCAACAGCACTCTACCCTTTTGGAGGTCTGCAGCCTGGTGACCTTCCATTTCAAGCTGGTGACAAGATCACAGTGATAACAAAGACTGATTCGCAATACGATTGGTGGGAGGGAAAATTAAGAGGAAATATTGGAATTTTTCCAGCCAATTATGTGATGTTAAACTAGACACGTTATTGCACAATATTGAAGGTTTCATTTTACATTTATTTATTTGTGAAAATGTGTGTAAATATACAGATTAAATATTATACAATTTAAGGAGAAATGTCAAATGACTTTAAAAATGGAATGAGTTTAATATATAATTGTTTGGGGTATCAAAAATAATCACAACTAATCATTTGGGATTCTTACTTTTATGATCTTTTTCTCCCCGGTACACAGATTTCTGATATATGGTTGGACTAATTGGCATACAAAACAACACAAGTCACATTGTCATTTACACCTAAAGGGACACTCCAATGCCCAAATAAATAAAATGTTTAGTAGATACACCCCCAATAAAAATATGCATATATTTAATTACGTATTTTGTCATTGGGGTATGTTTAAAAACATTTGCAAAGGCTGAAGATCTCTTGCCCTTGCAAGCCCTCCCCCCCTCCACCCCAAATTGTGTGTGGCTGTTCGATCACTGCAGCTCACTGAGACGTATTTGAGACATATTTGCAAGGCTCTGGTTGCCTGATTGCAGTGGCTCAAGGTGGTTTGCCAGCGCCCATGCAAGGCCAGTATTGCACCCCCATAGCCGTGGATCTTTAGCACTCCCCAAATCCCTTAAATGGTGCCTACATCGCCTCGCTCCTTCTTCCCTACCCACCTCATCACTGAGTTGTGTACGGCACTGATAATTGCATTGCATGATTTTTAATATCCTCCTCCTGCCTAAAGTAATGTGTATAGTCTATTACTGTAATAGAAAGTAGTGTTAAGAAACATTACTTTAGGCATGAGCTGGATTTTAAAAATTATGCAACTATCAATGTCACACACAACATGGAGACGTATCGGGTAGGAAAGGAGGAGCGAGGCTATGTAGGCATCCATACCAGTGTTCCTGTATGACACCATTTAATAGACATCTATATAATGCCTATTAATAGCATGATTTTCTGTGATTTTCGCTTTGAAGATACCAGCAAAATCATAATGCTGCTAATAGGCATTATGTAGTATACCGATATGGATTACATGATGACAGTATGGCTGTAATTAGCAAGAAAAATACTGTAAAATGTTACATGGCAACATTTATTTTCCCCATCATTTTGAAAAAATGTGTAGAATGTTTGAACATTCTGAGAATTTCTGTGTGAGGGGGAGGGCACACTATTGTTTATTCATCATTACTACTTTCTTTTATTTTTATTTTTTTTAAAATTTATTTTCCCCCCTTTAGAATTTTGTGCCCTCGCTACTCCACTGCCTGATTGAGAGTCAGGGGAGTGTAACAAGGTTAATTCAGAAAAGTGTAAATTTCTATTGAAATCTGCACTTTTTATAAAGTGAAAAAAGAGGACACACCTCACACCTAGAGCACTTCAGCAAGCTGAAGTGGTTTAGGGGTCTGGCTTATCCCTTTAACATGGTTTGTTCAGTATAAAAATCAAACTGCTCAAATCGGTGTTTGTACTGCTAGTGGCTCGTGATGCCCTACGCCCAACAGATGTATAGTAAGTTATATGCTATTGAACATAGGGAAACAGACAATCACCCAAAGTGAGCTTAGTACAATCTGGATATAACGTCCAGACTCTACTAATCAAATGAGTGGAGCGCTAAAGGTATAAAATTACCCTAAAATAGGGTTAAATCTCAGATGTATATCAGTACATATAAAGGAAACAAAAAAATAAAACACAATGTAGTGTAAATCCACAGGTGATAATGTATTTTGGTGATAATTCAAGTAGTCAAACTCACATTGATCAGAGCCTCAAAGGGACAGGCTCAAATCACTTGCACAGTAGTGTCATATGGAGACACTGCACCCTTTTGCCTGGAATGGATTTCCTTAAAGGAGAGAGAAAGGGAGACTTCCTAGTGTATTAAGTTTCAACAAAAATAAAAAAAACACAGTGGTTATGGTTGTGCTCACCTTTTCCTGAGCCAATGAGAACCTGGCTCTGGATGATAGACCTGGGTACCTCTAGAGGGGGGCACCTGCCCTTCTGTAGCAGCAAGATGAAGTTAGAAGCTATCATGCAGCAATGCATAGTATGAAATGTTACCTTTACACTACCCCAAGCCCTAATGTACACTTAAATAAAAGAGGGTTTTTCATACAACCAAAATGGGGATTAAAGTGTAAGCTCCTGTGCCAACTTCAATGCAAACCTTACTCTGTAAAGCTACAAAAATAACAATCTGTAAAAAGAGAGTATTCTTATGTATCACTACACACAAATTAACCTACATATTCTTTATGTAAGGTTAACGTGTTTACCCAGATGTTCCCTATTTAAGTTATTAGTTATTGCCAATGTAAAGCATAATAGTTTTATTTTGGATTATGGTGCTTTTTACAAGTGGGGTTGGATTTATATAGCTGGGACAACAAAGCACAAATGCAACTTGCAATCCCTAATCACAGGTGGACTTAGTATGCATAATAATATTCAATAGTATTATTATTATTAGTGCCAATTTATTCTGCAGTGATTCGAAGAGAAGATCATTTTAGCCATGATTTCCAACAGTACTCGCAAAGGAAATTTAACTCTGTCTACAGTTCAATGGTATGGTAGAGTTTTGTATTTTAGATATATAGTATTTAATGACTACTAATTCATAAATGATTAAGTGTATATTTATTCTCATTTAAAGTAGGGATGCCCAAAAAGGAGATTGATCCCTAGATGATTTAGAACTACAATGCAATTCCATGGTGCTTTAAAACATAGAAACATAGGATGTGATGGCAGATGAGAACCATTTGGCCCATCTAGTTTGCCCAATTTTCTCAATACTTTCATTAGTCCCTGGCCTTATCTTATAGTTAGGATAGCCTTATGCCTATCCCACGCATGCTTAAACTCCTTTACTGTGTTAACCTCTACCACTTCAGCTGGAAGGCTATTCCACGCATCCACTACCCTCTCAGTAAATAAATATATTGAAATAAATTATTTTTAATCCTTTGCCCCTCTAATTTAAGACTATGTCCTCTTGTTGTGGTAGTTTTTCTTCTTTTAAATATACTCTCCTCCTTTACTGTGTTGTTTACCTTTATGTATTTAAATGTATCTATCATCCAAGCTATACATGTTAAGATCCTTTAACCTTTCCTGGTGAGTTTTATCCTGCAATCCATAAACCAGTTTAGTAGCCCTTCTTTGAACTCTCTCCAAAGTATCAATACCTTTCCTGATATACGGTCTCCAGTACTCCTTACAAGTGATGTCTCACCAGTGTTCTGTACAATGGCATGAACACTTTCCTCTTTCTACTGCAAATACCTCTCCGAATACAATCAAGCATTCTACTAGCATTTCCTGTTGCTCCATTACATTGCATGACTAAATTTACGTCATCTGAAATAATTACCCATAAATCCCTTTTTTCAAATGTTAATATTGGGACTGTATCTAATATTCTATACTCTGCCCTTGAATTTTTACGTCAAAGATTAATTATCTTGTAGACTTGCACTTATACACATTATATGTCAGTTGCCACAGCTCTGACCATTTTTCTAGTTTACCTAAATCATTTGCCATTTGGCTTATCCCTCCTGGAACATCAACCATGTTGCAAATCCTTGTATTGTCAGCAAAAAGACATACCTTATCATCAAGACCTTCTGCAATATCACTAATACAAATATTAAAGAGAATGGGTGCAAGTACAGATCCCTGAGGTACCCCACTGGTGACAAGCCCATGCTTCGAATATATTCCATTAACTACAACCCTCTGTTGCCTGTCACTCAGCCACTGCCTTACCCATTCAACAATATTGGAATCCAAACTTAAAGATTGCAGTTTATTCATAAGCCTTCTATGTGCAACAGTGTCAAAAGCCTTACTGAAATCTAGGTAAGCAATGTCTACTGCACCACCCTGATCTATAATTTTAGTTACCCAATCAAAAAAATCAATAAGATTAGTTTGGCATGATCTCCCTGAAGAAACCCATGTTGTCTCTGATCTTGAAATCCATGTGTTTTTAGATGTTCAACAATCCTATCCTTTAACATGGTTTCCATTACTTTCCCCACTACTGAAGTAAGGCTTACTGGCCCTTTAGTTGTCCACCTCCTCCCTATTACCTTTCTTGTGAATAGTCACAACATTTGTTAATTTCCAATCTTCTGGACTATTCCTGTTAACAATATAACCATATATATATCAACAGTATATTAACAGTAAATGTTCAAATTACGAGATATTCAACTTATATTTACTTGAGCTTAATAACCGTAAGCCTTCAGCTGTATATTTTCTACTTTGGGGTTTCAGACGATACTCCTACAACTCACTGTTGACTAAATGACACATTCTGTGTTTATATGGTTATTTGTTAGTTGGTTATAGTATTGCTATCACTATATCACTGTTAAAAGGTCAACAATAGCATTAGGAATCAAAATGTGTATTCCTAATAGACGTGCAATTCGTTTCGATCTATTCCGAGGTTAGGGGTAGGGGTTGGTGTTAGGAGTTGGGTTAGGCTTAGGGAATTGCCAAAGTCCCGAATTGCCAAAGTCCCAAATTTAGGAAGTGCCAAACCGAACCAATTTCTTTGCCCATGCACAACCCTAATTCCTAACTCTATAGGGCACTGTTGGACATTTAGGTGACCGGCTCCCACCTGCAGGGAGGAACAAAAAGGTAGATTACTTACCTTTTCTCTCTCCCAGTACCGATCTCCATGACTGTCTCTCTCTCCTTGCCTGAGATAATTGAGAGAGGAGAGGGAGACCAATGCGCATCTGATTGGGGAACACATGTCACCAACACAATTTCATTGTGAAGAAATAGCAAGGGTGCCTTTGGCGTCACTCTGAGCCTACCTGCTTAATGTATAAAGTACTGAGCTTTTATTCTTTATTTTTTTTGTCTCTATTATAGAAACATTGGGGGGAAAATATGATTCTGTTAAAAAAATTAAAATTAAAGTTTTTAGTAGCATATTAAGATTTGAAATGTTTAAACATTTGGATGAACTATGTAGTATTAAGTTATGTTTTTTATCCTTCTTCTGTTTACATTGCAATAAAGATTTAGCTTTGTCTGTGGAATGGTTTATGTCTTAATTTGTCATGTTTTATGAAGCATTTAATTACGCAGAGTTCTTTAATGCTTATAAATAATGTGAAACGTTTAATGAGCTGTATATTTTATACGTCCTTAAATACAGAACTGTATTGTACAGCCACCTATTCTTAATATTATTTTCATGTGATTATATAGCATTGACATATACTTAAGATCTAGTCTAGTGGGAAATTTCATATTCCTTAATATGGGATTAAAATTGCCACATATAGATTGAAAGAGTGAGGGTACCAGCACACAGAGATTGTTATAGAAAAATTTGGCCCAGCCTATATATAACTCTTTTATGCATTCATTTTCTTAACAAACTGTTTTTTAAACCTGTTGTTCTGATCAACATTTAATTTCCTAATCAACTGCAGAACAGCATTTGGGATTTTGAAAATGAGGGGTTAGTTGCAGGGCATTGTGGGGATCTATACAGGGTAGAGAAGAGATCCATTTTCAGGGAACTATCGGTGAAGAGTATCAATTGCCAGTTAAGCATGTGATTGTTGAAGAGACAGCAAAAATGGAATGGTATGGGGACATATAAAGAGCAGGGGGTACTCGTTAGTTGATTG
>OW240913.1:331212018-331214518 GCA_933207985.1 Pelobates cultripes
ACGGATCAATTTTCGCACCAGGGCCCCATGGGTCATGTGTACGCCACTGGCCCTCCCCATATGAAAGAGTTGAGCCAATGTTTTCACATAAGGATTTAACTGATGGTGGATGTCCTCTTGTGGAGTGTAAAAACATCCTATGTGCTAGGTGACCTAAAGTCTGGAAGACAGCCACTAGAGGCTGTCTAAGCGCTGCAATATAAACATTGCCGTTTCTATAAAACTGCAGTGTTTTACATGGCAGGACTTTGGGCAATAGGGACACTGCACCCAAACCACTTCAATGAGCTGAAGTGCTTTGGGTGCCTATAGTGTCCCTTTAAACTACCAATTACATCAGTTATAGATTTCTTCACGTCTACAGCCCCTGTATATTGCACCTAACAAACAGAGATGGGATTTTTCTATATTTGCAAGCTATTTCTAAAATAAGGAGAAACCTTTTTAAAATATGTCCTGGAGGATAAACATTATTATCCAGCTCAATAGTCGGTATATATTCTGTCATTTCATACTTTTGCCAGTCACTTTAGAGTGCAAGCTTTTAAACCATCTTGTATAGCATGTTGTATGAATGTAATAGACCAAAGGGCAGGTTTAACTACTTCTTTTGTACCAATATATGTAATTATATGTGTCTGACTGTAACCATATAATTATGTTTGCAAATGAAAAGAGAACTCTGCTTTATTTTGAGAAAAAAAATCTGAATAAATTGTTTGAATAAAACTATTAATATATATGACTTAATTTTGGGAATGCTTCCCAGGGGCCCTTAAATGGTTACTTAAAAAAATGCTAATTATTGCTTTGAAAATTATATTTTTTTGTATATTTTATTAGAAAATAAGTTGCAGAAAAGAAAAATAAATGCAATGGTCACTAAATATGCTATGTGTATTTATCTGTACACTGTGTGATATATTGGGCACATTTTAGTACACAAATTGACATTTTCTCAGGATTATTTATTAACGGCAGCGTCGTAAACGTGATGAGATGCTATAAACGGCATTTTCTTATTTCAAATCATAGCCCTACTCTGTTTCTGAATGATCTTCGCCTCACAGATGTTGTGTCCTCATCAATTTTTTTTATTTTACGAAGACTTCTTTTATCGCAAAAGGACACAGTTTTAATAGCAAGCAAATAAAATACTGCAAACCCCTTCTCATATTATAGTAGAATACAGTTTTGTTATAGGGGGCTGATTCCAGAGTACTTTATGTTCATTACTAAAAGTGAATGGAAATTTCCAATGCCCGAGGTGTATGTGTGATTTATGTGTAGTGCATTTCTTGAGTGGCTCACGTTAAAGGACCACTCTAGGCACCCAGACCACTTCAGCTTAATGAAGTGGTCTGGGTGCCAGGTCCTTCTAGGGTTAACCCATTTTTTCATAATTATAGCAGTTTCAGAGAAACTGCTATAATTATGAATGGGTTAAGCCTTCCCCCTAATCCTCTAGTGGCTGTCTCATTGACAGCCACTGAAACTTCGTCTTCTCACTGTGATTTTCACAGTGAGAACGCTCAGCGTCCATAAGGAAAGCATTGGAATGCTTTCCTATGTGACTGAATCTTGTGGCGCGCTCTTGCACGCGTCGCATTCAGCCCGGCGAGCGGCGGGCGGAGGAAGGGAGGAGAGAGCTCTCATGGCGCTGGAAAAAGGTAAGTTTTTACCCCTTTCCCCCTTCCAGAGCCGGGCGGGAGGGGGACCCTGAGGGTGGGGGCACCCTCAGGGCACTATAGTGCCAGGAAAACGAGTATGTTTTCCTGGCACTATAGTGGTCCTTTAATTTTTTTGACAAAACTTTACATGTGACGCAATGTCTGTCCATAGGAAAAATGGGAGGCCAGTCATATATGGAGATATTTCACTCACACTCAGGCTGAATGAGATATCACCGGAGAGCGTAACCACACCAAAATTGACAGAACTAAACAGTGCCACATTCTGCCAAGGAAGAACACAATGTAGAGTGGCACACTATGCTATCCTTCCAGGTATCCATGATGGGTATCAAGTCTTGGTATAGCTGCTAGTCCCAGCGAAGTTAGCAATTACATTACAGTAATTTGGCAATGCCAGGAAATCTTTTCAAAGTGATTTTTATTCCGTCATCATCGAAAGAATTGTTTTGTTGAGCTTCTCTGTTGGATTTGTCCGTTTCTCTGTTGGACTTGCTTTGGACAATTCTACCTTGGATAACTCTTAAATGTATCTAAGAATAACAGATAGAGAATTTTAGATTCTAAATAATAACTGGAATTGTGAATTGTACTTAATAGTATTAGTCCACAGGCTGACATGTAAGCTGTAGAGATCTGTTAGTAACTCCCAAGGTTACAAGATTAAATCCAAGCACGTTACCTATGCTTTCAATGTTCATGAAATAAAACTTGCCAAATCTGTAATAAATTCTTTCTGGCAACCATAAGAAGTGAAATGTTTATTTAAAGGATCACTATAGGGTCAGGAACACAAACCTGACCCTATA